>CM067088.1:5753594-6273594 GCA_034008185.1 Gorsachius magnificus
TTGCATCTTCCTTTTTCTACCTCTCCTTTAGTTTGGCAGGTGAAACAAACAAACAAAAAAAAATGATCAGACCGCTGTTTGCCCCCCAGAAAGATGTGCGTTGGGTAATTAAAGAGAAGTCTCCTTCTTGGTGTTTATCTAAGCGATTGTGCAAACTGATAAAAAAAAAAAAAAGAAAAAAAAAAGTAAAGTTACAGCCTTCAGGGGAAAAAAAAAAAGGAGGCAAGGTGAAGGGAATAGATTTCCCACAACCTAAAGGGAAGTGCTTTCGATGTATTATTAGCGATCAGCCTTGGGAGAGAGGAAAAAAAAAAAATCCTGAACACACTCTAACTTTACACAGACAAGATTTCAGGGGGGGCTTTGTACATAGCTGCTTAGGAATGTGCGCCTCGCCTTTAAGAAAAAATCCCCAAGCCCAAGGTAGGAGATGTCTTTGAGTGATCCTTGTCTCTCATTTCATTCCTTAGAAGGAAGAGCGTCTCGCTACACCTTGTTTGGAGCTGGAAAGGCGAGACTTAAAAAAAAAAAAAAAAAGAAAAATATTCACAACCCACCCTTCCAATTGGGGAGAAAAAAAAAAAAAAGAGAGGGAAATCTCCTAACTTAATGACTGTGGGGGTAGGATGGATGCGACCGATTTCAGCCCCCCCCCCCCCCCCTTTTCCCACCTCCCCCCTTCCCGGCAGGGGGAAAAAAAAAAAAGAAAAAGGAAGAAAAAAAAAAAAAAAGCCAACCGCAAACAACTACAGGCTGAACTATCAACACATGCACCGAAGGGGAAAAAATATATAGTGTCCTGTGTAGGGTCGGCAGGGAACGCAAGCACACGCTAAAGCAAGTTGGGAAAGGATCCGAGCTAATCAGCAATCTCTTTCTCTCTCTCTCCTTCTCTCCCTCTCCCCCTCTCTCTCTCTTTCACTGCCCCTGAGATCCCAGCTCGAAAGAGGTACTCCACATTTTTTCATTACCAAAAATCCGTTGCAATAATCATTTGTTGCTAATTGAAACCCTTGGAGACATTTTTCCCCACCCCCTTCACAAACATGGCAACTTTTAGACATGGCAAGCACGTTTAGTTTTATTTTATTAAAAAAAAAAAAATACGGTTAGGAAGAGGCTGAATCTTTCACCCACGAGAAATATCAGCTTGTCAGCCCTCTTTCCCGGGGGGGGTGCGGGGGGGACAGGGGGACGGGACCCCAGTACAGTGAGGGCTTGGGAAAATTTGGAATACATTATACCGCCCTTGGCAGGAGAATACTCTCCAACTAATGGATTCCTGCTCCTTTTTGTGTGTGTGTGTGTGTCAGTGTGGGGGGTTTCTGGAAAGAGGGGTGGTGGTCGTGGTGGTGGGGAGCCGAGCTTTTATTTTAAGAAACTGTTAGGGTAAGAAGTGTGTCATACTTGACAAATGGAACAAACGCTCTTCCATTTCTTGCTTGTCCTTGCCTTAAAACAGGAATTAAGTTAACCACAGTGCTGCATGTTAATTGCATGTTTACTGGGCTAATGAAAATTACAAAAGGGTTTTGCCACCTCGATCGGTGATGAAGAAGTATGAAGGCGACTGTCCCTGCAGCCTTCGGGGAGGGCCGGGGCGGGGAGGGGGGGGGGGGGCCCGGGCACGAACAATATTGATCAGAAGAAGGATAAATCTTTTAACTGCTCGTTAATACCATAAATATGGTCTACACAAGTTTCCACTCTTGTTAAGTCTAATCAGTACATGGAAGATGGAGACATAGCCCACTTGAATGAATTTTTATTATTGCCAGAGGGGTACTTGCATCTGTGGGCTCCCTCCCCTCCTCGCTTTGCACTCCCCCCCCCCCCCCCCCCCAGCTCCAAAATCCCCCCTTGCAGAGGAGGATCGTGAAGGTGCGCAGAAAGCACAGGAGAGAGATTCCAGCTTTTTATCTTTTCTCCCCTTTTCCCAAATGCTCCTTTTCTGTAAAGCTGATCGGGTCGTGGTGGGGAAAGCCTAAAGGGGGGAGCTCCCCCGCCCCCTGCCCCCCCCATTTATTCTTGAGATCCGTGGGTGAAAGGATGACCCAGTAATTCAGTTTGATGATAACCATTTTTGTGCTTGAAAACAAACTGCCAAATTAAACCTAAATGGAAAGAGCAGTGGGAAAGGTAGTGGGAGCAGGGCGCTTCGAGATCCCCCCCCCACCTCTCCAAAAGGGATTGATTGGCAAAAGGAGGAGGGAAAGGCAATTAAATAGACTAAAGATGATTTAAATCCCAACCAAAAATAATTCCAGGGAGAAGTTTCCCCCCCTCCGGTGTTGCCCAGCCCTGGATTTGAAAACTTTGGCCCAACTTGTGGCGATAGCTACAACTTTGCTCCGCAGGGGTCAGAGGTGAGGGCTATTTTAACCCTAAAAGCCTGCGAGTGACCAAGGTTGAGGCTGGGCTGGCAGCACTAATAGCCATAATTACCTCCTCCCCTTCCAGGGACATTCCTGGCAGCAGCAGTGTTAGATGCCGAATTGAAGAAAATCCTGGAGTTGAACATATCTTGGGGGGTAAATAACAGCAATATGAAGGAATTTCAGAGCTCTCCCTTTTGCTTGGGGGGATTGAAGCCTGTTTTTTTTTTTTTTTTTTTTTTCCCTTTTTTTTTTTTCTTTCCTCCTTTTTTTCCCCCCCTTGCCAGCATTCCCAAGGCGCTGGGTCTTTGTCTTAGAAGGAATGGAGTGTCTGAATGGTGTGAAAGGGACAGAGAGGGTCGCTTCAAATCGATTTTACTTGTCCTCTCTGTCTTTTCGGATCAACGCCCTTCAATGGACACATAGGTGCTCTTTCAACCAAAAACTTGTGCAACATTTTCTGGCTGTATTGGTGCTAAATACAATAAATGCTGGGCAGATTTTTTTTCTTTCTTTCCAAAGCAGAAAGCACCCTAATTAAATTGTTTTATATGGACAGTCAAGACAGACCAATTAAGTATGCATTAGTATAAAGATATATTCGAGAGATAAGCGCTCTATAGGAGCCCTGTCTAGGCAAGGTGTGTAAAGTGTCCTCTCGAAGAGAGGCTGTAAGCAGGGTTTCATATGGATTTTTCCCCTCCATTGCCTCCTATACTCGAGTAACGGACTGAATAAGTTAGCGAAAAGCCATTAGTGAAAGTGGTTTCTAAACAAAGTTAACAGGTGGATGTAGCCGGTTTTAGATTTGAATAAGAGCCGCACATCCTAACACACAGCCATGTATTTATGCAGCACGTATGCATGCATACGTCTGCGGAGAGAAATGCCTTCGACCTATAGCTTATGTGCAGATGCACACACACGGAAATAAAATAAATAGCTGGGCGCTTCGGTGGGCTACAGCACATGATGGGAGTAAGCAAACAGACACCCAGACACACAGACATTGCAGACATCTGCCTGCATCTGCTGTGCACAGGCACCCAGCCCTGCATGGGAGCCGGACCCACGCCCGCCAGGCGTGGCTGCTCGCCTGGCTCTGCTGCCCGGAGCCCCCGGCCCCCAGCGGGCACAGGCAGCACCCTCCCGGGGTAATTACAGGGGGAAATATTTCCTATGCGAGGCACAGGCTTTCCCAGGAGTGAAATAACAGATCAGGATAAAACATACACACACGCACACCAACTTCTCTTGCTGTCCATTTTATCACCCTGGGAAAGCTCTCGTGTATGGTTAACCACAGGAACCGGGCTTTAAGCCCTTCTCAATTTCCACTTTTTTTTTTTTTTTTTCCTTCGCTACAGATTTTCCGTCGTTCAAAAAAAAAACAAAACCCAAACCAAACACCAAACCCAAACCAAACCAACAACACCCCCCAAAAGCCCCCAAACCCTAAACAGACAAACAAAAAAGCCTTCAGCCCCCAGCCCTGCCTCAGCCTAAACCTGGAGCGGGCAGAGCTGCGGGGTGCGCTGAGGAGGAGGAGGAGGGAGGTGGGCTGGGACCGGGCACCCTCCGTCCCCCGGCACCCTCCGTCCCCGGGCACCGCCTCGCCCACCCGAGGCAGGGCTGTGGGAGCGGGTCCAGCGCCCGGAGATGCCGCAGAGCCTATCGCCCCTCTGTCGTGACATTTCACCGCAGAGACAGGAGGGAGTTTTGCTGGAGGGGCCGAGGGAGAGGGGGCAGAGGGGCACAGGGGTGGGGAGCAAAGCCGCCCGCTTTGATATTCATTTTGGAGCAGCGCTTTGGATGCGTTAGCCCATCAAAGAGGGATGGGAGACGGGGAAGAATAAGCCATTCCTCGCTTAGGTGCTTTAATGTCACGGTAAACAGGTTAGAAAGAGACGTTTTTAAAGCCTCAATTTCTCCTTTACTGGGTTACCTTCGAGGATAAATCATAACAGACTGTATGGGGGGCGAGGAGGGGGGGGGGGCAAAGAATTCATCTAAAGGAGATCTCAGCAAGTCAGTGCCCGGACAATAGTCCACCTCCTGTTGGGTAGCGTATTGATCAGGAGAGGAGCTGAAGATGTCGCCACACTAAATATTTACTGATCACACACAAATAGCCGGGACTTGAACGATTTTCTCCTGTGAGGAGAGCAGAGAGGGAAGGGTAAATCATTTTATTAGTGTGTATAAAGCAAAGAGCACACTCTGGCTTGGAGTGTTTTAAGATGTGTCTTCAGCTGGATGAAAAGAGTTAGGGAAATCGATATGGAGTGATTAGACGAGCCAGTCGTGTCAAAGAGAGAGGCTGTGAATTTCATGGATTTGGTTATACCGGGAGGGGGAAAATATATCGAGAGATTAAAGGGAGGAACCCATTGTAGCAGAGCCAATGAAAAAATAATATCTAATCGGACCCGGCAAAGGTAGGGGACGGGGTAAGACCCACATTTCTAAAGAGCCACATCGGCTAGAGAGGGACCAGAGCCACACATGGGAGAGGCAACCGGGGAGGGGGTGTGGGAAGCAGGCGAGAAGGAGCCTGGAAACGCTGCAGAGCAAACCCAGGAGAGGCAGAGGAAAAGTCGCCTCTGTGGAGCCAGGCTGAGCCACCACGGCAATGGGGACAAAAGCCCCAGGAGCCCGGGGAAGGCGAGGGCTGGAGTAAACGGGCGCCTGACTTCGAGGTGAAGCTGAGGGATCTCCAGCCCCGTGTGCCCACCGGGCAGGGGGGTCCCCGGCAGCAGAAGCGAGGGCACGTCCAGCTCAGATGCGAGGGGTTTCAATCCTTCTCCTACAAGTTTGTTCTCCCCTCTCCTTCCTTCCTCCCCCCCCCGTCCCCCCCCCTCCCGCCCCCAAGCAAATGTGGTGAGTAAAATGGATTTTAGCGTTTAACCACCTCATTTTATCCACGTAATGACAAGGCTCGTAATGTGTAATCTACAGATTACTGCCATGCGAGGGTGACCACAAGTGGCATACAAAAAAAAAAAAAAAGAAGAAAAAAATAAAATCAGCATTTCTGCAAATGACAAAAAGGCTAAAACCAGGCGTTGGAGCTGGGGAGCTGCTGCTGCAGGGGTTTGGCAGTGGGGGGGGCCGACCGAGTCGAGGCTCAGGTACAGCCCCGGGGTGTCCCGGCGGATTAAAGAAAACTTTGCTGGAGCCAAGCAAACGCCCGAGTGCCAAAGGGCAGAAAGCTGGGAGCAGGGCAGGGCTCTGCCAAGCGGCGTTAAAATGCGTTCTTTAGGGATGCTCGGGATTATTATTAGGTTTTTTGGGGTTTTTCTTGCCTCGCATCACTGATGCTTGGGCCGTGTTCAAACTCTACCTTCTCCCCGTGGGCTTTTTTTTTTTTTTTTTTTTTTTTTTAGCAGAAAATAGGATGCGACTGCAGAGAACTCACTCAAAGGAGCTGGAGAAAGTTTGAGCCGCGCTTTAAATGCTGCTGATTGCTAGGAGGGAGGGAAGACATCTAAAGCTAGGAACTGAGGAGTAAAACTGATGTGAAAACAGCTTTTCACTTCTCCTCCAAGTGCTAATTTTGCTACTGTAAACAAACAGTGAAGTTAGAAACAGCTGCAAATAGGCTGCCGGGCACTCGGGGCGCAGGACGGGGAGGGACACACACACACTTTGGGTCAGCTCTCGGGCTCAATTTCACCCAAACTTTGCTTTCACCCGAGATCAGTGGCTGATGCTGGTTTTAGTTGTGGAGAAAGGGGAGGAAAAAAACCCCAAAACATATAAGCATATTAAAGCGCATTTCATGTGAGCCTATGGAGTGCAGGCAGCTCGGCTGGGTCACTAATGCAACAGGAAACCTCGGGATAGTCTCAGCCTAATTAACAGTTTTCCATAGCTGAAGCGATTTTTAAGAATCCCAGTGGATTAGCCCAATATGTTCAGGTGTGAGGCTACGAGGGCCTATAACTCCTTTCACTATAATCTTATAACCTCCTTACCTAATTCCTTAGATTGCAGATAGGAAGAGTCTGACCCTGGAGGTCGAAAAGAGCTTGGTTTCATTAACCCTTCCCTCCCCAGCTGCTCCAGGGTTAACTGCGCCAGGCTGGCTGTTTGGGGAGGGAGGCAGGGCAGAGGAAAGGGGTTTGCAAGAGGGGTCGGTCCGGGGGCGGGGGGCAAGGCTTAAAATGATTTCTGCTCCCTTCATTCCCCTCCCTTGATCCCAAGGAAAAATGGAAATGGAAAGGGAACTTTTCTCTTTCCTATGCACCGGGAGGTGCATAAATGTATGGGTATTTGTGAGACAACTCGGTCCCTTTACACCGTTTCAGAGGTTTGTGTTCTTTTTTTTTTTTTAATTTTTTTTTCCAAACGTGGAGGAAATGAAGCATTCTAGAAACGTCAGAGATTGCAAAAAGCAAAGCAATCTCCATCTTTAAGACCAGCAGCAATCTCTTGAGCTTCTTGTCCATAGCAGAGCTGTAATCTTTAAAGGGGAAAAAAAAATATCTAGAAAAGCTTCTCAGACTATATTTGCCTGGTAACACACCTGGTTTATATTTTAATAGGTAGTTACATTGTATTGATTCAGGGTACATCATTGATGTTGAAAGTTAATAACTCTCAAATTATATCTATCTGCCCACATATATAATTGCATACACAGTACAACACTGTAAGAATTTGCATTTTGCAGCACATTCTTTGTTCTTAAATCTTTTAACACATTGAATTGTTCCTTTGAAGAAAATGCTATTGAACCACATGTTTAAGGAAAAGATGCTTCTAAACTATATGTTTAAGTAATGAAATTGTTGAGTGAAGTACAGGTTTCTTTGTATTTCACACAAACCTTGCCATACGCCAATCTTAACCTATATGTCTGAACCGCTTCCCCCCCCCCCCCCTCTTTCTCCCAGTCAGAAGGCAGAAATATGTGAACTGCTGAGAGAGGTGGGTACTTTTTGGTAAGTATGTTTAGATATGATCTTCAGATACATTTATTGTACTTTCAAATTCTTTGGATACTAATTGAGCTAGCAAACAATATCCCAGCTGAATGTCTCAGCTCCTTCCCTATTTAACAAGCTCTTAATATAGAATTATATTGTAGCCATCCTTCTACTAAACAATATAGCTGAGGAGTCAGCAAAAAATTTAAAAAAATGTTAAAACCAAATTATAATTGCTGCCTTATATCTGACTCCTCTTCCTTTCCGCAGTCCTAATGAACTCTTTAAAGTTTTTTTTTTATTTTTGAGTGACAGATCAAAAATAATTAGCAGAATCAGAAGCAGCTGGAAAGCTTGAAATAATGTGTCTAAATATTTCATATTGCTACTTCTAATACTAGCCCACCAGTTGTAAAAAAGAACCATTCCCTATTTATTCTGCGGTACTTTTATAAATACAGAAAGACAGATCCCCTTTTTTTCCAGGGCCTGCCTCAGCGATGACATAAATAGGGATTGGACTATCAGGGGAAAGAAAAAAAAAAAAGGAAAAATAAAATAAAAACAAAACCCTGGATGGGAATAGAGACAGAGAGATAGATACATAACTGCATCTGAACAATGTTATGTACCATGTTAGGGGATGGTGAAAAAAAAATAAACAGATCGCATATATATAGCCTTATAATTAAAATGCGTTCTTATCTCTCTCTCCTCTGAAAGGTTGCAGCTTTCTTGGAAATATTTTAGGTGAATATTTTAAACTCCGTGTCCTGAATTGAATTAAGAAGAGCTGTTTTACCCAGGAGTAAAATACTTGTTTGCGATTTAAGGTTTAAGTTTCCACTGCCCACCAGTTGTCAGATCAGGTTCTTTAGATTTTACCTCCGTACGTTTGGAGATTTTATTTAAGATGCTGTTAGTTTATATCAAATTCTAATTTGTGTTTGTAAGAAACGAGCCGATATTATCCAAAATAATCCCCTGAGCTTGACTGAGGTAAATCGGATCAGAATTTTTCACATTCAAAGGGTTAAAGCTAAACTGAAAACTTTAAAGTGAAGCGATACCAGCAAACAGTGAAAAATGGCATGTCTGCTCGCTCCTCACAAGCTCGCATTATATGACATGTAAGGAAGCACAAATTTCTGAATCTAAGACCAGTTTTAGTTTTTAATAGGAAATAATTACATGGAACTTTATTTCCAGGGAGGATAGCCCTTCCAGCTACAGTGTTTTGCTTTGATCTCGGTATTAACTGGTAATAAAATAACCATATTTTGGATCCTAAGCATATTGATGCTTAAAGGAATGTTATGCTTTCAATCAAATCCTAACTTCAGATTATCCAAAGGTATTCATCCTTCTTTTGTCAGAAACCAATTTGCTCTTTTACTCCTGCAGCCACTCACATGTGTTTTAGTAGACTTTGTTGTTTTTATAGCAGAATTTGCACTATCGGGGTGGAACGCTTTTAGATGGAGCGAGAGCTTGTTCCAGCCCGGCAATTTGGGCTGTTTCTCATACAGCTCCCAGGCCCAGCCCGTCTTTACACTTGTTGTACACCACCACCATCACTCACCTCGGAGGGTGACTACCGCGAAACCTCTTCGCAGCAGTATTTTGGGTTGAAGCTTCGTATTTATGTATTTACTTATTTATTTAACCCGGGGAATCAATCATTTGGACCCATCCTGAACAATTAACCTCCCCTTTAGATTACAGCCCCAAGTGCGGTACTTCATAAAGACATGAAAAGGACATCCCAGACACCAGGACCCGAGCCCAGGCTTGTCACGGCGTATAAAAGGAGGGAGAAGGGGAGTTTTTATCTCTTTGCCCCACCAACACTTAATAGTTCTAAGTTTCAGGGTGACAATAAAACAGTTTTGATAACACAGCTCATGGGTTTCTCTGCCACGTAAAGTTTTCTTAATAATAAAATAGAAGAAACTTTATCCCCGCTAAATTAAAATAGGGCAGATGTCGGATATGGTTCATATTAGCCAGCCTCTCACCCCTTTGCCCCTGGCACTAAAGTTCTGACTTTTTCTTTCTACTGTGTCTGTTTCTAACTGAAAGGTATTATTCCTGCCCTAGCTCTCTTCTTCTATTTATTTTTTCAGTGTCTAAAATTAAACCTATTCATTTAGTCATACACATTCTATTTCGGATTGCTAAACCTGGCCAGAGAGGGGAAACGTCTTCCAAAAAGCGATGCACCACTGGCCTTAAAAGAAAACACGAGGCAGGGAAAGCTGTTCTTAAAAGGTTTATTTCTAGAGAGTTTTGTAGCTCTGTTGACATTAGAGGGATAATGGCTGTATTGCAAGGGGCTTTCAAGACCCAAGAGGTTTATGTTTTCTTCTGACCATAAGTATAATAAAATCTTAAAGGTGCATGAAGTCTCATCACTTTAGAGATTAAAACTAGATTGAAAAAACCCTTGGGAAACATAGGTTACAGTGGACAGCCCTGCTGAGAGGGCAGGGGATAGGGAGAGAAAAAAAAATACCCCAAACCCAAATAACCGCCCCCCCAGCTTTTTCATGCTAGCTGTATGAAAATCCTGGCTGTTGAGTTCCCTAGGATAGTACAGCTCTTTTCTTCATGGCTGTGAAGATAGAATTTATTGTCCATTTGGAACGATCAAGTTTAGGCTAATAAAAGGCCCTCTGTAAGCAGAAATGCCCAAGTTGATGTTTGGCGGTGTTTTCAGTGGTAGAGTTTATATAGGATGGGGGCTCTGCTCTATTTGAAATCACTCTCATCTCAGCAGCCGGCGGTGATTTGACATACAGAAGTAAACGTTAGTAGGCAACGGCTGAAGGTTAATCAGCATTGCTTTCTGAGCTGGACGGTTGAAAGCAGGAAAAAGTGAAAGCTGCTTGCTCCAGCCCTTCCCTTTGCTAAGGCGCTGCTAACTTTTATGATTTCCCCCCCCCCCCCCCTTTTACTATCTGTCTTTGTGCCTGAGGGCCAGTGAAAGAACACTGCAGATTCTAGATTGCTTTCAGAGTTTCCCTTTGCTGATGATGGATTACCATGTCAATTTAAACGGCATAGGATTAATTTGTTTCAATGATTTCTCTTTAGGCTGAATGCCAGTCTTTTTTTCTCTCTCTCGCCTTGCTAATAATAATAATAATAATAATAATAATAATAATAATAATAATTCCTTAAAAGCCCCAACCATGTCTGCTATCCCACATTAAAAAGACAATAATAGTAGTAGACAAGCTAGGGGTAGTGTTGCAACACAGTTATAGGTTTGAGTGTTTTTATCTCATTCTAAGGGGCTGAAGCATACAGTCAGTCACATTAAAATGAAATTGGATCCAACGTTTATTCAATAAATACTTGTCTTGTAGGTAATCCAGAGCAGAGTGCTTTTGACACATAAGGACTTAATTTGTCTTGGATAACAAGTTATTAATATGGCACATTTAAACTTGCCACCTACAATAAGGTCATTGAGATCTATAATAAGACTTGCAAGAGAACTTCATAAAGCCAGAAACAAAGTTTGGAACGGCCTCTGAGTTGTGGAGCGTACGCACAGCTCATGGTTTGCTCTTTTCAGAAGAAAGTTGGGAGCAGGAGGAGCCACCCAAACCCAACCGGTGTGCATCTGCTCTTCTTTGAAAGGCAAACGTCAATGGAGTAAGGAGGAAAGAAAAGAACCCAAACACACACTTTTGAATGAGCAGGCTTTAAAGCTGTGCTGCGTCTGCTAGCAAACTCATCGCAGCTTTGAAAGTGAAAAAACAACATTTGGTTCCGAGTGGAAATTCGCCCGCATTTGCACCCTATCTCTTCCATGTGCTGTGCAATTTACTTGCTTTTAATAAGCGAGGAAGTTGGAACATAATCCACCCATAAATGTTATTGCTGTAATTTGACGGCACTGTGTTTGTTCATGCATTAGCCGTATATGTAAAGTGAAGTGGGGATGTATGGCGGTGATCCCCGTACAGCCTGAACAAACAGAGGTGTTTTGGTACATGCTGGGTTTCAAGCCCCAAATACTCCGCAACTGTTTTAAAATTTGGGAAGCTGGAGGTGGAGTGTTTACTTTCAGACCTGCCCTGACCGAACAGGGCCCGTAAGAGGTGCATCGGGAGGGGAATATCGTGGGTGTACAGCGCAGGACGTGTTTTGCCAGCTCCACGCTGTATGCGTGAGCTTTATTATCCTGCTTTTGTGTATTAAGCTCTTGGTTGCTCTTGCCCTGGCAGATTCTGTCTCTTTAAGTAACTAAATCTCATCTTTAAGCTCTTCCTGGGAAAAGGATGTTACACATGAGTAGAAAAATACAGGCAAGAAAGGCTAATTGAATGAAAAGTGAGAATTAGGTTAAAAATAGAGTACAATCTAGTATCACATTTTCACTAGTGTAACCTGAAATGAAGGTGTCTCCAAGTCCCTAGTGATGCCAAAGTGTTTAGATGTTGGGCACAGATGGAGACACCTATTGAAATGTGTCTGAAGAAGATTAATAGGACTTGTCAGTGTTGGGAAAGCACTGCTTTGCTGTAAATTTCTACTAGCACAAGATGAATTACCGATGAATGCTCAGTTATCAACCCCATCACTATCATTGGACACTAAATCAAATTGAGCAGTTATCTGCAATCAGAAAATTTCTTTTAAAAATAGGCATACACCTTTAGGCTTAAACTCTTTAATAAGACAATATCCTCTATGGTATGTGTGTGTTCACGAAGGGATAGGATTTAAAGTTTCCATACAAAAAGCTTCTGTTCGGAAACGAACTCCAAGTTTAGTGTGAAATCAGGGTTGTCAAACAATAGAAGATGTGCAGAAAATACCGGTTATACAATATAATGTTCTGCTGGGGGCCTGATCCAAAATGGATTTTCATGCATGTCATTAGATTTTGGATCCGTCCCTATTTGTGAGAGGTTTTTTTTTCGTTACTCCTCTCCCCTTGTTTTTGGCGATGATAAAAAACTTCTCTCTACCTTAAACACCGAGCATCCAAATCATATATTAATGCAAAATAGCTGTCAAGACTCAGGATATATGTATAATAATAATACCACCGCCCCAACATATTTAGGAAATTACAGCTTAATATAATGAAATATGTGATGAAAGAATCAATGAATAATATTTTGACTGAAAATATTTCCTTCTCTCCTTTATAAAAGGGGAAACTGTCACAAGCAAAACTATCACAAGCATTTACCAGTGTATTAGATGCATTTAGCACGTGATGCCACCGATGACAACGATATTAAATAAGCATTATATATTTTTAGTTCCTAGGATTTCTTTCCCTCTCACCCAGGCGTTGTACTGCTTTATCTGAGGCAATTTATCGTGGCGTGTTTTCCAAAGCCAGTTTTTCCCTTTTATTACAGACAAGGGCGGTCGTTTCTGTTTGGGGAGGGAGACAGGTACAGCGCCTTTATCTGATCTGCGTCCCCAGCCACGGCCACCTTCTTAATCGACGGCAAATTCCCACTCTGCAGGATCGGGCCCCATCTGGGCTACTTCTCAGCCAAGGAATGTATCCTTCCCCTCAACTCCACATATCTTACCTGTGATGTATGCTCTTTTTTGAGGAGGGAATAATACGGTATTTACTGCAGAGCACAGCTTCAAAGCCTTTGTGTGTGTCTCATCTCCAGCCAAAGCTTATTATTTACCACCTTAAAAATTTACCCGGGTAAGGCATAGTAGCTGTTATTGTCTTCATTTTTACACCCTAATTTGCATGCAGCAAATGCCCTGCATTAGGGCCAGATTCTCACTCAGATGGAAGTTATTAACTTTAAGCAGAATGGAGCCGATTTCAGCCAGCCACAACCCGTGCCCTTCTAACAGCCGCTTTACAGCATCCCCTTGTTTATTTTTTTCTTTGGAGGGCATGATTCTTTAAACATGTTTGTTTTACACAGAGCAGCGGTTGATTCCTAACTTCCCCCCCCCCCCCCCAACCATGCAAAAAGAATATTAATAGGGAATATTAAAAGACCTGCAGCACATGAGTGCAGCACGAGGCTAGTTAAGATTGTAGTAGCTGAGAAATATGAACTAGTGAACATAATCCATAAACTCCATTTGGTTACTATAATACTCCAATCTGTATTTATTACAACCCCACTCTGATGCTTATACAACTGCAATTGCTAGATTTATACACTCTAATGGGTTCACAATAGGAAAAACCTGTGTTCTTTATCTTTCTTTTCCTGTCCAAAATAACCCCTTCTACATATACTTCAGGCTTCTCCGGACCTTGTCTGGGTTTAATCACAGGCTGTGGGACAAAATGTGCGTTATTAAGAAATATAAATATTTTCAGAAGCAATCAAAGGGTTGAAAGATTGATTCGGCATGTAGATTGGATTTAATTCGAAGCAGCTTTGTTCTAATGAGGACTACTGGGATACAAAGACGGCAGCCGCTTATGGCCATCAGTTGGGAACTTCGACGTGCTGCGGCAACCTGTCAAGAATTTCGAGAAGCTGCCAGGTACTACAGAGCGAAGTGGTAGGGAAGGCAGTGGTCTATTGTTTTCAGCCTCCTTCCGAGGCTGGATTAGGATTTCATAGTCCCTGTTTTACCAAAATGACAATTAAGCTTAATTTCTTGCTGCCCATGGGGCCAAATCCTGCAGCCTCTCACTTGGGGGAAACCCCTATGGACTCTATGGGGGGTTTTGCCTAAGGTAAAGGTGGCAAAGCTTCCCTGAGCCCCAAGCCCAGCAAATTTGAGAGCTCTGTAGCAATTTGTACTGCTTCCAGACCTGGTGCGGTTGCTTTTGTGGTGACTTTTCCTGTCAGATTTTGCTACCTGCAGTCCTAGATGTGGCGGGACCTTTTTGCAGAGGGAGGTATTTTTCCCTACGGAGAAATACAGCTCTGTGTTGGCTTGGAAGTTCTGTGTCTTCGTTGGGTGACCCAGCAGAACTGCCGGACCTGTCCTGCTTCCCGGGGAAAAGCCTGCAACATCCAACAAACCATCCTTGAGATGATGCTGAACAGAATGGGACACTTGCTAGCTTTCCCCTTAGACTTAAAAAACCCAACAGTAAAATTTCGGTGTGCACCGTGGGGGGTGTGTGCGTGTCACCTCACAGGTACTCAGGGAGCATAAGACCCTGGCAGCTTTCCTAAATGTCGAGCGTACAGTCAGAATCACGGTATATACAGGATCAAACACCGACTAGTTTCTCTCTCCCCTTAGCACCCCCCTTGCTTACTTTTGTCCATAAAAGCAATAGAAAGAGAGAAAGCTTGAATTTTCTGAACTGTTTCACCCATCCACAGCTGGAATTCCAAAGTGAAATGAAAATGCCTTTAAAATCAACCCTACATGGGAGCCTGAGAGAACAAGTTTTCCTTTGTTGTAGGGTATAGTATTATTTGCTGTAGGTTTTTGATATACATTCTAAATTAGGCCTGCAAAGGAATGCTTCATCTTTAATTCATCACTCTCAGCTGAAAGAGATTAGCAATGTCTAGCACGCACCCTTCGTATGGTGCTGACCTCATCAAGTATGGCCTGAAATTAATTAGCCTCATTCATTCCAAATGGAAAAGGATAATGGAGCTGCATTTTAGAGATGACCATCACAAATTGTATGCAGCATATTTAAAATCCCTCCCCCCTCACTCCCCTCCCCATTTAAAAAAAAAAAACTATGTAGATTAAAATTCTTTCCAGAACTTGCAATATGTCAGAGTTATCGAGGCATTAGGAGCAGAAACCACTCAGTTTTTATTTGTGGAACTGGGAGCCACATTTTGTGTGTGTGGCTGTAAAAGCAGCAAGCCTGTCTTAATGGCAGAACACCTGGAATTAATTTGATATTTCCAGGTGCTCTGGCAAACTGGGGCATCAAGCACTTGATGTTTAAACATTCTTCCACTGGCTTGCTTAAATCAATATGAAAGTGGTGTCCCTTTGTCATTCATACATGCAAAGTGCTAGCACAAACTCCAGCTTGGCTTCAGAGTCCTACATCACTCATAATCTAATTAGAAATCAGAGCAGAGCTGAAGCAGCATTCTTTGTGGATTCTTGGGCAGCAAATAGGGATACTTGTCTTTTGTTTCCCTCCTCGATTGCATCGTTCACAAGCTTTCACACCACATCTCTAAAGGTGGTTAGGTGCCTCAAGATGTTGACAGGCATGAAGGACAAGATTATTTAGGTATTTAGGTGCCTACCCCGGGTGATTTCAAATGGAATTAAGCAACTGGATATTACTGGGGGGGAGTGGAGAGGGAGGTAGAAAAAAGGGAAAAAAAAAAAAAAAAGAAAAAGCTTCCAGTGCATATGAAAAGCTCTGATTTGTTGTCATACACTCTGGCAACGTGGGCGATGTTTTTCCAGGGTAAAGCTGCCTGCAGGATAAATTTACTGAAGTCTGCTAATTTTTACCGAGGTGAGCGGGTACTTGGTTTTTCGGCAGCGCAGACCATCCTGGTGGCTCAGCCAGCTCCTCCCTGGCCAGACACGGCGGTGGTGTGTGCTCTGGTTGCTTCCCAAGAGACAGGGAAAGAAGTAAAGAGGGGGGGGGTTACTACAGGAATTTGGAGGATGCTCATGTCTAAGACAATGGTGAGTGAGGACTGGGCCAAAATCCAGATCCAGCCTAGGTTCGTCCATCTGATCCATCCATATCGACCTCTGACTGCTGATGGATCACAGTGACATGGACCTTTCTCTCTCCTTACTCCCCAGCATAACATCACCAAGAGGGCCCGAGAAAATACTGTTAGAGACACGTTTCCCCTCACACCAAATAATTCATCATGAAACTTCAGATTTTGAAATGGCAAGGTTGAAACGGCCTGTGTCTGCAATGCCAGGGCCTGAGGAATGGTCCTGTGGTTTGTATGCCCAAAGCCAGATACATAGGGAAAATATTTTGTAATATGTGTTGCAATCACTTGATACCCAGGAAAATTGAGAATTAACTATTTCTCTTTAATACAAACAAATATTTGTCTTCCAAAGACTCCATTCATTAAGACTGACATTGAATCCAGGATTGAACCCATTGTTATTAATCCTAAATGAATTCAAGTTTGTCTGCCACGAACAAAGCTGCTCACCATCTGATAATCCAAATTTTCTCAGGAAAAAAGAATGAGCAAATGTTAGAAGCAGCAGGTGAAATCATACCACAGTTATTAAGCCTTCTTTCAGGGGAAGCACAGGATAGATTAAATTGTTATGTTAGGCCATGTTGTGAGTCCACGTCAATTTTGTTTGAGATCTTATCTTAGCTCAGAACTGTTTCCTTCTAAATTAGACTAAATGCTGAAGACATGAGAAGCATATTGACCCAAAGATTCAAAACTTTGGGCTCAGCAGCCTTCTGATCTTTTGTCCACAGAGTATCGAGTTGTAAAGCTGTGGAATATTAAATAATCATGATTATCTTCAACTTGCCTAAGTTCATTTGTGATGCTGAAACACTGGCACAGATTTTTCCTTACAGTTTTTTCAGAACAAGACATGGATTCTGCCTGAAAGCTGGCTTCATTTGCCACTGATCTTGCAGACTGTGGTTCTATGCTAAGATTAAGTCTCATGAACTACCCATGGTCTGTAATTCTGTCCCTGGTGCTCTTAATTCCTCTCTTGCAAACACTGTTGTCCAACAGAGAAGCAGACAAAAATCTTACGATCAAAACAACCAAACTGTGCCGGTACTTTGATCAGCTGTTATCATGCACAAGCAGTTCCTCAGGTTCAGAAATGCAGTGTAATTCACCTGGGATAAGAAATCAAATCTAAAAATGAGCTGAACAGACATTTTTAGGAATAAGTAAGTTTCTAAATAGACCAGCTTTTTAATTCTGTCTTTTCTATATTAGTACTGTAAATCAATATAGTCTGTACTTGGAGAAACCAGATGAGTTTGAATTGTCATAATTAAATATTATCCTATTTTTTTGCAGCACAGCCAAACAAGGAGTTTTACTCCTGACGCAGGAGTTTTCTCAAGTAGGGACAACTTACAACTTATTACAGCAATGAGTTAAGCTCTGAGTGGTTCCATCAGTTTTTAGAAAACAAATCTGTACCCAAATGCATAGCACAATTCATTCCTGGTGTTAGGCACTGAAAGGATGGAGTTATAGAAGAAATAATATTGTTTAGATGCTTTTAAAATACAAACGTAATGATGATGCGTTAAATAATGCGATCTACTCAGCCGGACTTCCAGTTATCTACACACAAACCTGTGTTCATTCATCACTTCGTTCACCTCAGCCGTATTGTTGGTTAGTAGACATTAACGCTAAACCATAAGTTTGAATGGGAAGAAAAACAAGGAGAGCGCAAAGCTGTATATTAGCTTAGACGAGTAGGATGTCATTGCCAGCCTGAATTTGTAGATGACACCAGGCATTAAAGGAGTAAATCTTTAGCCATGGAAGCAACAGTTCACTTACTTCCAGTAATGATATCCAGGAGGCAACGCAGTGGATTTACAACAGCGAGTACCTATGTACCAGTAATGGCCAATTAGCCCCAACCACAAAATAATGATTCAAAATGGAGGTTCGCCTTTCCCCTGAAAAAAAAAAAAATTTCTTATTTTAGTCTCATTTCAAATGTTCAAGAGCCTGGGTTTGATTTTTTTGCTGGTGGGGAAGGATTTTTGTCTGGGAAGCATTGAGCTCACGGAATTGTTTGGGCAATTTCCAGTCTCACCTAGCAAAGACTATGGAGATGTTCAACGGTACAAAAAGGCACCCAATTTGGGGGTTTGTGTGCAAGGTCAGGCCTTTCCATGGGTTGTGGTTTGGTGCCATTTGTACCAGATATCAGTGACCTATAGTGGCTTATCCTAAATCACTGGACATTGCAGATCCACACATACATGGTGAGCTCACGTGCTGAAAACAGAAGTGTGCTGAGCTGCCATCGTAGTTCTTTGCCCCAGCTAAACTATTTGGCTCCCCTTCTGCAGGATTTTCTTTCCATACATCCTAATTCTACCATCCTTTTCCCCTAATAACAACATAAATGAGTACTCTATCGGTGTAATTACAATAATAGTTCTTTTACTGCAAATACTAGAAGCCTGCAACCTGTAATTCACTTTTTCTGATACTCTTCTAATCTAACACTAGACATGTTATTTTAAAATGTCTAGGACCTGAAAGCTAAATTTATATAGTGATATATAATAGCAATGGAAACTAAGCCTCCTCCTTAGCTCAGGCTTTAGAGCTATGTTGCATCTCTTTGCCAATTGGTGCCTTGTTTACCTATAAATATCATACCCACCATTCCCATAATGGTTCCAATATCAGAGTTAAACAGGAAGAAGCAAGGTACGTCTCCATCTGTTTAGTTTAAGGTAAGAATCTATGAGAACCCAAGACATGCTAGCATGCAATGTTTTCTCTCGCATTATTCCATGGCAAATTCAGGGGCGATAAAGCCATTTACTTCTCCGCAGTGGAGCTGCCATAACTTTTGTAACACTGGATACCCTTCTTTTCTAGGGATGACCCATCACAACACCATGACTGGGAAGTGTGGGGACCAAGCAGACAGAGGCAGTGGATGCAGCTGGTTCCCTGACTCTCGCTGGGAGGTGGTTCAGCTCTCACTCATGGCACGAGCTACCAGAGGCTGGAGAAACATCGTGTGGACTGTTCCTGTCCTGGCCCCTGCTCATCAGTGCTTTGAGCTGTATGAAGCCCTGAGAACCAAGCCAATGTGAGTGCATGACCAAGCTTTTGCTCCTCTTATGGTTTATACCTGAAGCACAGCGCAAAGTTTCATGCTTTGCTTCTGCAGGTAGGAGCTCAATCTAATTTACGGATTCAGAGTTAGTGACGAGCAAGACAATAATGCTCAAATAACCCATGCGAACCTTTGCCCTCCTCTAGAACTGGTTCTGTTTCATCATTTTCTCTCTACTTTCTGGATGAAGCAGCCAGCACAAGGAGGGCATGCTGGCACACATCCTGCTTGATAGCTGAAAAGAACACACTGACAAACATTTTTAATACGCTGCAGCTTATCAACATTCCAGTGAATAAAGGGTGAATGATATTTTCCATTGGTTATTCATAGATGTACATGGATATGCTGATAAAATGCCATTTAGTCCAGAGGCTGGGCAGAAATAAATCACCAGATAAAATACAATATTCCTAGGGAACACCTTTACGGAAGGTGTTCTTGCCCCAAACCCCTCCTGGAATAGGTGCAGTAATGCTTCCTGAGGCCTGGCAGCCCTTCTAAGTGAGCATATGGTCTGCTCAGCTCTCGCAGCACCGGTGTACGGTGAGTAAACACGCAGCAATGTCAGGGCAAACAGGGGGCTGTTTAATAGCATGACATTCCGTAGCTACTTCAAACTTCATCAGTACTTCAGAAATGGATTCCCCTTCTCTGCTGGAGCGTGCACCATTTGTAGGAGAGGTGGGAGAAGTGAGACAGCCTCTTCGGGGGTGGATGGTGTCTGAAGCCATCTCCCATAAATGCTGCTGTGAAAGGGTCCTAGTGTGTCAGAAGTTGCATTTTCTGGTGATGCTACATTACCTTCTTCATTTTTCTGAGATGTCCCCTGATGCAATGTAACTTGTACAGTAATTGGAATAGAGAAAGGGACCCAAAGGTAAAAATCCCGCTGTTAATCAAGGCCGGTGAAGGGCAGAACATTAGCTGCAGTAATTGTATTTCTGAGGGAGTCAACAAAGCCGGGCTCGTCAACACCAGCAAACAGATCTGGTCCTGCCTCTGTGCCTCTCGCACTGGCAGAACATTGCACTGAAATCACTGGAGTAGGGATCGGGCCAGGAATGAGCGGCTGAGTTGCAAAGCAAATTAATTCCTGCCAAAAAAGTTCAGCTATGCTCAGAAGTATGTAAAGTGTCTGATTTGAGAAGTGTCAAGTAGCATTTGTGACCAATTATCCAAGATGAAGGGGGCAGAGCTATGTTTACATGTACTAATCTTCAGCCAAAGTTTGAAAACTCCAATTCATGGACACGCATCAAATTTCCTTTCCAGGCTTGGCATTTGCCTGTACGCACGCATGCACATTGCTCGGGGATGACAGGAAAACATGATTACGACTTGCAAATAATACAAATAAAAAAAAAAAAAGTGAGGGGAGCGCCAGAGCACAGCTGGTAATTTGGACCACTGTATGAGTAAAATAGCTTTATCAGCTGAGCTGAAATTTGATGTGTGGTATGTCTGTATTGCTGTTTTTCCACAACCTGTGAGGCCCTGGGAAATGATCTACACAAAAGAATAAGAAGTAAAAGCTGCCTCTGCCATCTTCTGTTTAATTAACACAGGTATACCAATTTAATGCAATTAATCAAGATAGGAGGGATTAAACAGTAACTCAGGGTTGATAGCGACAATGTTATCATTGCTGTGGCACAGAAGGAGTACAGAAGTGACAGCGGTGACTAGAAACACAGTGACTAAGAACAAGCTGGCTGGAGTTTTGGGTGCGTTTCAGAGGTTTATGCAGATCTATTGAAATTTAGGGGCAGATGATTTTCCATGTGGCCAAGTGTTTACCTGCTCCTGCCCTTCCCTTTCCCCTCTCGGACCTTCCAGGGTAACCCCCAGAATGGCAACAACTCTTAACGCGATTCCTCTTCTAACAGGTTCCTGATGCTAAAGGTCTGACCTTAAAATGAGCAGTGCATAGGGCAAGAATGGGTACCGCAGAGAGCTTCTGGCCTTCAACCCTGCCAAATACAGCTATTTTGGTAACCAGAACAGTATATTCATGATGCGTGAGGGAACACAGCCTTCCAGTGAAGGATTTCTCAGCATGTTAACTCTATCAGTGCTGGTTGCTGTGTCCCTAGGCAGGTTACCTGTGCCTATTTAAGACTCTAAATGCAGATTTGCAGAAGTCTGCAGCTTTCTGTAACTTCATGGCCATGCTTCAGTGCCTGCTGCACCTAAAAACTGAACTTCCTGGGGATTTCTGCATGGATCTGGGGAGAACTGCAATCAGGTGCCACTGTGAGGAGTTCAGACTTGGATTTCTTGTCCACAGGAGAGGCACAGCCTGGTTTTCTACAATACAAGCATCCTCATTAATGTTCTTCAAACCCTGAGGTACTGGGACCACTGTTGATGGTAAGAAGATTGTTGAGTTTTCCAGGCTCATTCTCTTGGCTTAAGAATGTTAAATTGGGTGATAAGGAGTAGTGACTGTGTCCCTTCTTATGGTGAAGTTGACACTTGCCTTCTAGTAAGCAGACACGGAGATGACCCTCCTCATTTCACACAGGTCACCAAACGGCCCCTGGCATGGTAGGGGTTACTGGCCATTTACCAAACTCTGTTTGTCTTGGGTTCATGGGTGAGAGGCGAAAGGCACTATATTGCATTACCAATCCCTGGGGCCAGCCCGTTTCCCTGAAGAAGCATTTCATTTAGCAAGGCAACTGCTGGCCCGTGGGAATTGGAGAGTTAAGAAAAAGAGGACGCAGTTTCAGTTGCAGATGCTTCCTTAGGGCAGCTGTCTTAAAGCCACATGGAAACTCACTGCCTCAGTGTCGCAATAGTTGCTCCGGGACACTTAACAGCCAGCAGATTTTTCCCATAATTTATCTCCCCTTCTTCCCACCAAGACATCCGTTAGGTTAGTCTTGGTGTTTCTGCCTCTGCTGTTTTGCTCCATCTCCCTGGGGGAGATGCCCCATACCTGGGGCAAACCCAATGCAGCAGGTATGAACTGTTACCTTTGCTGAGAGCTTTGAAGTCAAGGCAGCACATGCCTTCCCCATCTCCCAGATGAAACAAGCAGCCCTGGTATCACACCTGGAGCTGTGGGGAGCTCGGGAGGAGGGAAATGTTCTCCTGAACTTCCCAAACATTTTCAGTGTGCTATTGCTGAGGTGCTGACTGATTTTCTTGGCTATAGTGGAGTGGTCCTTAGTATCAGGGTAGTCCAAGTGCTCCCTTTTTACAGGTGATGGATGCAGCGCTTAATGCTGCAAACGTTACAGGAAGGAGAACATCTGCTGCTAAGACAGACCAAGAATTCAACCTGGCCCCATCCTGAATTTCTTATGATCTCAAAATCCAGTATTGTTCCAAATTCATTAGCACTGATCAAAATCCTCTTTCCCTTTTCTCCCTTGCTGTTTGTGATATGAACTGTGAGAAGTTCAGAAGCTGCATTTGGTGTTTGAAGGTTTTACATCCATTGGTTTTAGATGGTTGTAATAGTGCATCTGCTGACTCAGCAGTTCTTGCTGTGGTTGTTTGTTTATGTATTTAATACTCCATCTCCAGCATGTTCTTGTTACCCAGTTCCTGCTGACAACCAGGGAATGGGCACAAGTCAACTGAGAAAATGCACGGCTAGAAGGTGAGTGGAAAGAAGAGCAAATGCGGGCCACTCACGTGACAGGATCTGATTCATGTTTATGCCAGGGAGATTTTTTAAATGGGACTTCTCCCAGTGGAGAGCTTGCAACGCTCAAGGCCTGTGTCACTATAAAGACAACACATAATTATTCAGAGCTTATTATTACTTTTTATCGCTCGTTTTTCAGTCAGACAGAGCGAGGGCACAGATGAGATCAGGACCTGGTTTATTGCCGTGCACTGTACAGATTGTGCAGCACACGGTACTGTAAATCCCTATAAAAAGTGCTATCTGCTTTATGGAGGCGGAGGAACGCGCCCAGGCTGAAGGTTGAAGCGACTGGTCTAAGATGGCAGAACCTACCAGCAGCAAAATGGGCACTCAGCCTGAGAGTCTCTGTCCTGGGACCCTGCTGCTTGTTGCTTTAGACACCTTTTCTTTTTACATTTATTTTGAATCACTGAAATGATGAATTGAATAAATGCCATGTCCTTTGAAGCACTATTTATTGTATTTCTAGAAAACAGATTATCTGTTCTCTCAGGCTAGTGGAGATTATTAAGAATGATAAACTCATCAGGAAAAAATGTAGGTTGGGTGTGACGGAGAGATTTGTGTTTTATTCCACAATGCCGTTTCAGTCCGGCTGTGGTGTGACAGACTACACAGTCTCGGTGACGTTGCACCATCCTGTTCTCTGCTTTCAGGCTGGGGTCACAAGCTGGGTTCGGAAGAAGCAACTTTCATGCAGATATGTGATTGGAATACAAATACTAGTCCAGGTAAGTTCAATTTGGGTTTGATACGATGTTTAAAGTCCATACAGAGTTTGTTGTTAATCCCAGCCTAGTTGTGGAACTGTGTTTGACCACCACTTGCTCAACCCACTAAAGCATGCCTGTGTACCATGGCAACACCTGCCCTATTTATATATTAAAATTATTTTACTAGGTCAGCCCTTTGGGATTTAGCATTTCATTCATGAAGGATTCTATAGCACACATCATTTATGTCATCTCTCTCCTTTCTGATGAATTGGGTGATTTTCTTAAGCCGATTTATATTTTAATTTGTTGTAATATTTCTCTACTTCCTTATTTGAATAATTGAGACAAAAAAAATTTATAAAATAAGAAGAGCTAAAAAGTAACTCTCAAAGACCAAATGGGTACTCATTATCATTTTCTCTTTACTACTTGCAAGTCCTGGGTTATCGTACACAACTTTTCCACTTTGACTCATGCTTTACTCTCTGGTAGTTTTGCTCAGACACGGAAGGCAGTGATAAGAGATAACGTGTGTTGTAGGTTCCTTTACAGATTAAATCAATGAAACGTCCTGAAGTCCAGTAACTGCTCAATACCAGCAACTTATAAGACCCTCTGTGCTACTACTGCTGCTTTGAAACTATTTAGTCATTTGTACTTTAACTGCTCAGACGCATTCCTTCCTGCTGCAACAGCAATGATACGGGAAGGAGTGTTTTAAACCACACAGTAATTTCCATCCTGGATTTCACGAGGGGTTATTCTTGTCTCAGAGATGAATCATTCAAATATCCTTCTACAGATTCCAGGTGAGTTACTCACATTTAGGTGCTTCCAAGTAATACACAGAAAGGCGCTGAGAAAATGACAAATCTCTGCCTAGTCAAAAAAAGCTCAGCAAAAGTAGATACAGACAAAATCCTTGTACTAGTGCTCAAAATCTTTCTGAGGAAACCTGGGGCCAAAGGGCTTCTTCCTTCAAAAATGTGCGCCCAACAGGGGTGCATGGTTCTTGCTTTATGGACTTGACCCATCAGCTGCTCTCTGTCCCCAGAAACAGTTGAGGGAGTGACTGAAAGTGTCTGACGATATAAAAAGGATAATTAAGTTTAATTGTGGGAATAACAGGGTAATCTGTCCAGACAAATCTAGGAACTAGTATTGAAAACTCTAGTATCTGAATATAAAAAAATTATTAATTTTGAATAAAGATGTCTATCAGGACTGTAAATTCAGAGAGGAAAAAAGTAGCTTTGCTTAATAGACCATCTCTCTTTCCATCTTCCTCCAACTCATTTTCTTGTTCTCTTTCTTCCTTTTGTGTTACTGCAAAAACCACGTGCAAAATCTGATACTGAGAATGCTTTAGCTTCATTTCAATCTTCTCTTCTCAAAATGTTTTGTTCCACTGTAAAGATTCCCCCTACAAGGTAACCTTAGCCGTGACGGCTCTAGGCTTGCAGGGCCGCTTATTTGCAGAGAGAACAGCTCTATTTTGAGGGGTCTCCGTGGCAGCTGGCTCCCCACTCTTATGAGGCTCTTGAAGATGTTTTTGAGCTGGCATGAGACATCTCCTGGGACTCAGAGCAGATCATGAGGTGCTTAGGACAGTATTTTCACTGTGCCTTTTTTTGCCGAGCAGAATTGTTGCACTATAAACAAATGTGCGTTTTGCCTCATTCTTAGATACTGTGAGTTATGAAAGCCCACTCTAGAGGTAATGAATGTATAGATCATTTTGACCAGATCATAATCTATTAGAAAATAATGTTCCCTGAAAACGTATAGGTGAAATAAAGAACTTGCTACTATTGCTGTATTGGTATCAAGGATGAGGCCAACATGTTCCTGAAGCTTTGTGCTACTGATGTTTAAATACAATGCAGAATTAACTACAGGGTTTGGTGAGCAAATTCCTTCCTGGATTAGGATATTCAGGATTTATACTGCTGGAAACAGAACCTGAGACTATACAAAACTTACCTGTCCCTAGACTTTATCACAAGCCCCAAACTTCTGTTCAGTGACATGCTCACTAACATTCATGAAGCTTTTCCATGAGGCTTCCCTGATTTTGGTAGCGATGCTAATAAGCAAATCACACAGCAATTTTCAGAATGAATAGGGCTCTGGTATGGCAAACTCCTATAATGCCTATGACTCTTCTTTGCTGTCCGTGGAGTAAGCCCAAGGATACCAGGCTGTCTAAGACCTATGGCCAATTGTCAGCATAGTCTCTAGGCGATGGGAAGGTTAATTTTAAAGATGATGACACTTAAGGGACATCTGTGTGACACATGCTACAGTGTCCAGAGATTGGAGTCTATGTATTTTGCTCTAAATCTAGAGAGGAAGTTACTAGAAAAAAAGGGAAAGAAGCACGGGGGAATAAAAGTACTTTTGAAAGAGAAGAAATCTACATTTCAATGAAAATCCTTTCAAGGCATTTCAAATAAGAGTCTGAGAGAAATAATTACAAAGTTTGGAGAGAAAGAACGTTAGCTTTGATATCTTTTTCTTCTATGAAGCAATTAAAATAAGCAATTTTTCAAATACTAAGCAGAAAATTACTAATGGCTGAACCCAAAAGCTTTCATTTCCTTCTTGGGGCCTTTATTCTTCTAAAAAAAGACAAAAAAAATGTGAAGGTGGTTTTCCAGATAGATTAATGCATAAAGCAGTCGCTAGTTGGATGTCATAAAAACTACAGCAGCATAGAATAGCTGAGATTAAGAGCTAGATTTAAATCATGCAACAGTCCAGTTAATATCAATGTCTAATTAAGAAATGCATAAGAAGTCTGTAATGTTGATTTGATGGAGAAAAACTCTAATAGGGTTTCTTTTGGAATTTTCCATTTCAATTGCTGTGTAGACTTTTAATGGATGTCCTATCCAGTCTTTGGTATTAGCAGGAATCATCCTCAAATTAAAACCAAGGCCGAAAATGGAACGCAGGTAGACAAATTAGCGAGTTTGGGAAGCAGTCTGGGTAGCATGACAATGTGAGCTCAAGCCGAAATTTTAGTACAAATAAAAGAGAACAAATGTCTCAAACCTGGCGTGGAAACCCTATCTACTTATTTTAAACAACTGAAACCCCTGTAATTTTAAACAATGCAATCTTAACCCATTTCTCCACCTCTCTAAGCCTGCTGAAATCCCTGACAATTCATACTTAGTAATCCAGACTACTAAGCATTATTAATTAGTCTTTTTAAATAGGAAGGCTTTCTATAGTTACGTATATTAGTAGTATGCAGAGGTGGGCTCTTCTTTGCTTGCAATGGGATTTACAGCCCACCGTTCCCTATCACTGTCAATTAATGCCATTAATCTCCCACTCCTCTCTGGGTAACCAAAGCCCATAAACTCTTTGAGCAAAACTACACCCGCAACATCCGCTGTGTGACACAGATCATCCAGGACGTTTGGTCTCTAGGTATGAAAGGGGAACTGGTTTTATGCTGCGTGTCACTAATGCCCCATGTTTAATGCCTAATGTTCCATGTTGTTAAACCAGGAGCAGTGTAGCTGCTAGTGTGTGCAGATCCACATTGCAAAGAGGGAGAAAGCATAGCACTGGATTAAAGCAAGAGTGTATTTGTTATCACCACTTTGTTGTTGACCCAAGAAATCCAGAGGGAATTATCTCAAGAATCCAGGAAGACGGCAAACTCAAAATAACCCCTTTGACCCAGGCAGCAAGCACACTGGGGAGTCATTTTTAAGTTCATTAGAACACATTAAAATACAATACATTGGCCATGGTAAAGCAAGGCATACGATTCCATCTGTCTACATATTTCTTTCCAGTACTAAATCCATCCAGAGACCTTTCAGAATTATATCATTAAGTCTTGCCACTTCACTTAGCAAACAGAGAGTGGAAAAGACTAGAGGTAAAATCAGGGTAACGGTGAAAGTTCGGCACTTCCGAGTCACTGTCATTGCCTGAAATGTCACGGTCCAAATTCATGCCTGGCATTACTCCATTGATTGATGAGGCACAAATACATCATATTAAACCGTGATACCGTGGCCCTGGGGGATGCTCCAAGGATTTTTCTCCTTGAAAGGGGTGAGAACTAGGACATTCTTAGTGAGGCATCCACCCTCTGAATGATGCACAAGGTCCAACACGGGGACATTGAGGTCATCAGAGGAGTCTGATTTTCTTACCTCCCTCTTGGCTGTATGGCTGCGGAGGTATCACGGGTAAAGATGCTTCTAGATGGTTGTTCAAATGGAGCGCTGCTTTAGCAGGGTGCTTTGTCTGCGAGCTTTGCTGGATTTATGCAATACTTAGAAAAAAAGAGTATGAAGCAGGGCTGCCTTTTGCAAAAACATGTAACAGACAAAAATAAACAAACCTTAACTTGTCCAATGCGCTTGAGAGCCACAAATTCTGTTACAGTTTTGCTAAATGAGAGGAAAATTTTTCCTTTCCTCCATAAAACCATCCTTTTAGACATTACTGCAGTCATGACCTCACTGCAGTTCCTGGATTCTTTCTGAAAAGATTAAAATGAACTAACACACCAGTGATCTCATCACAGCGTAAAGGACATCTTACAGAGGGGGGGCGGAAATGAGAACTTCAGTGCTTCATTTGCATCAAGAGTAGAAAAAGCACGATAACATCATTGAGGAGAACCACAAAGGTGCATTCCCAGAGAGGCATTTTTCCACTTTTAAATTTTTTTTTCTCGTTCCTTTTTTTCCTGCCTTTATCTATACCTTCCCTTCTGTGCCCTTCCTCATTTTTTAATGTATCCGATTACTTTGAATCATACACACTACTATTCTCAACTACATCCAAAATGCATTTTGAAGAGTATATACATGCAGTCATGTTACACAAAAGTATTCACACATACTTCATCTATAGCTTATGTTGTAGAATCATAGAATTGTTTAGGTTGGAAAAGACCTTTAAGATCAAGTCCAACCATAAACCTAACATTGTCATTCCACCACTAAACCATGTCCCTAAGCACCACGTCTACACTTCTTTTAAATACCTCCAGGGAATGGGGACTCAACAACTTCCCTGGGCAGTCTGTTCCAATGCTTGACAACCCTTCGGTGAAGATTTTTTTCCTAATATTCAATCTAAACCCCTGGCCCAACTTGAGGCCATTTCCTCTTGTCCTATCACGTGTTATTTGGGAGAACAGACCAACACCCACCATGCTACAACCTCCTTTCAGGTAGTTATAGAGAGTGATAAGTTCCCCCTGAGCCCTCTTTTCTCCAGGCTAACCACCCCAGTTCCCTCAGCTGCTCCTAGATGTTTCACCAGCTTCATTGACCTTCTTTGGACACACAAAATGAGACATGTTATTCTGTGTAAGAACACCTTTCCTACATGTATATACAGTTCTCAGGCCAAGGGGTCATGGATTATGACAGCTCTCATCTACTTTGGAGCTCTAGCATCTTCTAACAGAAATCAGGAGGGTGAGTAGAGAGAGATGCTTTGCTTTCTTTGGTAGGAGAACCTATAATTTAATATTCACGTAACTGAGAATCCCACCACTTTTTAAATTTTATATCACATTCTGAGGTTGGAAACTAGAGTATCTTCAGAACTTGATGAGTATAGTGTTAATAACATAATCTTATCTCTTGTGCCCATAGGTACACCTCAGCTCT
This sequence comes from Gorsachius magnificus, assembly GCA_034008185.1. Taxonomy (NCBI): domain Eukaryota; kingdom Metazoa; phylum Chordata; class Aves; order Pelecaniformes; family Ardeidae; genus Gorsachius; species Gorsachius magnificus. The sequence continues at coordinate 5,782,689 of CM067088.1, forward strand.
GGCTTGAGATCACACCGTTAAGCAATGAGGTGACAAACTGGTTTCCTTTCTCAAGCCACATGTCACATAATGGCCTAGGGGCCTGTTTTGGTGGTGGTAGCATCCCCTGACTTTTCAAGGAGAGATGTGCCAGTGCAACCCGTTCCCACCCTCTACGCTTGGCAGGAGGAGACAAAACTGCTCACTTCCATCTGTGACATTTCTCAGCCAGGAAGAAAACCACGAGGCATCAGACTGTAGGCTGGGAGGCATCAGAGCGGCCACCTGTGACACTGACGAAGAAACCTCCAAAAACCAGTAAGTGGAGATGAATTCCCAGGGCTAAAGCAAACTGGTATAAAGGGTGCCTTTCTGCCCACCCACAAATTTTGTTACTCCTAGATGAGGCAGCAAACATATCCAACCCCATATGCTCTGCATAGAGCATAGATAGATAGATAGACCTGATTTACCAAAGAGAGCCCTGAGCAGTGATGTGTATTGCAGGATAACACATACTGCAGCATTAGAAGTCCAAATAGCCCAAGGAGCAGTGCAGAGCATCTGTTACCATCAAGAAAATAGTGGGTGAAAAGCTGTTGTAATTCCTGGCCCCAGGAGCCTGTCTGGAGGCACAGACTTCCCAAAGCAGAGGGGAGTTGGAGAACTCAGGATGTTCAACAAGATTTCCCACCCCCCCTCCTCCCCACCCAGATTTGCCAGGTCAGCTCAGTCCAGGCCAAAGGAGTGGGACAAGGTCCTCAGCTCTACCCCAAGTTCATTCCGCTATTTATAGTAGATCAGGTAGGCTAGTCTCGGTTCAAGATCCTGCTGAAGCTGTACGAACTAAATCGTATATTCCCCAACTACAGATAAAACCAATGGCCAATTTTAGCTTAATGATCACTTCTGCAAGAGGAGAGAGAGAAACTCTTTGAGGTAAGTTCCCTTGGATATAATTCTTTCTTTCCAGGTTAAAGAAGGGCTGCAGCTAATACATATCCTGAATCGTAATGTGGATTTGCACCTTTCCTGTTAAATATAACTGGTTTGTGTCCAAAGCATCGCTTCTATTCCTGACGCTCACTTATATTGTTTATAACTTCTACATTAGATGCAGGTGTGAAATGCCAACTGATCTACACTTCTCTTGCTGTCTGCAGGGGAGTAACGTATGCCAAAGGCCTGATTTGCAGGGGGGAGGTCAGCAGGATCTCCCCATTCGCACATCTGCTTTGCTAAACACAAAACTCTGGAGGTTTGCAAAGCTCCAATATGCACAAAATGGGATGAGTTCTCTGGGGGCCATACATGAGAAACTGTTTGTGCATCTCGCTTGGTATGCATGCCACAGAATTTGCTCTCTATACAAAATATTTGCTGTTTTACAACAGGCAGCATTTTGCTAGTCCTCATATGTGAATACTTGTATGTTCTGTATTAATAAGGAAAAAAGCTACACTTCTCCATGTTACATGATACAAGAGAAGTCAGGATACCAACGGGTAAAAGAAGAGCCTAATACCTTAAGGACCTTCAGAAAGTTACTGGTATTCAGTGCATCCCTGCTTGGGCTGTGTTGATGATCAGGAGCCTGCCTGATCACAGCTCCTGAAGAGGTGATGGTCCTGGAGCCTGCCTTACACAGGGGCATCCAGATTGGGTTTTGAGGGCTTCAAGAGAAGCATTCAAATATTTCTACTTCCTGCTGTTAGTGGATTTTTTTTTTTGTGCTTCAGAAAAGTCTTCCGATTATAACGTGTTTGCACTTGATGCCTAGAGAATGCTTCTTTCTCAGGAACCTCTAATACACAGTGTTTTCTGCTTTCTACCTTTTACATGAGATCGAAGATTAATCATATATGTATGTATGCACCTAATTCTTCCTTGATTTCTGCTAATCTAGCATATCCTTCAATATATACAATAAAGATTCCCACGAGTAATCTATACAGACTATTTTTTTGTCTCTATACGTAGTAAATATTTGGCCTTTTAATGCCATCTGGTTATGATATCACGATTCTGTTTTTTCTGGACTTATAGGCCATTTTAAACACATGCATCCAAGCATCATTCACCACCCCGTGCTATACTTTTCCTCCCTGAGTTGACTATTTCTGAAGGGGTTTTGGGATAGTGGAACCAAAATTGATCTTAATATCCAATATGAGAAAACTGAATTCGTCATCAGCTACACGTTTCCTTAAATGGAATGTAGACCTACCATCTCCATAGTGACTTAATCTGAATCTAAACCAAATGATTTCAAAACCCCACAGCATACTGGGGAAAGCCATGAGCAGAACACATAGGTCAGAGCAGGTTTCATGAACATCTGGGATCCCAACCCTAAGACTAAGCTTCTCAAAATGGACATCTCGTTGAGGAAGCTGTCAAACAATTTTCACAAGGATCAGAAGAGATGCACTTCTAATACTGAAGAGGGGAAGCACGTGCTTTTCGGAAAAAAGTTTGATTCTGGAATAGACTTGTTATTTTGGTACGTTAAAGGAACTGTGTTGTAGCAGAGAGCATGGCTTGTATGGCTCTTCGTGGAAGTGGCTATTGAATTAAAAGGTGTCCTTTTCCCCTGAAACTTACACCAGAAATTCAGTGCAAAAGTTTGTCATGTTTCATCAGACTTCATTACCTTCCTGAGTAATAGAAATTACATTTGTTTCCCTGGGCTGTAGAATATAGATATCATAAACCCATGAAAAGAAATGGGGAAAAAGTGAGATACGGATTTTCTTGGGATGAAATACAGAAAACTTGGGCTTGAAAAACATTTGCGTATCATATACTCTGGGTTTCTAAAGAAAGTTTAAAGAAATGTTTTTGAAGAAACATTTTCCAAGTGCATGCCTGTTAGATTTATCCTCATTTCTGCCATGTATAATTATGAGAAACCTACAGACAACTCATAAGATTTTTAGTTTCTGTTGAGAATTGCTTTTTCCAAGATAATTCTGTATGCTATTACTTTAGCCCACTGGGTATCATGTAGGCAAGGTGTAAGATTATGCACATGAATATTTCTGTCTACCACTTATGTGTGCTGAGACAATATCAGCTTATACTTTCTCTTGTCATTGGTCCTTTTTCCACAGAGGATATTCTTAATTACCAGCAAGACAATTTGGTAATATCATGCAAAGTGTTACAGCATCATTTCTGTGATGATTTACACCTGCTAAGGGTCTGATCATTGAATTTTAAACCATATTTTAAGTTCAGAAGATAGAGAATAATTTTTTTACAGGACACTGTTTCTATTTTTAATGGAAATGCTCTCCTTTAATTTATTGATATGGTCCTTCTAAGTGATATGGAGCTTTTGAACATGAAGACAACATTTTTGCACATTTGTGCTGCCCTGAAAAATTTAGAGCACACTTCTGTACCGGCTTAAATCAACTCAAATCTAAATACCTAAACGCTATTTTCGACTACTGTGTGTGAGGGATGTACCTTTACAGGGATTCTAAAGAATACAAAACTAAAAATATCTCAGTTGCAGAGCAAATTCACTGTATTCCTCCCTCCACTTTGTCATTATGGCTTTTTTTTTTTTAACCCTTGCAGGCTGATTCCTAAGTCTGTTGGAAATTATGGAAATGATTCCACTGACTCCAACAAACTCTGCTTTTCTAGGTTAAGGAAGATGTTTGTACATCAGATTTGCTGCTGATGTCCCACTAATGAAATGGGGAATTTTATAAATACGTCAGGGAATGCCCAATAGAAAAGATGTCAGACTGAGATCCAGAAATCACAGTCTGCTTTTAACAGAAATAAAACAAGGAATGCTTACTAATGAGTCATGAATTTCTTTATAATTGCTCCCACATTTGGGCAACTTTTTCCTAAATCATCTACAGCAACCCTGCAATTCATGGGACTTTGGTAGTGGTTATGATCAGAACAACACATCTCATGTATGATAAAAATTACTTACATTGGGAAGGATTTTTTGCTCCTGCAATTAATTTTCTGAGGCTTTATTTCAATCTCCAGCTATTTTCTTATCCTCCTCATTTTCTATGTCTAATATAAAAATGGGAGTTCTTATCAATTTAGAAGAGAAATAAAACTAAAGAAAATTCAGGCAGAACTGTAAAGCATGGTCTATTTTAAAGTTCCAACTTGGATAATAAGAATCTGTTTTGTGCTGTACTTCTCTCATGAACTCAGTTTTCCATAGTGCATTCAGTGTTGTAATAATGCAAATCAAATACAATTTTAATAACTCCTTCCATTAAAATGATCTATTAATGTTTTAAGACTCCAACACTTATGAGCATGATTCTAATTGCATGATTTTGCTGCAGGCAGGTTTTATAGATCTGCCTGATCTTCGAATATTTGCACTGTTAGGATTATTTTAAATAAATTAATTTTTGGAAGAGTTTCGGTCTCAGTAACAACAGTTGAGTTTGATAGTGGTTGTCTTGTGGGTATTTGTATATATCTGCTTCCATGCAAAGAAAAATTAGATAAATTCAAAACTCTCTGACAGGAGATGGCTGAGGTTTATACAATGACAGACGTTATAAAGAATGTTCTGAAGAGGGGAATATCTATTTGCTATGTTAGTACAAGGAGCAAGAGAGGTTTAAAATGAACAAATTTTTAGGTTTGTTATGCAGCACAATTAAATTGTGGGACTTTCTACCACAGAACACCAAAAATATAATCAGATTAAAAAAGGACTAGAAATTTGTGGAAGATAGTTCCTTGCATACCATTAAACATTCTTGTTTTATACGACTTCTGTTGTCAGCCTCTGTAATGCACCGAGTGATGGGAACAAGAAAAATACACCAAGAGAAGAAGTAGTTTGTGTTTGACTTCTGAGATTTCTCTATCTGCTAGGGGTTTCTGCCACAGGCAGGGTGAGTGGCTAGCTGGACCTTGGTCTAACCCAGCACAGCTACTTCTAGGCAAGACAAATGGTTGTTTGACAGCTTGTTCCTCCCTCCATAAACCTGTGAAAAACCTCAGGTTTTCTTGTCATTCTGCAGAGTGGGATGAGGAAAATGAACAGGATGGGCCTGGGGAAGAAGGTAAGCAGGGCAGCAAGGGTTGCAAAGAAAGCAATTGCTGAGTGGCTTGTGAGAGCCCTTACCTTGACATGGTCCCCAGTCTTTATCTCTAGTGGTAGGCTCTTGGCCACTGGCATGCTGGCTCTCCTCCTTGTACGTGCTGTTCTTCCCCTTGAGCATCACTTGAGATCTACAGCAGAAGGTTCGCTCCTTCAAGATGAACCGAAATATCAACACAATCTTGCACTCTTGATTCAACATCTCTTCTGGAGAGAATTTATTCCAACTTCTGCTCATGACAAATGCCTACATAAGCCTTGAACAAGTGAGTGCTAAAACTAGAAGTGGTAATTTTCTTTGGGCGTTAAAGAATTACTATTTACTGAATGTTGCTAATTGCATGCTGAGAAGTGATTCCTTGTCTGCAAAAAAATAGCATATTCTTTAGTGAATATGGCTTTACGCACTCCAACAACACTATTTCTTCTGCCTATTTGGTGAACTCTACGTCTGCCATGACAGAAAAGAAGAAAATTTCCTCTGATATATCAAGTGTGCATTTTCCTTGCAGGATGGAGTCCTAATAGACTTGCTATCGAGTTTACTCACTGATAAAGAAGTAGCGTACAAGTTGTGCAAAACCTATGACAAATTTTTACTTCAGTGGAAACGTTTTAGGTCAGTCCTATTTGAGAGGAATGGAAAGGACAACAGGCCATACATACACAGGCCTCGAGAAATATAAGCTTTTACATGAATGGATACTCAGAAATATGGATAATATCAGCAGCATTTTAAGTTTTCAGTGCTGGATCAACTCAGAGCATGAAATTCTCAAATTATTCCTCCTCAGAAGCCATCCCAAACAAGAACACCCTGAGATACCTAACTAATGATACAAGTGGATTATGTCTGGGGTTTTCCATGAAAACTTTGTTTTGGAAAATGCCAAACAGGCAAAAAGGTTTGGAGGGAATAGTGTGGTTTTCGTGAGGCTTCTCAACTGAAAAAAAGATGTTAAAGACACTTCAAAATCATTACAAGTGTCCCAGAAGATATTTTTCTAAATGACCATTTATTTGCTTTGAAATATATTTTAGTTTTAATTTTTAATTTATAAAGTTTTTTATTTACATTTACATAACAATTACAAAGTTAATTTATAAATTTATAAGTGAAAGCAAAAAATGAAATATTTTGAAATCACTGAAGCAAATGGCTCAGTCCGACTTTTTTTTTTTTTAGCAGCTTATTGGTTAGCCAGAAAATTAGTTAGAAAAAAATGAAATCTTGAAAACTCCCAAAGGACAGAAAAAAGCACTTCCCTGCCAGCTATAAAATGAGAGAAAAATAAAATGACATTTTCATTTTGCACAAAGATTTAGTAAAATACCCATATTTTCGTAGAAGTTGCAAAGCCTTGAACTCGGACACGCTTTGGGTTTCTTTCCAAGTGTGATGCTTACATGTGGCAACTGATAATGTTTTTACTAGACCTGGTCATCTACACTGTTCTATAAATAACTGGAGATATTCCAGACTCTACAGGGGTTATAGTCCCTGCTTCATATGCTGTCACGAGGAGGGCAGGAAGCATGAGCAGGGAATTTCACAGTTTTAGTCCAACCTAATGTGTTTAAACATAAAAATATGATTAATTCTTAAATAAAAGTGAGCTATCCAAGGAGAGAGAGCCCTGGATACCAGGAAGGGTTAAGCTTTGCGGGGGGGAGAGGGAAGGCCTGTATAGCTACACTGTGCTGTGCTAATGGTGTAGGGCAAGAACATCCCTCCATGCCTGCTCAATTTGTCAGGAATTTCTCTTCTGAACTATTACCTCCAGCTTTCTCCAGAACACCCTCAGTCCCTTTTATCTGCGAGCTATCTCAAAGCTTACTGTCTGCCTATCGCCTCGGCTGAACCACACTAATAGTCAACTAATTACATGTGAACACGCTAATTTGCTTTATGTCTTTCTCAAAAAACCTGTGCATGTGCAGGCATGCACATGAGTAAACTTTTGCTCATGCTATAAAATTGCAGCACCGTGCAGAATTTGTGCACCAGCCAGAGCGTTATAAAATACACTGCATGCTTGCTGTCCCCTCTGTTGCTTGCCACCACCAATGCTTGTCATTCCTGATTTGCAACATCACCTGTTGCTCCAACACCAGCTTCTCTAGACCAGAAACTGGAGCAAAGAAGAGAAATACGTGTTTGTCATTGAACTGAACTGAGAAGAAGGAAGAGGAGAATGATAAGATCATAGCCTGCAGCACTTTGTTTATGAGAACATCCTTCCAGTGATATATGTCTGCACCAGGTGAAAGTATTGTGTCACCCCTAACATATTTTAAATGCCAAGGCTGTCATGCAAGAAGACAATGATGAACAAGTTTAAACAGAATATGGTATTGTAGCCATGTACAGCATGTTACCCTTTAAAGGTTTGCACTGGTAGTGCTTCTTAGCAAAATGTTTCCGAACTCTGTTACATTCCCCCACAGAACCTCTCTCACACAGAATTTAAACTAAACGAAAATATTTCTGTGGCAGAGAAACTGATGGGGTTATACACAAACAAATGCATTTTCTCATGCGGTTTTGCAGGCTATTTCACATCTCCTTCCTGCCATACGATCTGAGCTTCTCATAACTCCTTGGATAGGAACCCCGCTTCACTTACCAAATAGGTAAATAAAGGTATGTCTACACAGTGCACTGAAGAGCAGAGACTGTGCCCAGGTCACTGCATGTCAGAAGTTTACTCAGACTAGCTCTAGCATGCTCCTGTGGACTGAATTCCCATTAGCTGGTGGAGCTCCCAGACCACATCATCTGGTTTAATTTCATGCAAAAGAGTTCAGTTTGCGTGCTCCAAGCCTGCCTTGCGTGGTGGGGCAGGGTAAGCAGGGTCATTTGGAGGATTCACTTCAAAAGTGCACTCCTGGGCCAAAGCGAAAGGTTAATGTAGAAGAGCCTTTTGTCACAAAGCAAGTATGCCCAGAGCTATCATCGTATGGCAGTTTTCTTCCCAGATATTTATCTTGAGCTCAACTGCACGAACACCATCGTGGTGTTATAATGCTATTGCACAACATGACTCATTTGCTCAGACTGACAGCTCAAATTGAGCCTTGGGAAAGCCAACATCCAACACATGATATTGAATATGGGCATGACCATATCCACCTTGGATTCAGGTGAAAGAGCTTTAGCCATCTATGTCACATGGAAATGAAGGCAACCGTGACACTATGGAGTTTGAAGTCTTTGAGGCAAGCTAAGGTCACAGCCACTCCATGAACCATCCAGGACAGCATTAATAACACTTTTCAAGAGAGAGGAAAGGGAGCTTCTGATTGCCTGAAAAAAAGTTCAAGAAGCTAGGATTTCTTAAGCACTTACCGAGGTCCTGTGTGGGCTCATGTAACACGCTCAGCATCTCCGCATAAATTTTCTTTTCTGTAAAATGGAGATACCTTATTTTTCTCACAAGGTTATTAGGATGATTTTCCAATTAAGATTCTTTCTAAATGAAAGTACTTTGCAAACAGTATTTAGTCACCTGTCTAAAAAAATGTCTCCAACTTCTTTAGGCAGAATGTTAGTTTTTATAGGGACTAGTCATGGTGCCCAGCTTAACGTAAGGCTGCAGGATCATACACTGCATCTTTAAGACATAGTTTACTTCTGAATCAGTAAATGTACTAGACAAAGCAGCCATTATTTATGCATTCCTGCATACATGGCAAGGTGAAAATAATAGAATAAACATCATATACTTCATTATGATATCGGTTTACACTTCCAGGGTACACAAAAAAAGGCCATTTCATCAAGCTAATTGCCTGAAAGTAAAAGAGAGAGAACTTTAGCTATTAGTCTATTATGGGGCTTTTTTCTTAATCACAAATAGGGGCCGTGTGTCCCCAGGGGGATGTGTATTCTAATTTACAATTGAACTACAGATCAGAGCAATCAATCTTGTGCAGCACTTTTACAGTGTAATTGCTGCAACATAACAAATAAAAAAAAAAAAAAAAAGAAGAAGCCTAAGTCGAGTTTCAGCTTGAGGTGGAGATATTTACCAGGCATTGGTTCGGGGTGGGAGGGAGGCAGAGAGAGAAGAGAGGCGCCAAAGCCATGAATATGCAATGAGGGCTCATTAGTGCCCCAGTGTTGCCATGACGAATGGCATTATTCCCCGACTGGTGCAGCCTAAACATGAATTTTATAACGACCCATTTATCATGACTTGTCATGGGTTTCTTTACTGTACTTTCTACTGACTCTCACACCTTCCACCATTATCACCTCAGAATCCCTTCCTTTTGTTGTTTTATCTTATTCTAACTTAGTTTTTGGTAACAATTCTCAACTGCTAAGGAGAAGAGGACTGCTAATAGCAATATGCTGGTGTTCAAGAGCTTAGAGTCTCCTCAGCTGAAGACCCACCGCCAAGTGTGTAGGTGGTCTTCAGTCCACTTACTAGTGGATAAGTGTCCTCATTGTCACAAATATCTGCAATCTTGTCAGTTGACTCAGCAGAAAGGTCTCAGATTGACCGAGCATTGAGACAACTATCTTTCTGTTCTGGCAGATGTGATGGATGAATCTGTTTTGTTGACCTAGGCCTGTCTAAAAGTGCTCTTCCTCAGCCCACTCCAGTGATGTGCACGGTATAAAAATCCACCCCTCATCTTCACGTTGATAAAGGTACTAAATCGTATAAATAGACAAAGCCTGCTTTCTCCCCAGCTTCAGTTAAACCAAAAAAAAATAATATACTAGATGTAAAACCCAAGTGGCAGGAAAAGCATTTACCTTCCAGGAGCAAGAGATATTAGTCAACTCTATAGGAAAACAAAATTACTGCAAAGTAATTAGTGTCTGGCTTTAGCTCATTTTTGGTCACTGCACGTTGTCTCTGTTTTACGGCTGTCCCTTTGGCCTACCCCATTCCACATTTAATATACCACTGCTTATAAAGAAATCCCTGTGGCTCAGAAGGCTGAATTGCCACTGCTGGGCTAGGGCCTGCGCTCTAGTATATAGAGGCTTTCATTTCCCAAGTTATGAATCTGACATCTCATGGCCGAATCCATGCCAGTTTATTTCTGAGAAGTCTGTCCTCATTATTTACCCCAAATAGTTTCACTGTCAGTATGCCTTTTTTTCCGCTATGAAGTGGCTGGAGAATCTGAAAGTATCAAGCCTCTCTTTGTTGGATTTTACACTTTTGCTATTACAAGAATTTGTCTTTGGGGATAGAAAAATCAAGCAACTTATTTCCAGCTATTACTTGGATAGGACTTCATGTTCTTAAACAAGTTGTGAGCTCCCATGATCTCTGAAAACAACTCTCCTGAGGTCTTACATCAGGATAGTCCTACAGTTCTTTCATTACTCTACTGGATGTTTGAAAATATTAAAAGGCATCGAACATCCCAGTCCAGCAATTTATAGACTCAGAGTCTGGTGCTGTAGCCCTCAAAGCCTCTATTTCTTCCACAAAATCCGTACTTTGCTATTATTGTCGCCAAGACAGGCACGTGTTTCACTAGAGGAGTAGTTTGTCAAAGCAACAGTCCATTATCCAAAGATTCATCACAGGTTCCCACTTCAGTACACGATGGAAGAGAGTCTGGATGTCAGAAAGAAGAGAAAGGAAAAGCTTCCTCTCAAAAAGGTGCATTAGGTAAATGGCATGCCTTGATTAAGCTGGGCATAGCTGATTAGGCCAGCACATGCTGATGTGTTCTTGCCTTTTTTTTTTCTTTTTTCTTTTTCAATCCCACCCGTGTTCCTCTGGAATATGTGTATATATATATAAATATATATATATATTTTTAAAGTCCCAGACAGCACCTTGCATAAGTCCTTGACCTTTGATGGAGAACCTCAGCTCCCATTGCAATACAAACAATGTTCTATTAATTATCAGGAGACAAAAGAGGAAAAGTCTCTCAAAGAAGCAAACCAGAAAAGACTGCTAACATTGCAGAAAGCATCCACTGCCTTTGCAGAGACTCAGGACACAACAACTGTTATCATTATTCCTAAGAATAAATGTTTGCCCTATGACTCAGGCGATCTGGATCATCTGTTGAGTGGAAACAATGGAGAGTTGTCAGAAACAATATGGCATAATTAAATTGTTCTTTTTTAACTCCTATTAGGAGTTCTAAAGCTTACTATAGTCAGTCTATTAAGGTCAGATTGATACGCCTGATTGCTGCACCATTATCTGGAGTTTATCTGATGGAATAAGCAGATTCCTGTTTGAGTTTTAGTAATTCACAGGTCCCACCCAGGGAGCTTATTCTATTATTTTATACCAATATTTGCAGGTCCCACAGGGAAACAGGCTCATCTTTCTTCCACTCACCTCATCAAAAAGATAGACACTGAAACAAAGGTTATTAAAGGCCAGCCAATGTGGATGACGTCTAGCGCTATGTCACTTTAACGTCCAGTACTAATACAATCACGTCAGAGATTTCTAGGTTGAGATCATCCACCATATGGAGGGCAGCTGCCTGAGACAGGAAAGCACTCGCTATTCCTCAGTCAATCCACAAATGGCAATCATTAAAATAAAATAATTGCAAGCCTTAAAATATTAGGTCTTTGGTTCTAAACTAACAGGCCTCTAATGATAGGAAACACCCAAATTTCAGGAGGAAAAAGACAACTTTCTTTGTCATATGAATCCAACTGCCAATAAAAAAATCAGCTGTAAGATTGTTTCAGAGAGAAATGAAGAAATATAGACAAGATTTTAAAATGGAAGACAAACCTATAAGGTGTGACTAGTTGTTTATCCTGAATTCAGGGGAAGTTTAGTGACTGCTGTAGGATCAGAAGCGGGCTGTGAGCGAACTCACCTGAAACAACTTCTCCAAATGTGTATGTTAATGCAGTCAAATTTTGAGCACATAGTAAAATATGCAAAATTATATTCAGTAGTTTGCTACATTTACAGATAGAATTCACAAAATTAAGATGCAAAAAAAACCCTGGGAAAGAACTGCAGGTGTGATTACTATATAATGCTGTTCAATATCTGTTCAATTGATGTATGTAGAAGAAAAACTAAAAAAAAAAGCAGATATCATTTCCCTGTATAAAACTTACATTATTCCCTGTGTAACACAACGCACGTACATGATAAAATCTAACCCTGAAGACAAAACTCATCCTGAGTGAATACTTGAAGCATTTGAACACCCAGGTAGTGCCAGGATGATACCTTCTGTGCTTGTAAAGACCACCAGTTGTGCTGCATAAACCTGGTCAGTCTTTTCTTTCCCGTTTTTTTTGTGGAGAAATCTATCCCTCCTCCCTCAGCTGTGTTTCAAATATGGCCTAACATTTTTTTCTCCCTCTAAAACTTAGCTTTAGTCATCTTAATGAACTAATGATCTTTTCCTCTGGGTAGACTTCAGCTTTGTCTTTAAGCTTCCTCCATCTTTCTCTATGCAGAGTTAATGGCTTGCTGCTCCCCACTTTTAAACAAACAAACAAACTGTCCTTCTTGCCCCTCTTCCCCACTTTCTTTAATGACATCTTCAGTCATTAATGAGTTAATAAAAATCTCAAAGTCATCTGGGAATAGATAAGGGGAAAGAAAGAAGAGTATTGTACACATAATGACAGGCTCCCTGCTGGCCCTAAGATGTCATGGGTCAGCCATGTCAAGAATGTGTGTGCCCAATCATCTGCTGATTTTTATCAGCAAGGCCTCAAGCAGAATCTGACACGGCCAGTTTGGGAGTTACAATGAATAAACAATGACTTCTTGGATTGTTGTCGGCTGTATGATAGAGTGAGAGGGTTTATATATACTAAAACATGATGACATTAGCAATCAATATACCAATTACTGGACAAGTTATTGGACGAAGAATGCACATGTCTTGAGCTCTGTGCGCTTTGAACATACTACCAGCGATGGAGACCACAGAAATAACGTTACTTAACCCTTCTGAGAGTGTGCGGTAAAAGGAAAACCTGGTCTGATTTAGCGTATTAAGCCTTTCAAATGGAAGACATAAGCCTGAAAAATTTCTTTTTCATTAGGACTTGAGGAAGGAATAGATTTTTCAACTGAGCAGTTGGGTGTTGGAACAATGGATTCTAATAAATTTAAATTTTTCTCCATAAAATTTCAGAGGAAATCAGTTTCTTTTCATCCAAACATCACTAGCATACTACACAAAATTCATCACCAAGAGGTTAGAACATATCTTTTATAGGCTGGCTAGGCAAACACCCCAACAGCTCTCACCTGCCTATTCTGCAGTCGAGAAAGGAAGATAAAACTCTAACATACTTTTCTTATTCCTGTGCTACTAGAAATGCATTTCTGCATCTGATCAGCGATCATCCTCTTACTTCCTTTAGTCAGCTCAAAATATTCAGCGTTTATGAGTTTGTCTTCTGTTATTCTGGAAGTGATTGTGAAGATTCAATGCCAGTGTTATAATTGAAGCCAGAATAAAATGCAGTTAAATAAGTCACCTCATTCAAAGTACAAATACAGAGGACAACTAAGGTGGAGCTCCATGCGGCAGGCGGACCTGCTGTATCTGTGGACACAGGAGAAGCGTTATCTAGGTTGAAGTTAAATGGTGTCAACTCTCCGTTGTCCATTAAGATGGACAAGTCCATGATCTAACCGAAAGCTCATGGGTTTTGCCCTGAATGCATCATTAAAATGTCATGGGAAAGAGATTTTATGATGGTTCTCCATCCATTTCTGCGTAGCCTATGAATGTTAACTTTTACTGTGATCCGGGAAGCAGTGATGCCACACACCCTTTGACTTTTGCTCAGGTGGGAACAAATAAGTCAAGGCATAAATATAAAATTCAACTTTGCTTGCTGGGGCATCACCCAACGCTGTAGAAATAGTGCAAAAGTAGGGAGCTAGAAGAGTTCAGGCATCAGACCGGCACTGTGTATCAGGGGCTGAATAAAATCTTAAGATACAACTCTTACAGATCACTTTTGTGATGTTAGGGCTAAAGCGTTACTCTAAATTACAATCAAATCTTCTACTTCTCAGAGCACTAAGCACTTCTCAGAGTTGTGTTGGATTATAATGGCAGAGGAACTGGTCTCAGACAAAGGGGAAAAATAGATGCGACTGCATCTGGTTTTAACTGCAACAGTTATGAAATGTTCAGCTGGATCCTTTCAAATGGCTCTTCCCTTCCCATTGAGTAAGTTCTTGAAAAGTTTGGAAGTGAATTTGTCCAGCACATCTGATATGAATAACAAAATGCTTTTAAATGTAAATGTTTCATAAAATAGCACCATTACCATACATTACAGTGAATACAGTTAAAAAAACAACTCCGTAATCCCTCCTCTGTAATTTACAATTAACTTTTTGCCTCAAGGTAACAGCTACATTCACAAAAATAATGGTAATAGATTGACCTTGTTATGAATGGATAACAAGCTGGAAACAATACAGTTTGTCACAGAGCATTAACTGTTACTGTTGAAATTGTAAATAATGTGTATAGAACTTACAATGTAAATGGCTCCCCTTAAAAATATTAATTATGTCGATTAAACACTTGATGCATAATGGATTATTCTGAAACCTATTTAAGTCCATGTCAGACCGAGTACACCATTTCCTAAGATCCCATTCCCAGACTACTGGAAAAAAAAAAAATCTACGGCTGTGCTCTGACTGCTCAAGGTGGACAAAGGGCTTACAATGGAATATTGCTCTAAATTAAAGATATACGGTTGCTTCTTTTGTTTGGATTGCTTGCATGCTTTTTCACCAAGTACAGCATCAGAAGATTAGACTGTCTAGAGACATCAGGCTCTTCTGAGATGCTTTTAGGCTGCTTTGGAAACTAATGAAAAGCAACCCTCATCCACCAGCACTGGCCACCCGCTGGAGGATCTCTATGGGATACAGAGCACTCTGCTGGCTTTTATGCCACTTTGTAATCACTGGTAATGGGGCAAAGGAATACAGATAAGTTTTTACACCTGGCCGGTTTCTCACAGAAAAGTGGTGTAACTCATCACCCACAAGCCAGAGAACACTCTGAGGGCTGATGCTACTCAGCTGATCGCCTCTTTGTATGGCCTTTGGAGCCAGGGCTGTGCTCATCGGGGAGGAAGAGATTGCTATCACATGGCTTTAGAGAGTTCCTGATCCAAACCTGGTATATAACACATGGCAGAGAAAAGATTAGACTTCTCTCCCAGCATCTGGGGACCACTAATTCATGAACAAGAGACTAAACCATATTTTTGTGCTTCCCAACCACAGTAAGTGCTCCTCAGCTGTAGCTCAAGACTGGACTTAACAGCACAATACTTCAGTGTTCTGGCTAATTACCATGTATAGACTGTTGCATTATAAAGGAGGGATTCCCGCTAGATTATCCACATAGAGAAAGTGATATTAAAATGACAAGCCACCAAGAGGTCAAATAACCAGTTGCCAGAAGTTAGAATAACTAGACTGTGGAGCAGCAATATCTGAGGAGCTGGCGTGTATCCCAGGACTGGTTGTCACACAAATGAAAGAAAAGACAGCTGGAATCTTTTTGGATTGACTGTTATTTTCTCTGAACATAGTGTAAATCTATCACTTTGGTTTTTCAACTGAACGCCTGAACTGGGAGTTGAGAGACTGATGTGGTAAAATAAGATCTTTTTATACCTCATTTTTCCGTGTGTGAGCTTCATCTACTTTGTTTAGCTTTATCCTTTGGGATCAAGGACTGTTCAGACAGTCTGAGCATAAAGAGTCTGATTATAGTTAGGGCTCTTCAGTGCTCCTGTAATCCAAGCAAATACATTACATCCTCTCCTGCCAAAAGGTGTGTTCTTCCATCTGGGCAGAAACAAAGCCATCGCACGTGTCCAACCGAGCAGGCACCTCTTCCCCTCCGATGGGTCAAAATCCCAGCATGAGGCTGGGTAAGGAACACTCAGATTTCCCTCCACCCAATGCTTTCCTCTGGGCAGCTCTTGTTTCACCTTCAGTTAAAGTTTAGCTGTTTGCTATACATTCGGTGCCATGTCTTTAAAGATGTGCATCTGAATGGGCAAGAAAGTTAGGGATTAGCAATGGGCAGAGGTCAAGTCCGTCAAGACTTTAAGCATGTCGTTGGTTGTAAAAAAGATTACATTACTGGCAGCTCTTTGCCAGATCAGTACTTCGATGCCAAATGTTAATCCTTGCTGGGGACAAGATGGCTTGTAAATGTTATAGGAGAACATAGCTTTTCCTGTAGAAAACAGGCATTTACGGTTAAAACACAGGGATTATTTTCTCATGCTTACGTTTGCATTTCATGCCGATTCACTCTTGCTTGCTATGAGTTTCGCTTCAGTACTTACATTTAATCGCTTAAGATCTTTATTTGTATAGCTAAGGAGAGCATGGTTGAGTTCTTAAAGCACTGGGGAGCAGGAGAGCCAAAGCTCAGCCTCAAGGTTTGCCAGAGAACTTACTCTCTACCACTGAGCAAAGCCTGTTTGCTTGCTGAACCTTAGTTTTGCCATCTGTAAAATGGAGTTGCATGTATAAAGGATCCTGTAAAATTTTATGTATGACTGTCAGAAGAACAGTGTTGATTTGATTTATAAAGCAATCTACCTATTTTAGTGGGGCTAACTGTATATCTGTGTCTTTATAAGTAATGCCCTTTCCTACAATCAGATAGCTTCGGGTGAGCTCGAGTTTCCAGGTCAGGTGTTTACACCAGGACAGCCAAAGCATAAGCCAACACAAGATTTTAAAATAACAAAAGGCTCAGTTGCCCCAAAGTTTATTCTGCTGTGGTCTGAGAGCATAACTGGCTCTAACAAGCAGCTGTTATTAAATGTGTGCAGGATACTGCATGTGACTAAACATAGTCAGGAAATGAATTTTGTACCAGTTGATCTCCAGCAGCTGACTGCTCGTACAGCTATACCCCCTTGCCCAAACTGTAAGAAGTCCTTTGGTTGTCCCATGTGAAAGGGAAGCAAGCAGGTCTGGGTGAAAACTCTGCTCATACCTGCTTTTGGCATCTTGAGATCCGCAGTTTCTCATCCTATTTTGGGAGGCAATGAGACTCCATGCCAAGGCAGAAATCAATAAAGCTTCACTTTAAAGGGTCTGATGAAGTCAAAACCACTAGGGCCTGATGCACATGGGTTCTAGAGTAAAGGGGACCATGTAAGTTCCCAGCTAGATTTGATAACAGAGTTCATAAAATAAGAAAAACAAATTCAATCTGGGGAAACCCGAGCTTCTAGGTTTTGTGTCGCACATGCTTAGTAGCTATAAAATTAGAATACTCTGGTAGAAGGGGATTCAACATTTTTGCTGGCAAGGAGTAAAAAATGATATGCAGCATACTAAGTATTAAATTGTGTTAGTTCAGTTTTGTTATGCAGATGGATTTTTTCTTTCTCCTCTACTCTTTAAAATGTTTTGAATTAAAATAGCTTACTCAAGGTCACCGGAGGCATATGGTCCTGCTCAAAACTTTAAACAAAACATTAGTTTTTACAACCTTTTGTAATTCGGTATTGTATACAACATGGTTATAGACGGAGTTTCTGTAATCTTTGCAGTGGGTGACAGAAATATGAGAGCCAAATTTATAAGCCATTTAGTGAAGCATTTAATCAATTTCATGCATAGGAAATAACTCCGATTGCTTTGCTTTATCAATCTTGCTTTCTCAGAGACCTGCAGTCACCCCAACCTCAAAACACTTAAGTGCGTGTGGGGGGAACCATATGCAAAAATCTAATGCTGTACACAGTGTCAGGAACTTCTAAGGGCTGCTTAAACTTACTTGCCAGCATCAATAATCCCTCTTGAGGCTGTTAATATATTTCAGAAGGAAGGCAGAAAGCCTAACATTTATAGGAAGTCGCAAGGCCTCTTTTTACAGAGTTTTTCATTAAACACCCTTTGTCTAGAATGAGACTTTGACACTATGTAGAGTTATGCAGATTAAGCTTGCCTCTAATACTAAAGTGTTTGTGTATGTTGCCTTTAATCACTTACAAGCACTTAAACCTCCCTGCATCACAAGTCCTGGTTTCCATAAAATATGAATAACGTATAATTTGACAAATTCGGAGAGTCACTGCTTGAGAGGATACTGCTCACCATGACCATAATAAGAAAAACAACACATTTGAGGTCTAGACTGTGTTGAAGCCCATGTATGAGTTAAGTGTCACACTTACCCATGACTGTAACTGGGAGAACCATCTGGGGGCTTTATCTTGTAAGAGACTGAACTGAAGGATTAGAACTGTTCCTCTTCTGGTCTTCAAACCATGGCTCTGGATGGACTGCCTGACCCTTGCTTTGGGCAAGCAGAGGGGAACAGCACTCCTTAACCCTACCAGCAACTGGTGAACTGGAAGATCCTCAGCTCTGTTCTTTATCTAGTGGCATCTGTACTCATAAGGAGATGAGATAGGATGGGTCTACTGGTATATGCCAACACAAGTTACTACTTTCTACAGGAGGCAAAGGAAAATATTGTCCAAACCAACACCATTCACTTCTCCTGTATCTGAAACCCCTACCTGGAGTAAGGAGGGCTTAAAAGACCATTTCAGAGCACACTTCTTTCTCATGTGCTACAACAGCTTGTACAAGACCCTACGCAGAGTACTACACAGCAACTTTTTTTCCTGAGTGAAAAATTCCTGAAGGAGCAAAAAGGCAATCTCTCTGATAATCATCAGCTGCTCAGCTATATTAAATTTAGACAAGGCTACAATAGTGCCAGAGTTGTCCCCTGCCCTCTAAAATTAGAACGGAAAGAATGGTGGGCATAGTGCTAAATATATAACTCATTTAAAAATAATGTGCTCTCAGGCTTTTCTAATGCTTGAAAAACTGATCACCATAAATCCCTAAAGATCTGTTTGCACAGCCAGCCCGCCTCCACCAGCCCCAAACGTGTTTCAGTAGGATATGTCCTTTCCTGAGCATCCACTTTTCTTCACAGTATATAGGCAAAAAATTAGTAAAGGTTTGCTGCAGTTAAACAACATATTTCCTATTTATCTAGGAGGACAGAAGCTTAGCCTGGCCTCTGCTTTCTATACAGAAGCAGAAAAAAAAGAGGAAAGAAAAAAAGGAAGAGTTAATATTTACTATCTCTCATAAGCACTGGTCCTAGAGGTATGGATAGAGACTATGCATTTGAAATGATCGCAGGTGTGAGCTTTAGCCCTTCAAGCTATAGAAAAACCTTAGCAAACATCTACAGAAAAAGAAATCCCAACAAATTAAGAAACCTCATATTCCTACTACTATTTCTTAGATTTTTTTCTTAGATTTAGCAAAACCTAGTGCTAACTATTTTGGAATAAATAAAATAAGCAGGATAGATTAAAGGCAGTTCTGCATAGAACCAGAGCCACTGAAAACCTACAGGAGAACATCTTCCTTTCTTTCAGGGTCAGAGCAGTTTCTGCCTAGAAGATGACCTCTCCTTTCCTTCCCAACTCCCTTCTAACAAGCACATAGGACACCACACTCCCCCACACCCCCCAGGGATGCAGATGCGCACAGGGGAGCAACCCTGGGGCTGCACTGAATATATAGCCAGTGGGACCTGGCATGTAAATTGGCCCAAAGGAATGCTGGGACCTTGGAGGACTTAGAAGTCTCCATCTCTTGAGACAAGGGGTGTCTTGGAAGATCTAGGCTTTTATTTGCCAGCTGTTTCTCTTTTTCAGTTATTTCAACTATCAGAGCATCTGCAGCAGATGGTGAGATTTTGAGAGGAGTGACACGAGGGGATGAGAAATATTTGCTTGGGAAGGTTTCGTGGAGGTACCCAAAAGCACTCCCCTGTTTGGTGTGATCCTTCCTTGGGGTGGGGGGAATAAATCTGGGCTCCATAAAAAGCCAAACCACACTTAACTGGAAAAATTAGGGCTGGTGATTGTGTGTGAAGTTGGGGGCCTTGGTTAAAGGAGATGCTGCTGTTTTACCACAAAATTTACCTAATGTTGTGGGGTTTGTGGTGTGGTGTGGTTTTTTTTTTATTTTGTTTCTTCTTTAGTTGCTCTCCCCCCCCCCCCCCCCTCCCCGGCTTATGGGAAGCTGGAGAGAGCTTAGATCTGTGCTCTTGGTCTTCTGTAGGGCTGCAAGAAGTGCCTGTGCCACAAGAAGTGGGTCTGGACTTGATCTGCTGCAAATACAAAAGCTTGTTAGGGAAGCAAACAGGTCATATTACACAATTCTTGTACCTTAAATAAATCAAGAAAGGTGTAAATGTGCTAGTTATGAACTTATTTCTCCCCTGGGCTACTTCCATGAGATGTTTCTTTCTCTTCCTTCCCTCACTTGTTCTACCTTTGCTACGTTGGATGGCATCAGCTTATTGGAAGGGTTTGCTGAAAATAATAATATTAAAAAGGCATGTTTTCTGTTTGCTCATCTGGAATATTCTAGGAGGGATTAACTCATTTAATTTTTCACCCCATAAATTTGGGGTTCCCTTTCTAGTTTTTCTTGCAGAAATGTTAAGGCAATAAAAGTATAAGTAAAAGAAGCTGCAGCTTTTTTTTTTCCTAGATAGAGATACACCTATTGCAATGTTAATCACCAGGTGATCTGCTGTGGTGTTTTTTTTTTTTTTTTTTTAAATAGCAACTGGAATAAAAATGTCTATGTTTTTCTGCTGGAGGAAGATAGATCCTGCCTGGAAAAGTTTCTCACAATATGAATCTAGGGTTTTGGGAGGAGAAAAATAGTGTAGGAACTCAAGGTCCAGGTTTCTTTTTTAAGGAATCCAGCATGTGGACCCAGTGATGAGCAGAGCTTTCACCTGGGTCTAGTGGCTGTTCACATGTGGGACATCCCACTTTGACGCCAAGGGCTCTGCAGTTGACTGATGCTCTCAAGATACTTCCCAAAACTCAGCTGGCAGAAAGGCCATTCCCTGCCTTTTATCCTTGTTATATCCAAGGAAGTGGAGGTTTGGATTTATTCCTCCTCTTTGCTCACGAGAGTGTAAACTTAAATCTTACCTCTAGGAGAATGCGTTAGCTCTCAGTCAATGGGCTCATTCTGGGGAAACTGGTGTTTTTGATGACCGTATTCTGAAAATGATTACTTCGTTGCTCCTAGGAGCTGGTTGTTATTCTGTGGACTTTCTGGACTTGGCCTAGAGTTGCTTAATTTTTACTAATGAAAAAAAAAATGAGTATTAAAGAAATGCCACTGCCTGTTCACTCAGCAAAGGTGGTTTTCTTCAAGCAGAACAGACACAACAATTTGAAAACCTCAATCAAGTTTTTTACTGGTTAAAAACCACAATATTTTATGTGTTAATTTATACACAGAAAAGAAGAGGGCTATTCCCAATATTATCTTTATCTTCTAGACATAAATAACAAACAACTCCAGTAATCAAAATTTACTGCAATTGTAATAGGTTTTGGCATCGTTTATGTATCGCAGGGAATTTAACTAATGTTTTTGGGGCCGGTTTTTTTTTGGGTTTTTTTTTTTTGTATCATGGATTCATTATATAAAAAAAAAAGTTCAGTTATATTTGTGGCTTTTATGACATTTGAGAGATTAATTCTCATAAATAACACTGTTTATATCTCCTAATCAGAAAGTTGAAATTATCTGTGACAATGTGAACACTAAAAAGTTGTATACTATGAAAATATTTCAATAATTAATGCATGCACTATCTAGAGCAATTGACAGTGAGGTCATAAAGATAATGGGCCATCTGTGTTTGATTTGTATCTGAAAATGCTTAAAGGGAAAGGCAGGTAATTCAGGCTTCTCTTACAAATGTAGACAGGCAAGATTTTTCACCTTCTCAGAAGGTTGTTGAACCATTTCATTGCTTTAAAGAAGGGAAAAAAAAAAAAAAGTTCTTCCAGGCTAGAGCCTTTTAACATGCTTGCATTTTGCTCCTGTATTCTCTGACAAGCAGAGCACACCAGTGGGACTTTTAGTTTTCTTTTAGAGTACACAGAGGGTTGTCATTCTCCCTTATTTACTTTATATTTTTTGCTCTATAAAAAAATGCCACTTCAGGCTCCTGAGCAATCCCACTAGCTCACTCTGCATTCTGGGACCTGGGTTTAAATAGTTTCCTTTGGACCTTTCCAAGTTCAATTCTGCGCCGGGCTGTTGAAAGACAGCAAAACTTTTATGCAGGGATCTGGCTCGTTGCACCTTTATGACCCTTCACTGGATTTGTCCCAGCTTGTCTCCTGAACCTTTTCTCCCTCGTGAAAGTCGAGGTTCAGGTTACCTGCATATCTGGGATTGGATTTAATTTAGCACTAGATTTCGGTGCTGTAATGGGGAGAAATAGATTGTCCTGCTATCAGTAGGAATATCTCTGAACTTATAGGCGTTGGCATAGAGCCAATATCGAGCTGGAATGACTCAATAAATAAACAACCAAATACCCCCCCTGTTTTCACTGGCTGATTTGATGACAGGCTCCTGCTCTTGGCACTGGCTGGGGCTCTACTGAAGGAAATGCCATTATCTTTCCTGTGCCAGGCAGAGATTAATACATTCTTAGAAACTGAATCCAGACAGGACTTCTAAATGATTTCATGTGACCTCCTGTATATCAGAGCTATTAAATACTACAAATTACCTATGATAAAACCAGAGATTTCAACCTATTTAAAACTGTACAATTTTTCCCTCTGCTCTGCCCTTTCTTTTTGCCCAAATATGAAGTGTAGTCAGAGAATAGGTCATAGCAAGGTAGCACTAATGTCGAGAGAAACTGTCTGGAATATATCCAGGTAATCCCACACAGCAGGAATTCCCTGATAATCTGATCTGGGTTAATTTCCTTCTCAGAGCTGAATCTGGGGATCAGTGTGATCCTGATCATGAAAAGAACCGACACCAGTCTGTGAGATCCCTCCATTGCCCCCCAAAATTTTGACCGCCTTTTCAGTATCTCATCCCTAGCATTGCAAAGTCTTTGATGTAGCCAAGAGAAAAAGTACTGGAATAAAGCAAGACCAGAAGCTGAATTATACCACCAAGGTGTGAGAATTATTCTTGATGTTGCAAGTACCTGTCTAATGCTCAGGACTCCAGAGCATAAATATTTTCTTAATGTTGAACTACAAGGGTAATAAAAGAAGGCAAGGCCCCAAATTCACGGGGTAGTAAGAGGAAGACTTTGATCTATGGATGCTGAGGCTGGCAATGCACTTCTCTCACTTGCATTAGTATCCTCCTTTTCCCATATTTTCTCAAATATGAGTGTGTATAAATCACTGGGTGTTCCAAGTCAGACCATGAAGAAGATAAATTCAATTAAAGTGGGTAAACACCCTGCCCCTATGTTTATCTTCAGCTGTACTCTTGTATCTATAGATTGGAGAATTTCTCCTGAGAGCTACAACAGAACCCTTTTTTTTTTTCCCCTTTTTGTCTTAAACACTTCAAGCCCACCGGTCTCCAAGTTTAGCAGTTTTCAGTACAGGGAAACTGCATCTTCAAAGCTAGGTTTCTGTAACTTCTGTTTCCACTTTTGCATCTTGTCATGTTGTTGGCAGCAAGGTCAAATGCCCCACGTTATCCAATATTCTCCCTGTGTACAGGCACCACTGCTTGGAAATCAACTCCTCCTTTTTGTTAAACTGCAGAAGCTGAGTTTTTATGTTGCACAATAGTGCTTGTTTCTAATACCGAGATTATTTTCATCTATGGTTTTACTTCAGTATTTGTCTCCCTTTTGAAATTAGAATTGGACCCAGCTGTCTAACGATTTATCTTACCAGTGCTTTTTTTCAGAGACAAGGTAATTTCCTTGTTTCTACTCGGATCTTTCTTTTTTTATTCTAGAACTGGACTCCAAAGGGTTTTGGTCTCTTTCTGCTATAGCATTGAATAGAGGTGGAGATTAAATCCTTCAGGTTCAACTGTTCTGAGACAGTTTCCCATTCTATAAAAGTAGCCTTGTTCCCTGAGTTTTGCTGTGTTTAGCTGTATTATAGTAAATACAGAGTAATAGACTGCTCTGAATCAGAATCTTGTCCTCTCCTGTAATTTGCTAACATAATAATTCTTCCTGTCATCTACGGATTTTATTAGCACAATTTTATGGACTATGTGAAAATTTCATAATAAAGTTCATTATACTGTAAACTGCAAATTGGGTCAAACCAAAGCAAAACCTGACCTAAGCATAGTCTGTGACAGATGCTTAAGGACACGGTATTAGGAGGAGGACTCTGTACCCTCTTGGTTTCATAATTAGCAGTTAAAAGACATCCAAAGCTGATGTTTAATATTACTCAGTGAAGTTTCAAGGTTTTTTAAAATCCATTTATACTTCTGCTCTCTGCAACATCTATGAAAATGAGTTCCATCATTTAATTCATGTTAAGGAAAAAAATACTTTCTTGTAACAGGTGCCCTATATTGTATTATGAAAAGTAGTGAATAATCATTCTCTACTTACCTTCTCTACTCTATCCCAGATTTTATAGGCTGGATATCATGTCCCCTCTTTCTTTATTTTAAAAAAGGCAGCAAAGTGTTATAATCTTCTGTATCTATTTTGAGTCAGAATGACCAGAACTACCATGGATTTATACATGGCATGAGGATATTTTCTGGGTTTTCATTCTCTACCCGTACTCTTGTATCTTATTTTCCCTTCTGTGGAGCACTGAAGTGATGCTTTACAGTGAATTATTCACCATCACTGAGTTCTTTCTGCCATAGACGTGTCTAGAGCCTCTGTGTGTGTCTGTATCACGCTTGCATTGCTCTCCACCCAGTAACACCAAATTTCTTCTGTTTTATTGGATAATTCTCTATCATTTGTCCATATATAATCAACATAGTTGGTAACATAGGCTCCTAGGATGACCCTGCTCAAAAACTCTCCCTGGTGTGAAAAATGGATATTTATTTTTGTAACCAACTCATCGTACAGTAGCTCAGTTTCAGCACCTTTGCTGTGAAAGATCCTCAAAATCTTTCTAAAAAGCTGAGTACCCTTCCTGGAGATGCACGTGCATTTGTTGATTCCTTTGGCAGAACTTTATTAAAAGGGGTTTGTGCAGACCAAGGAATGGTGCTGAATATCACTAAAAATTGTGGCAGTTTGCTTTACTTAGTTAAATTTAAGATCATTAAAAATTGTGGCAGTTTGCTTTACTTAGTTAAATTTAAGATCGTTTCAAAAGGAGAGCATTGGCTTTCTTCTTAGGACCGTGGTCTGGCATTCAGGATATACAGGTTATGCTCCTTCTCTGCCAAAAATCTGTCTTACTGGACAAGTTGTTTCATCTTTCTGTGGTACTGTTGCTCAGGGGTGCAATCATTACTTATTTCATCCTTCTCTATTTAGCTTCTAATCTTTCCAGGATAGGGGCAGCATATTTATATGTACATATCTTTAAACTGTTTTGTTTGATAACTCTGGATAATGTCGTAATCCAAGCTGATAATGCATTTGTGAAGGTCAAATAGTTTGGTAAGGGCATTAGGTTACTGCTTTTAATCAAGCTCTACTTCACTCTTTCAATGAATATATTTTTTCGAATTTTGATGATACATTATCTCAGTGGGAATATTTGTTTTGGCCACTAAATCAACCAGCAGGCCGTAAGCAGTTTTCAAATTCTGTGTTATTTAAAACAAAATTATTTTGCTATTATTCTGCTCTTTTAAAGAAGCTAGTTGGACTGTAGCACTAATAAAGTCAGCAAAAAAGCCAAGGACTCTTTTTCCTGAGATTTCACTAAGGTGTCATAATTAAGAAACGGGAAAAGAACAAAAAAATCACAGTGCCTCTGCACTGGTGATGTTCTGCCTTAAGAGTCTGAGTAATAACTGTTGGGTCAGTGACCATAAAGCAGCCCTATAAACGCAGAATATAAGATCTGAACGGGGGCATTGCCTCACAACAATTATGCCAGCAGCTAATGGTGATATCCAGCGGGTTACCCGTCCTGCCTCCCTCGCCGTTTAAAGTGACACCATCCCTGTTTTCACTCTGCATCTATCATAAAGACACATTGATTTCCTTTCAGAGGAAAACACATATTTCTTCCCTCCTGCTAAGAAGATAAATCTGACAGATTTTAATCAAATGTAGTTGTTCACAACTATAGAAATGTTTCCAGTGTCATAGATGAAAACCTTTTTTTTTTTTTTATTTTTCTTTCCTTTTTTTGAACAGGAGAAGGTTTCTGGAAGCCAAGTTTATTTGGAGAGTACACCTGTGCTAAAAATCTTACTATATGCACCAGCAGTTAACATTTCAGAATGCCCTATGGGCAGGTTTAACTTTACTGCCCTCCAACATAATGCCTGTCTTGTAGTGGTAACCATGAATACTGCTATAGTTAAGGGTCTGTCAGTGGTTCTATCATAAACTCCCCTGTTTCCAGGGTTTTTATAACTCAGCCATAAAAACTCTCTCCAAGCTAAAGCTTAGCTTACCAAGGCAGACCTGATTCTGATCTTGGAAAGGCAGATGATACATAGCCCTCTGTCTCTTCGGAAATTAGCTACGATCCCCAAGGAAGGGCTCTCACAAACCATGGGTGCCATACATGTCCAGCAATATATGATAGATGAAGGGGGAAGAATGTCTTAGAAAGGCTTTCATCCTCTTCAAATGGCAAATAAATTGATCTTTTTTTCTTTGAAGCAAGAAGAATCAAACACCACAGTGCTTTCCTATTTAAATTGCATTTTTACTTTAGTCTTTTGTTTCTTAAAGTAACTTTAGAAGTTCATTACTTCTTAACCTGGGCCACAGGCAACAATCTGATAGCATTTAGAAATGTGGAATATCATTCACTATTTAAGTATTACTCTGAATTTAAATCAGTGGGAATGAACGTAGAAGCGGGTATCCTGAAGAAAAAGATCAATCAAATCTGAGTAGAGCCAATGTTCAGAGCAACATAGGAACCACGGCTATTGTGACCCTGAAAGAAAGGAAGTGGTCTTATAAATGTAAAATTACAATTAAGCTTTCTCCTTATTTCACTGCAGACTTACCCAGCTTGTAGGCAAGGCTGGCTGCAACGAGCTCCAGAAGTAGAGCAAATGTTGGTGCATAATAATAATATTCTATAATGGCAGCTAGTATAGAGTTGGAAGTAGGTTATACATTCTTCAGTAAAATTAGGATGTCATAGATGGATGCTAGCTGTATTATGGTTCTGATGCTGTGTTACTGCCCACTAATTAACACAAATACAGCAAATTTTGGGTGCTGGAAATGGTTTTTTGGGGAACAGGAAGAAAAGTTCAGCCCTGCCAGGATATCCACAGTGTTTCCATTCTATGGTGGTAGTTATCTACTGATGTTTGAGTCCTCTTTATTTTGTTCCTGAGTGCCCCAAAGCTGAACACTCACTAAATTATTTTGAATTTGAACCTGTACATACATTTGGTCAATGCTGAAGAGAAAATAAAGGAAATACCTTGAATGTGACTATTTAAGTCAAAGAACGGCAGGCCAGTGCTGAGTCCTGCTGAAGTGTTTGGCTAATATTGGCTTATATTTGACTAATGAAGCTCCACCTCCGATAATTTTAAACCTGTACTGTATTATTGTAAGTCAGTTAGAGATTCTTCAACAGCCTGAATTCGGTGCCACAAGTCTTTCCACTTTTCAGACTGATTTCAGCCGCAGTCTCCAGTTGGGTAGCAGCCAGTGGGTTAAATGGTTGAATTTGATGTGGTTGCATTAGACGACCTGCCAGAAGAGCTGGCACCTTCGCACGTTTACTCCTAGTGCTGGGTCACATGTCTGGTATTTGACATTTTTTACTGCATTAAAATTTGGGCTCCTAGGAGCAGGAAAATAGTGACTCACATTGTCACCTCTCCTACGGTGGTTTTATTTCTGGGTGCCATACGTGGTGTGTGGCATCTATTGCCACTCCTGTGCCTAAATGAGGAATAGGCGTATTTGTTTTGCCCCATCCTTTGGCTGTCATTTTGGCAAAGCTCATTTGGCTTGACCGGGGGAATAATGTGGGCCATGGAGTGAGCTGGTGCTGCCTTCAGGGAGAGAGGGAGAATGATGGTCCAAAGTGTCGTTTGGTCCTTGTCCTTCCCCCGCTCTGCTTCTGGGGCAGCTGATCTGTTCGGTGCCTCTGACTGCTTCATGCTCCCACCCAGGGGAGCAAAGCAGAGGGAGGAAACTACCGATCCATCCTTTCCAAAGAGCAGTTCACAACAGTCTAAGGAAGAACTGTGGAAAATGAAAACAAATTCTGTAGGAAGGGGAAAAGTGCCTTTTATTTGCTATTTCTACACCGATAATGGAACATTAATTTAAACCAGGACCCTTTTTGGAAATGAGTCAGAAGTAAGCCCTGGCCAAAGCCATTCTTACTTTTAAACAGTATTTCTGCTTCTGTGTTGCAGGGAGCTTTTATGGCTCCTGCCCCTAGGCCAGATCATTCAGGCCTTAAACTTCTTTAGATCTAAGCCAGCGAGATGATGTTCTGGTGACCAAGCTTTTTTCTAACACTTGTGCCTTTATGAATCTTCTCTCTTCAAGATATCAAGGAAGTTTCTCCTTTTAAGGAGTCTAGTCGGCCAGTGGTCTTGGGCTGGATTTGCACATTTAAGTCCCATCAAATGCTAATAAGAATTCCTTGGTCAAATCCTCTGCCCCATCCCTCTTCATGCCTCACTGGGAGAAAAGAGCCATTAGTGTGTGTTTAAAAGTAAATTTCAAGGTTTCCTTTTTTGTGTGTTCCAATGGCCAAGGTTTATTCCTCTCGTCTTTTTTATTTTATTGTGAGGCACCTTGAGTTATTTGCATGATAAGACACCCTGTAAATGGATTATATTGTAATGCATTGTGTAGGTTTAATGCTGACAACAGCTCGGTTTGGAAGTAAGATAGCAACTTAGATTTTTAGTTTCTGATGTGCCGTGCAGAGAAATGCCTTTTGAGAAGCATGAGGCAAAGCAGGAGGGATGAGGAGGAGGCAGCTGGAGTTAAGTTGTATGAATACCACGAGGGAAGGCTGGCGTTAAAGAGGAGTTGAATGCATTAACTTCTCAGCCTCCAAACTGGGGAGAATCAATGGCACAAATGCAAACGGCTCTCCCCTCTCTGCCCTAACAGTTAATGTGGTTTTCCCCTTCATTTTTCCAAGGATAGCAAAAGAATGACAATGGTTTCTGGTAACAATCTTTCACATGTGATGAGCGTACCTTTGCAGTTGCTGTGCCCGGAATATTATGTCATTATATACTACCTACTTATAAACTGAAGTCGGTCCCCTGGAGAAGCCCTGTATTTCAGAAAAAGTGGTGAAAATGAACAAAAATCTGGTTTCGGAGGGGAGAGGTAGATTGCTCTTAACTCCCACTGGACCATGTAATGAGTGCTGGTGCGGGAAGTTTGGTAGTCTGAGCAGAAAGCGTGGAAAACATACACTCCCCAGGAACAGTATGTTTAAATCCTGGCAGAAACAGCTTGGCTTTTCCTTCCAAGATAAATACGCAGTTTGCATCGAGTGGGTATTTTGGATAATACCATAAAAATATAAACTCGGCATGGAGACTAAAGTGCTTGTCATCTGTGCTGAAGTCTGTATATTGGCTGCACTGAGGGTTACATGCTCGAGATATTCCGTGAAAGCGGTGGAGATATTCCTCTTTCTCCCTTTCATTTGCAATAATTAAACTCATTGGTTTTTTAAACCTCGCTGCATACAACTCAAAGCTTGAATAAAATTATAGTAATTAAACCAACAAAGATGATTCTGTTTCACTTCTATCTTGTTGGCTTAATTCTGCATGGTACCCAGCACCCTTGTGCTGGGCTAAAGTTCTTGGGGGCCTCTTCAGCTTTTGGTATGAATGTGGTATCGTTTCCCACTGATGAACTATTCACATATTAAACTGCAGTTTGAGAGGTAACGGTAAATATTTTAACCAACTGTTTTTTACCTATAGCTTTTGGTGGAAACTGAGCAGTCATGTGAAATTTATGCTTCCCTTAAATTAAAACGCAGTGCTGCTTGGAACCACATTAGGTTTCATTTTTTAACTCAAAGTAGTCATGGAAAGCATTTTTAAAAGCACTTTGATCATGGCACTCCTTAAAAAAAAAAAAAAAAAAAAAAAAGGAGGGGAGTATCTTTTGGGAAGAAGCCTTTGAAACCATAAAGTGTAACTAAACTTAGTCAGCATAGTATGACCTGTCAGGCAAGGACTGATCCTATTAAAGCTCCGCTGCACGCAGCCAAAATACTTTAACGAGACTTCTGTAGCTCTCTGTGTTTACTGACGTCAGTGTGGCACAAGAGGAGGATTGCCTGCTATGGGGTTTTGGGTTTTTTTTTTAAGAGAAAAAGAACTGCCTAGAAGAGCCACCAAAGCTTTCCTGATTTATGCCGCTATACTGGTGACGATGCAGTTTCTGGGTCATGTTGTCCCTTGATTCAGCTCTCTGAGTCTGTGACTTTGGAAAAAGGGAGATTTTGATTTACCAATCCATTCTTTTCTATTAAAATACCTAGAGCTGCTTGTCTTCCCTGCAGTTTGGATCGACTCCACAGTTGTGAGGAAAGAGGGGGGCACTGACTGTCCCTTAGAGGTGCGTGGTGGGTAAATCTGGATTCATTCTAGGAGTCTGAGGGAAGCAACACGAGGATGCTTACGCTGCTCACTTGAGTGCGCGGTCCTTATTGCACTCCTACAATGATAAAGAAACATTGTACAGTTGTATACCCAATGCCAGATTCAGGGCAAGAAACTTTTAATATTAGTTTAAATTAAAACAACTTGTGCTTTTAAAGAGAGGAAGAGGTTTTTGTAAAGTACAAATAAATCCTCCAGCTCTCTCTGTGAAGACGTCACTAACAACTCATTTAAACTCTTCTCGTAAAAAGAGCGTTTGTGCTCTAACAAGAAGTTTTGCAATCTGGAACAAAATGTTACTGATTGGGGAATTTGGATCTCAGCTGCTCCTGAATGACTCCAGATTTAATTCCATTCATGTCAGTGCTGTTATTCCAGATTTGCATGAGGGCAAGAGACTGCACTTTAGAGAAATCAGTGTTACTGAACTATTATTTGAATTAAAATAAATAAATAAAATAAACCCTTCCTTTGTCCCTAGAAGCAGTACTCTTATGACCTTTTGCAGTTGAAAATGCCTGAAGCAGGTGAAAGCAAAACTATGCAACCGGTATTACGTTTCATGAAAGTATCTGGCACGTGCAGTGTCCTTTCCTTTCGTGGGTTCACCTGTTTGCTTGGCTTCTGTGCTATGTGGAGTGAGAGCTTTGTATCTGAGATAGCCTAAAAACATTGCAAAATAAATCAGCCTGCATTTTAAATCGGAAATAAATTTTGCTTTCTATACAGGGATGCAAAGACTGACATAACACTACTGTTATCTGAAAGAAAAACCAGAGTGATCAAAATTGATAATAATTCTTCCATTAAGTGACAGATAAAACTTTAATTAAGACAGCCTACTCGAAGCTCAGGATGCTTCAAGTGTGACTAATTCTGACTGACAAAAATATTAATTTTAACAAACCTCCATTATCAAGTTTTTGTCTGTAGCTGAGGGGATAGCTGTTGCATGCAAGTGTGTGCGCACGTGTATGCATGTGTGTGCACGTTGGAGTGCACGATATCTAGTGAAAGAGCATGAGGGTTCTCACGTGTCCTGCAATGTTTGATACAAGGTTGTCTGGTGTCTACGCAATGTGTCTCAACACAGGCACGCATGGATTTCTCAGTACGGTAGGGTGCACTTAGCACCAAAAAGCCGGTGGCTAACATGAGCTATCCGTACATGAGGCTGCATCTAGCACCTTTCTGTGGTTCACCAGGTGGGCACCTGGGGTTTCTCCATTTTCGTGCGCCTAAGCTGAGACAAACTGGGTGAAAACCTGGCGCCCACTGCTTCGGGCTCCTGACAGCCCCAGGGAGAGGTTACAGCTCTGACTTTCTCCTCCAGCTGAGGCGTCTGGGGCTATTTCCATCTTCCAGAGCCCTGGAGTTTCCCCATGGCTCGTAGCCCCAAGGGACTGCATGGCTCCCTGTCCTAGAGCCAGATCAGACTGAGGTCAATGGCAGGACTCGCCCTCCAATTTTTGGGGACTAAGGGTACACTACTGATGTTACAGGAGAAGTGCTAAATGGCAGAATCAGCTGGATGCAGTGGCTACTTTAGAGTATTTTAGCCCTGTGGCTTGAGCCTTTGGGTTATATTTTAGCAACTGAGATGACCATTCTTTACAGATATTAAGAATGCAGAGCCTTGTGAATAGCGGAAAATTTAACATTTCATGGATATCACAACTCACGCTCTTTTTTCAGTAATACTAGTGTGTTGTAATTCTTTTTTGCCCTCTATTATCCTTTTACACTGCCACAGAATGTACTTTCATCTTTTGGAAATGACCCTTTAATGTAGTGGCTAAAATTTAATTTGGAATATTTTGTTCTAAAAAGTGTGAGCTTTGTTTCTCGGGAATAACACTGGGGCTTCCATGGTTTTTTATTGTGACTTTTGGAGAAAAAATGGAGTTTTTAAAGAAAATGATCAGATTTTTTTTCCTGACTGCTCAATCTGCAAACTCTGCTCAGCCTTGCAGACCAGGCTGTGCCCCTCCTGAGGTGTGAGCTCTTGCTACCAACATGAATTCTGATACTGCATCCTTCCAGTGATGGCTTTGTTGCCTCTTTCATGATAAATTAAGTTTTAATTACTTCATGCTTGGTTTTCTTTGGAAGATATGGAAAGAAACATGATTCTAAAGCACCTTGGAAAATTCTTTTGAGAAAAAACCTGCTTTTTTAATAGGAGTTATTCCCCCCCAACCCCCAGCGTAAAGCAGAACTCTGAATTTTGAATGACGTTTACCCTTCTGGGTGGGCCCTAATATGAAAGTTGTTACCCACTCTCATCTCTCGGAAGCTTTCAAACCTTGTTTAACCGGAACATCAGAGACAGTCCCTTCAGCTGGCCAGAATAATTTCAGTTCCAAACATCTTTATAAAGGAATGCAAGAGCAGATGCTTGTATCTTTTTATTGTCTTAGTGCCTAATTTCCTTGACTCTGCAGCTAGAGAGGACTTTTGCCTGCATTGCTGTAACTTTTAAAAATTCTTCTCTGTGGTTATCAAAGTTTTCTTCCATTCCAGTTACTGATTTTATTGCTTAATGCTGGCAATACTCAGTTATCTTTATCTCATCTTGATCTATGCTTTTTATTTAAGTTGCAAAAGACCACAGCCACAATTCAACCTAAGAAGATAAACTAAAGTAATTCAAGGCCAGTGAATGGTTTTATTCTCTTGTGTTCATACTTTCATAACTTACTACTTGTCTGATCCATTTTCAGCTGTAATGTACATATAATCAACCTTTTCAGACTTCTCACAAGCAAGGCTTTTGTTCACTGTGCAGTAATCAGTATTAAAGGCCTTTAAAATGGTGAAAGTCAATGACACCAGCGCATTGTCCAGATACGGTGTTGTTGATGAAGCAAACTGATATTACTGTGAAAGACCAATTTCATCTCCAAGTTTTTTCATCTGTGGTGATCACAACATTTTTCACATGTTGTTCTTTACAATCATGTGAGTTGGTAGCCACCTCTGATATTTCATTCTAGTTGGGTGTGGTTTTTTTTTCTTCCCCAGAATAACTACAGAATGATTTGATGGCTTGGAAAAAAAGCATTGAATGGCGTCAGTCCGTTAATGGAGCCTCTACAGACACCATTATATATGGGCTATATATATTACAGCATTTGAATCAGTGAAGAAAAAAAATCTTACAGCAAGAAGATACTTGATCACAAATATGATTGTGTCACTATTAGTTTTTAAACCTAAAAAGAGCAACTCTTTAAAAAAGAATAAGAGGAGCGAAATGCTCAGATTTTTTTCTAGGGGAGCATTGTACCATGTGCCTAATTAGAAACCTAAGACTGGTTCCAGAGATTTCAAATCCTTTAACTTTAAGCTTGTGATTAGATGCTTTGGTGTTTGGAATTGCTGGGGAGACAATAATTCTTCTCCCAATTTTTAAATGTTTATTTTTGACCCACTGCAAATTAGGTTTCTATTTGAGGTGTCAGATAGAAACGAGGTCCTTTAAATTTTACAGTCATCGGTTAATATGCAGCTTGTGATGGTCTCCACTGCTTTATAGCCTGTTAACTCAAATAACAGTCAACATTTGGATCTAACACAAAGGTGGGGAACATCCTTGCATCACCCAAAGCCGTCCCATGGAGGAAGAAAACACTAACTGGAGTTTCTGGCTCTGATTACTTTCTGTTTGCCCTCAGGGTGTCCAGCTGCTGAAATCCAAGCTCTTATTAGTTTTACCACTCCATGAAGCAGCTTTGAAGATAGTTGATTTTGGGGCACCTTTTTGACTGGGATACCAAGTCGAAGTCCTTACAGAAGCTGGCATTCAAAACGAATCGTATCTAACACAGATTTATACCTTGATATTGTCCCAAAACGTATTTAGATGGAAACATTGCTCCTTTTTAAATTGCCAAAGGCTTTTAGGTGCAATGCCTTTTGTTAGATCCCATCGTAAAGCTGGAAAAACCAGACAGCTATTGGGCATTGGAAGCCTTCCTTCTGTCTGAAGCACAGCAACAGACTTAGCTAAATACAGTTGAAAATAGTTGCCACATGTTAACCATATTAGTCAATTAGACAGCTGCTGACAGAGAAATGGTTGGTACCCACGAGAAGAAAATAAAGCAAAAGCTTCTTTTCAGGTTTTCCTATTTTTGTCTTTTGTTTGAAACAAATATTAAACACCTATTTCCTCATTTTTCTTCTTCTTTTTTTTTTTTCTTCTAAGAGAATAAACACTGGTTTGGATTTGTTCCATCACTTTTCTTTTTCCTCCCTTTGCACTCTTCATCCCTCTCCCTATTTTTCCTATTTTTGGACTAACTCTTCCAAATCTTTAATTCTGGAGAAGTTACAGAAAGGAACAAAGGAAAATTGAAACTCTCTAAAGTGGTTGAACGAGTTTCATTTTTCTTTCTGCTGTTATAACTTATCCAAACCAAACTGAAATTTTGGATATCATTCACTTATTCAACTAAAGTAACAAAAAGGAAAAATGAAAGGAAATGGACAGGGGACAAAAGCAATTCCAGAACTTACAAAAATATCATGTAAACAGTAGAAAAAAAAAAAAACTTACACTTTGTACCTTGTCAAGGGGAAAACACTTGAGTTTTGAATTTTTTAATGAAAAAGTTCTTCCAATTTTCAGCTGCTCTGAGAAATCCAAAGACCTCAGCTGTTTTCATCACTAGTGTTACTGCATTTCTACTTGTCTTGGATCTTGCTTTTACAAGATGCTATCGCTGCTATGCTGTGTCTTTTCTGAATTAACTGAGCTTTTCAGCTGCATATTTTAAGTCTACATGAGTCAAACGTTCATTGGACTCATCAGTCATCAGCCCCATATATCACTAATGCCAACTTTGATACTAAGATGACTCATGTCCTAATTATTTTGAATAACAAGTGTGCTCTTGTGGTAGGACACTATGATTTTGCTTGCTCCAAAATGGATCAGCAGAAAGTGGCCACATAATGCAGGCTTGCAGAATGATCATGGAAATGCGTGTTGGTACAAATTGTTCACCCTTCCTTATTTTCACACGGATGTTTTTTTTTCCCCCTGATGTGTCCATTAAGCGACCCCCAGCTCTCTGGATAACAGGTACTTGAAAGTTTAAACCTGACACGAAGTACATGCTTTTAAGTTACTTTTATGCTGTAGAAATAGTTCACCTGTAATGTGTTATGAAAAATAACTAGGCAAGTGATCCACCAAGGAGGCTGGGGTTATAATTTTTATTTTGCAATCGGAATTTCCTTTTTGATTGCTTAACATCTATAATTCAATAGATTTTTTTTTTTGCAATCACAATTTCCTTTTTGATTGCTCAACTTCTGTAATTCGATAGATTTTTTTTTTTGCAATCACAATTTCCTTTTTGATTGCTCAACATCTGTAATTCCATAGAAGATCGACAATTCTATTTTATGTCCATTGCATCTTCTATAGACCTGTCAACAAAAAGGAGGCAAAGAAATCTCGGGCAATCCTGGTGAGATGGACCACATATTGACACTCATCATACAGCAGAAATATGAAACCTGGGGAGACTACTGAACTACGCCAGACTGTAGATCACAGTGACTCCAGTGGTGGCACATCCTATTCAGAGCATGGCATAGGATGATGCGTGGGGTGAAATGCTTTGGACTGTAACTGCCTTTCCTATCGCCAATTTAAACTAACACCTCACTGATTCAACACTCCAAGAATCTGCCAAGAAATAGGTGGTGCTGATCTTTGGTCTCCTTCTAATAATCTCGTACCAATACCTGAGCAAGCTACTTTAGAGTGTCTCTATGCTGTTCTTTAGTTCCCTGAAGACTTTATCTATGTTTACCACATCAGACACAGAAAACCACCTCTTATTTGCTATCTTTAGATGTTATTGAAGTGTTTGTTATATTACAGCAATGTCTATCAGATTCATGTGACCAGGAAGGCTGTTGTGCAGTTGTTGCCCCCACCTCTATATCTTGTAGCTACATGTTAATAGGTGGAATTATTTAGCTGTTTTACAACTGTTTTCTTCCCATCAGTTATACTACTGCTTCAAAGAGCAATGAACAAAGTTTTACTTCTGAGTTAGAGTCTTTGGAAGTTTTTCTTTTATTCTTTGAGATGTGAGGTTGTCCAGATTATCCATGTTGTCGGCAGGAGGCAACGAAATACTTGGCAGAGTTATCCCCCAAGTCCCCATCAGCTGAAAATAAATTGTTTCTAAGATGAAGTTGTCTATTTCAGCTCAGATGGAAAACTGAAGAAGGTAAAACATAGAGGAGCATGTGGACCACACCAAATGTAAACAGCTAGCTGATCTTTGGCCTGATCCAAACAAACGCTGTTGAAATAATTGAAAATATGCCAATTGACTTCTGTGGGATTTACAGCAGGTTCTATGTTGGCAGCTACCCTTTCTAGCAAACAAATCTTGTCTACTTTTACATTTCAGGCTTATAGTTAATCAAGTTACCAAGACAGAAATGTCTTTGGCACGAACACGTTTCTCTGTTTCTTTTCCCTGCAACCAATAATGCTTCTCCAGAAATTGCTTCCAAAAAACTCAAAGGCCAGTATTTAGATAAGCAGTATCAAAATGCTTGAGCATTAAGCTGTGATAAGTATTTCCTCCTGTTTGTTGTAAGAAAGAAGGTTTTACACAAGCCATGTAGTCTTAACTTTCACCAAGTTAAATAAAGGTTTAGTAAAAGGATTTTGTGCCCTTTTAACCCCCAATAACCAGAGTGCATCCTGTGTGACCATTCATTACATATGAAATGGCTGTAATTTATACCAAATGGGGTAGGTGAATTCAAACAGAAAGATACCATCTATGATAAAAAGATAACACTTCTCTGTAACAGATGCTTCATTTTATGATGGAAATGGGGAAGCTGAATGCTGCAGGTGCCGGGCTGACACTAGGCCTGTGGAGAATCATTAGAGCCTCCTCAGAGATCTAGGTTTACTCTGTGTTTAATCAGCCACAGTCAGAAGAAATGGCTTCATTTCAGCTTGATGAGAGCCAGATTACAAAAGGAAGATAGATGGCCAATAAGGTTCATCACTATAAGCATATTGTCTTAATTTGAAGAAACAAGCTGGCATTCTGTGCTGAGGAAAAGTGAAGTGCAATATGGCTAGTATCAAAACCTAGTTATTTCAAGTCTCTGTGCTCCCCACAATGAAAATATTCTGGCTGCTCTTCCTTTGACTAAAATATTAAAAAAATCCTGCGCATGCTGCAAATGACCACATTTACTCATGAGATACCACTGCTTTGGGTTCTAAAACGCTGAAACAAAGTAGTTTTGCTCACCTTAACAATTCTCCAGCCACTTATTTATGCATATGTGTATTATAAACGTAAATATATTTGTGTGCATACACAAGTGAAAGGGTTTGAATTGACTACTGATCAAAAAAGGTCTCTGAGCATAATATGAACACGCACCTTCTAAAAGGGTTGTGGTGTAGCTATCTATCATGACTTCCCACGATGGCCATGGGGACAATGAGGCTGTCAGCTGCGACAGGAGGCTCGCCGTCATGGGGGATGGGATTTAAAAAAAAAAAAAAAAGGAATCCAGATCAGGGAAGTCATTCACACAAAAGATAAACAAAACTAGAGATCTCTGCTTTACGAATGAAACGCATGATTCATTGCTATTGCTTAGCTTTTCCTCAGTGCTGGGTTTTTTTTCCCTCTTGTGCATAGACTGACTTTTTGCATGAGCTATTTCTTCAGTGCTCTCCAAAAGAAAGAGTGCTCCTTCAAGCCATGGGAGTTCTCAGGATAAGAATATGGGAGCCTAACACGACGATCAGAACAGTATAATTTTTACTTCTTATTTTACAGTAGAATCCAGATGGTTTTATTAAAGTCAGAACCTTTTCCTATCAGGCAATCTACAAATAGCTACCACTGTGATTTTTCAACTCATTTTGAATTGTGAATCCATAGGAATTTTCTCTCCTATGGCAAATTTAAACATCCTAACAATAGGTTTACATTTCTAAATTACCTCTCACACATCTCTTAAAGGAAGTTCTCTGCCCCAGGACTGCCCAGATCATCTGTGCAGAGCTTGAGGTGCAAAACTGCTGAGTATCATAACTATAGTTAGGGAAAGCTGAGGGCTAAATTTAAGGTAAATTGGGAATGGTAGTAAAGGAATCCCTGTCCCAAAAGAATTGGTGGGATAGGAGCTTGATCCATAAAGCCTTGGAAATCAGTAGAAGGCATTGTATAAGAAAGACATGGAAAACTGGCAGGATTAAAAGAATGCTTTAGCAAATACTATTGTGTGTACAATTTTGTAAATATAATGAGGAGGTAGCAAGCAAGAAGTCTAAGATGGAGATTTTCTATGTGCTGCAAAATAAGAGTGTGATGGAATGTTTTGAAGGGTGAAACTGGTTAATTTATGGAGTTTGAGAAGTTTTAAGACTGCTACTGCTTGAGGGAGAAGTGGACAGTCAGGTTTAATTGATCTGGGACAAAAACAACTGAGAGAAGGGAATGGGTATGGGGGGTCTAACCTGTAAATGTCTTGGATTAAAACAAGACTTTTGTGCCTTGATGCAGTGGACAAAGAGGAGGAACTGGTGGAAAATGTGAAGCAAAGGCATGATAAAGTCAGAAGAATTGGCCTATAAGTTTGTCTTAAATGGTATTTTTAACAAAGTCCCGGAGGATATTGTGCTTTGTTCAAGGCATGCTACAGCCCAGAAGAGTCACCATGGTGGAGGAAATGGAAAAAAGATGAGCAGAGGGCTTCCCAGAAGCCAAGGCCTGAATGAGTATTCCTAGATAAATAGTATGTTTTGCAGAATAATAGTTTTATTTTGCTTTTGTCCTTACACCAAGAACACTGCTCTTTCTTTTGGTCTTCCTTATACTCACTTTATAAAAAAAACTCTTTTTTTTTTTTCTGCCTTCCTTTGTTCTAACTTCACCCATCTTTGCCTGTTAAGATGAAAGTGAAGCAACTCCTACTGACTTAACAGGTCCGAAGGGAATTAGGAATTTGACTCATCAAAACTATCTCTCCTCCCACACTTTTTTTTTCCTGAAACACTGAAGAAACACACTTCTTCATCCCTCACGCATTTTCCTAATGTCTATCCCGACTAAAAGCAGAGTGCTCACAAGCAAGCAGCCGCTTTTAAACAGCTTGGGCTACACCACATCTGTGTTTTGGCAGTACCTGCTATGCTGCTAGTCCAAGACAGCTCGGTCTGCCGTCTTATTTTATGGCTGTACTGACACAATCCTGCAGTGAACCATGTGACCCCTGAAGTATTTAGAAAGGTGCATTTGTGTAAGGGAGAACTTTTTTTCCTCTGGAGTAAATCAGAGGCTCCTAGATAATCTCACATGGTCACGTTATTGACTCGTACCTTTCCCTAGGCAAGGAAGGCTGCGTTTTTCAGAAGACGATATGCTGAAGCATTCGTAAAGTGGAGACTTAGGGAGCTTAACAATTGGTAGAAATATTATCATCAGCTATCATGGTAACATTATCCAGCCATTCCCACCCACGGCTACACACACACGCACACTGGATTTCGGCTTAGAAAGCCCTGCAAATAACATGCTGTAGGTGTGTGGTCCTCAAAGTGTTTAAATGTTTGAGGATGAAGTGAG
Source organism: Gorsachius magnificus (assembly GCA_034008185.1). NCBI lineage: Eukaryota > Metazoa > Chordata > Aves > Pelecaniformes > Ardeidae > Gorsachius > Gorsachius magnificus. The sequence goes on from CM067088.1 coordinate 5,823,017, forward strand.
CAGGAACATCTTGCATGCACCAGCTGAAAGAGGGTTGGGAGAAGCGGGGGATGGATTTCCCTGGACAGATGATAATTCTCTATCCTTCTATGTGCTGCCAAACTACCTCAACTGGTGGGGGTTTATAAACTTTTTTTTTGGTCTCTGAAGAGCAGATCTTCTAGTGTTTTTTGGAACACATCAAATGCAGTACAATTAAACAGAAGAAAAAAATATTCCCAGGGCCCTTCATTCCCTTCCTTTCCCCTGTCAAGATATTACTTAATTTAAATGCTGCCAAAGTTAATAATGAAAGACTACATCCTCCGGTGTGTCAGAGCTCAGTGCCCAAGCAGAAAAGCATGGGTGGCTTTCTGCACTCCTATCTTTGCTAAATTCAACCTGGAAAAAAACTAGAGCAAATTCAGGGATACTGTAATTAGCAGGATTTAAAATGGTCTCTTCAGGTCACTTTTCTTGGCCCAGAATTGCCCAAGAGCTCAACACCTGAACTGCGTATCTGATGTGCCTGTGCCATCACACGGTGCCTCCAGCATAAGGCTAGAAGTGCCACCAGGTCAGTTAACCCAAGCATATGCCACCCACAGGTACCCCATAAAAACAAACTGCCTTGTAATAACATCTTTCCCTTACAAAAATGATGGCAAGGGGACAGAGTGCAGGTCAGAGATACATACCAGGATTGTGTGAATGTAACCACCAGGGCTTTTTGAGTGGGAGGAAGGAAGGGAGCTGGTGTTTGCTGAGGACCTGGCAGGTTTTAGGGTGAGGGAGGTGACAGGAGTGAAGGTGCCCTCCACGTTTTCTCCCTCCTCCACCTTCCCACAAACCTAATACACTGCTGAGGCAATGAACGGAGCAGTGCCAGACCGCAGTTCATTGCTTTTTTTAAAAAAAATGAAACTTTTTTCCCTTTTCTAAAAATAATTTGTGTGTGAATCAAAGGGGGAAAAGAAAGGTAATGCACAAAGATACAGAGCAGCTTATTAATTAGTTTGAGGTGCTCTCAGTGCTCCTGTACATACAGAAGGGCTAAAAACGTAAAATACTGAGGTGACATTTTTGGTGCTGCTGGGCCTGTGGAACATTACTGGGATGTGCAAACCCCCTTTGCCTGGGAAACTCACTCTTGGTGTCGTCCCAGTTGGGCTCATACAAAAAACAAATGAAGGTTGTGCAAAAAGATTTGAGGTTTTGGCACTGAGGCTGGGGATTGGGATTTGTGCCGGATTCATGCAAGAAAGAATATTCTCCCACAACATGTCTACTATGTGCAGGTGATGTTTTATGGATTTGCCCTCCCCTGTCCTCAGCAAAACCCTATGCCAAAGCCTTCTCCCAGAGGGATACTTCATGTTCTCTAGCATAGCAGCCTTCGGAGACTTGCCAGTATGAAACAAATGTTCTCCCCAAGGTGGTCCCCGTTCTCCCTGGTCTCTAACAAGGCAATCATAGTCCCTACTCCAGAGAGCAAAGGTAGAGTGCTGCAAACCATGGCATTCACCTGCTAAAGGTCAAGGTCAAAGCCTGCCTGGCTGCAGGTCGGCATACCTTAATCACACAAGCCTAATGGCCATTTTCTGTAGCCGATGGAGCAGAACATTCATGTGATGTCTATCGCTGACTTCCCAGGTACCACTTACAGTTCAGTCATGGCTCTAAAGCAAATCTTGTGCTCCTCTCTCTGGGCCTGCAAGAAGACGCTTTAACCACCTCGACCTTGTGCCTCTGATACCAAAATGTGGAGCAAGGGGAACCCATGATATCCTAAGATGCAAGTAGGTGGTAACTGAACCCACTTTAGCAACCCCGGGAAGGAACTGTGGCAGTGTTTAAACCCAGTGACTGTTCTGCGGGAGCGTACTGCTTGTGGGAAAGGCTATTCATTTCCTCTAGCTATGGCTGTAACCTCTGTTCTTTCACCTTCCGCTGTGGAAGCTTACACTGTAAAAGAAAAAAAAGCAGGAAAATAACCTAAAATATACCTAAGTGAAATCAACTGTGGAGCACTGCATGTATGTGATGAAAGAGAAAAGTTGCATCTGTCTTGCGCAGTGAGTACCAAGAACAGGTTAAGCTTCTCTCTTCAATGCAGTCCATGACATTGTGCTCAGGATAGTCCAACATCTCTCTGTAACCTATCTCCCCCCGATAGCTCCTGTTTATCAGCTACAAGTTTTGGGGAGTTAGTAACTGGTTGTTTTGATGAGAGCTCATAAGCTATATGGTACCAAAAGGTACCAAAACAAAAGGAAAGTCATTGCTAGTTTTGAATTATTTCTGAAACTAGTTACTCTCTTAAATATGATGAAATTGTGTACAGCTTCTAGAAAGCAGTGAATGGCCATGCCTGGATCCATCACCCGAATGCCAGGTACCTGCTTTCCTGCTGTATGTCTCCTCATTTCCTTGCTAGGTAGAGGGAAGAAAAAGGGCCAGTAATTTATGACTCCTATTAATACAGTAGGCTGGGTGTGTTGACAATATGTCAATAATTATTTCTGGCAAGACCTGAACGGTATAGTATGGGTCTCTGTAGGATGACTCATTTTACCAGAAGACAGATATGTGTGACCTGAGTTTTATGACAGATGTCAAATATATCGAAATGTGGCGTGAGGAAGATCATCTTATTGGCAAAGTAATGAGAGGCCAGTGGGAAGATTAATGTTAAAGCTGAATTGTGTGGTGCTTCCTTCACTCTGTGTTTTTGATAAGTGATGCTGGGGCAGAGGGAAGGGGTTATCCTCTGCCTTGCGTGGGCCAAAAGTGGGAGAAATTTGGAGGAGCAATAATATTAACCAATGTGACACCTTAACTTTCATAGGGAGATCAAAAAATAAACAGCTTTTCCAAGGGGAGGGAATTGTTGCGGGGGGTTGATAAATGCGACAGTGCTAGGGGAACGGCCAGCTAACCAGACAGCATGGCCTAAATCTTTCAAGGTGACTGCTGTCATGACAACTTAAATGGGTCTTATTTTCAGCAAGTGCTAAACCTCCCACCTTCTGAAAATCAAGCCCTCGTGTTTCATGCTGGCTGCCGCAGAGAGGAGATCAGCTGCCACCTTGGGAGGTGCAGGCTCAGAAAGCCTCTCCTCCTGCAAAGCCGGCCCAGCGAGGCTTTCTTTGCAGAGGTGGGCTCTTTGCTGCTGGAAAGCAGCTCCCTGTCTCAGGCTCACCCACTGGTGCACCTCCGTGATGTCTTTGGAGCCTTGGTGTATGTGGGCCACCATGGTCCCCAGGTGCCATCAGAACAGTGGCTGCAAAGTCTCACCATCACATCTTTCTGCTGGCAAATTTTCTCTCTACATCCCTTGTCCTTCACTCCTGCTGGTCCCCCAGATAAAGGAGTTCCAACAGACTTTGCTTTCAGATAAGAGCTCTGGGTCCTGGCCTCACTGTGGGCTCAGGGCTGCAGGCTGGCACCGCTCTGCTGTTGCAAAGACCACCTCTTTTGTACAGAGAAGTCCAACGGATTAATTATCCTTCCATTCCCTGTTCCTGATGGAAAGATGGTGAGGAGTTGCCTCCTCAGGCAGTGAGGGAGAAAGTCTGATTCATAGCGAAGGCTGGAAATACCCCTACCCTGTAGCTTGGTCATTTTTGGTCCTGAGAAACCACTGCTAATGCTCCATGGGGATGGAGCTGTCTGTTCCCCCAACTGGCAATGTTATCCAGGGAGCAAAGTTTTGAGGGAAGCCTGTGTTGTGATGCGCAGGTATTTTTTTTCCTGTTTGTGCAAGAAGGCCGCTTTTGAGTGACACGGGTGCTTCAATGTAATAACAAGGTCAAGCTTGAAAAAAAAAATTATATACTTTGAATAATTGAGCTGTATTTTTAGCCCTCATTTTGTGATCTGTGTCACATATATATATGTGTGTGTGTGTAGCTCATTTCCCTGTTCACCAGAGACGCTTTTGCCATATTCAGGTTTGCTACCTAGAGAAGAGGCACATGGGCACTTGGTGAACTAAAGACACCTCTTGACTTCTTTCAGCACAAAAAAGAGTTGCAGGGTTTTTCTTGCCTTCTCTTTTTCTTGGAAAGGTCATGATTATCATTTCACCACAAATAGGACAATTTTCTTTCATTCAGCTCTAATAGTGGCACAAATTTAACTATATTGTGCTAGCAGGCACCGATATATTAATTAAAATATAGTCTAATTATTTACCCTAGTTAGTTCATACAAATCTCAGTAGTGTAATCAGTGGACTCCCTTAAGGATTTTTGCCATATTCAGTAATAGAAATGGTTTCTCTTTTTTACTCTGCTCAGGAATAGAGCTAGTTTTGGGTTTTTACTTCCAGGTCAGTAGTCAGTGGCTGCCACGGCCCTGGCCTATGCAGAGGGATTGTGTAGCCACAGTCACACTGGCTGGTGCGAATAGGTGGGTAAAGCCTATAAAAAAGTTATTGTAGGAACTGCGTTAATGGGGGGAAGCGACTCTTCCCAGCCCCGACTTTGAAATTCCCGACATCGTGCGGTTCCCTCTACAGTCCATTTGGTCACACATAGCCAGAATGGTTTCTGCAAAATGGTGCTCTGATGTTCTTCAGCATGAACAGGTGTGGAACAGTGTTTACATGGGGAAATGTTCAGCCTATTTCATAAGGAAGAGAAAGGAATGCCTCCCGGCAAAACGGAGGGGGAACCATAGGGATCTGAGCCTTTATTAAAAGGACAAGAGGAGCTGACCTCTGAAACTGCAACACAACTTGGGATGCCCGACTTGTGTATACTTAGGGCTTATTTGCTGTCAGGTGTTTATTTTAAACACAGGTGGTATGAAAGTTGCAGATGGTGTTGTTGAAAGGGAAGGAAAAAATGTTCAAAGCAAAGAGGTGGAAGAGAGGAAGGATGAGGTGGGGCTGAGGAGGGCCAAGACTGACCCAGCCTGCAACTTGCAACTCTGGCAATCTCATAAATTTGTTCCTCTGGCATACAGCCATCAGTCTACAAACTCTGTCTCCAGAGCAGAGAGAATTGAAAAGAATGGGTCAAGAATTCCTAGGTTTTATCCCTTTGTGTTTTTCTTTCATTGCCAAGCCCCACCTTCTCATCTCACCTCCACTTTTTGCTTTTTCTCAACAAGAAGACCAAGCAGCATTGAAGAGAAGAAATTGCATCATCTAAGCTGCTGGAAGACTCTATACAGCTCTTCATGCCTGCACTGTAATTAAAAAGTGTGTCCTTCCCCCAACTAACGAGAGGGGCTTGACGGATACAGTTTGGGGTATCGAATACCGAACCCAAGTTGTCTGTTGTTGGTATAAGTAGCATGGGTAGCACCTGTGAACCAAGTTCTCTGTAGGAATTCTGGCCCTCCTTAATTATATATTTCCTGCAAGCAATCACTAAAAAGATCAAACAGAAATTAACACACGGGCTGAAGAATCAGACTTTTCCAGTGAGACAGTGCAAGGCTATATAAAAACCTGCCTTAAACAGATAAGTCATCAGCGTTCCTGGTAGCGCAGCCTGAATTTCTTTGGAAATCAGGTACCCTTTAAGCACATTTTCATCATAATATAACCAATATACCTTTTATTACATTTCCTCTCCCTGTTCTACTTCTGGTTTAACCATGTGTGAACCAAGATAACATGATTAGACACCTTGTTTTTCAGCAGTCATTTCTGTTTGCAGTCTTCCATAAAGTGCTTCAAATGAATTTTAATATGTTGATGGTACTTACTGGAGAGATTAATATTCATAATAAATACCCCTTAGAAATAATCTTCAGCAAATCCTTTTGACAGAGGAGTCAGGGCTGCTAATGACAATAACTACTACAAGATGCAATTTGGTCAATTACTTTAATTAAATTTCACTCTGTAATGTCTTCTCATTTATATAGTAAACTAATAGGGGAAAAGTACATCATCCTTATTTGCCTCCACTTAAATGTCCGAAACTGTTTCCTTATGTTTTGTTTTAACATTTGCAGCTCTCCCAGCTTCTCAGAACATTTGAGATAATTACGGGTTTTACAAATAAATCTTATTCTTCACCAAAAAGGGTTGAGACTTTCTTTTGAATATGCTTTCCTAGAATAAAAACCTTGGCTACACAGATCCTAATCTGGTATTTACAGACTAGCTGATTTTGGATGGTGCCAGCAGCAGTGTAAGTGGTAGAAGTGTCTACATTTCATCAAATGCTTTTTTAATTATATTGTTTGAAATTGGAGTAAAAAGGAACACAGCTGCCTAGAGATTTTGGTAGCGTACAGGTTATAATGAACTCATGAGAAATAACAGCAGCAGTCTTTTTAATGCACTTTACTGCGCTGAACAAGGAATTTTACACTGTGGGCTACATTCTCAGCTGGAGTAAATTGCCATATCTCTGATTTCCTCACTGTATGACGGCCTGGTTCTGAGCTCCTTGCTTCAAAAATTTAACTCTTATTTTCAGCACTTCATATAATAGAAGAGGATCTTACCCGGGTTTATTATGGTGCAATAGTGTGCAAATATTAAGGTCATCTGTTATCTGGAAAAATGTATGCATTAAGTTAAAATCAGTAACTCTGATCCCACCCTGTGTCAGTAAAATCAATAAAGCTGTTTCCATGAGTACTGTGAATATTCATGTCAACAATCATAACAAGGCATACGGGGACATAAACCAAGCATGTATGCTAATTTAGTGACAATTTTAGGGGTGGCATTGCCTTGGGGATCTGGTGCTGTAATTTTTCTGCCACAGCATTAGCAGCAAGTAAGGTTTCAAGAGGGAGAAACAGCTCATTTTTATGATGGGTAAACTGGGGAGGGGCGGAGGGGGGAACCCCTCTTCCTCAGCAAACGTCTTAGATGCTGAAGCAGAAATCACGATTTTTTTTTTCCCTGTGGTTTCACTGAACTCCTGTAAACTGCAGCAGTTTCTTCAGCGGGCTTCCAATTTCTCTGACGATGCTATAAATTTTGTTGGGAAGATGAAGTCCTACAGTGCAATTAACTCCAAAAGTGGTACAAAGCAACAGCACACAGATACCGGGCTGCAGTACTTAGCACTTAACTCTGAAATTCTGATAAGCCCTATCAACTCAGGGTTGTGTTTAATGTTCACTCCTGCTTATATACTGAAGATACAACCTAGCGGTCACAGTGTTAACACTCCCCAATATCTATTACAATTAGTTTTTGATTAAGAGGCCTAGCATGGCTTTTGAAGCCTTTTATGTTGTGTCAAATGGCTAGTGATGGAGTGAGATGCACAGACACCTCCCAGTAACAAAGCATCTTGTAAAAGGTTTCAAGTGAACTATTTTATCATCCTAATGGAAACCAGATGACTCTAACTCCCCCTTTAATTTCAACTATTTACTGGAGAGTCCTTGTTTTGAATTACTTAAAGATTTATTCCAAACCACTATCTCATGCATTAAGAATCACTAATAACAAAGCCATTCTGAACAGAGCAAAGCTTTTAAAGAATGTGACTATGCCGTTGCATTTATTCTTAAGTTTAAACCACGTTTTTTAATGGCTTTCACATTTTTATATCTCAGTTTATTTTCTTGGTGGTGGTTTTTATTTTTTTTTTAGTTTTTATTTTTCTTTCTTGAAATCCCGAGCACATTTTTCTCCAGACATTTCCAGTCCGTGCTGCGGTTTCCTGCCCTGCTGACAGGGACAGCAGGCTGGAGCTTGGGTGGTGGAGCTGAACCCATGCACGTGCTCCTTTGTCCCATCCTCCAGAGTGTCTATTTTGGATCTCCTTGGTGGGCTTAGCAGAAGGAGGATTGCCAAATGAGGGCCTAGGGGGGGAATCGTGTCCACCAGGCTCAGCTTCATTATTTCCGCTGAGCAGTAAAATTTTCAGAGGACGAAAGTGTCGCTTCGTGTTAGCCATTCTGCCCTGATGTCTGGAGTCACCCTGGATCGTCAGCTCTCCCCTGGAAAAATGGGAGGACCGGGGGGGATCTGCTTCCTCTGCCCTTGCCCACTATCTCTTTCAGGCTCATCCCTTCCTCCCAGCCACATCGCTCTCTGCCTTGCTGCAGAACCCTGAAATAACCGGGATTAACTGGATTAGCAGTGCAAAGCGAGTCTCCTTTCCACGCTACCGCGGTATCTGCTGCCTGGGGTGCAGACCTCCCCATTTCTGTGGAGCCTCGGAGGGACACAGAAATTGCTCTTAATGAGCACAGCCATGAACTGGTTTTCATCCCAAAATATGACACTGTTATTTACATCTGTCAGTATTTTACCGAGCTTTCCTGCTCCTTGTGGACACTACCTTCTAAGATGTTTCAGGCAACACAGCTGGAATATTCTTTTGCCAAAATGCCCTTTTGACTCAGATTGTAAAGTTCTTCAGTACGTATTTTAGTGGCATTAAAAAGATTAAAGAAGGACATAGTTAATTAAAGATAGATTTTTTTTTAAGGTGAATTTATGAGACAAAGATATGTGTTAAGAAAGAAGAGGGTGAAGAAATATAGCTGGCCAAGAATAAGAATAGGTTGTATGTTAAGGTGTAGCCAATAAATGTCTTGAGAACCTTAGCTATATTGAATACTGAATTTGGACAAATAGAAGATGGTATATTTCTAAAAACATTAAGCAGACTTTTGTTGCGATGTGTACCAATTACTATTGACCTTTTGTGACCATGAATCTTCAGAGCCACAGAAACAAGCATTTAACAAATCAAACTCCCACTCGAAATGGAGAGCTCTTCACCCTTCACAGACATTTCTACTGTGTGAATATGTATTTTCAAATCTAGATCTGAAGCCTTTAGTACCAGATTTGTACGTGTTGGTCTTTGGACAGTTCATGGGATGAGGGGAAGAGAGTTCATGGGATGAGAGGAAGAGAGGGAGTGAAGTGCTTTAGGTGGGATTGAGCCTCAGGTCATACCAAACAGGATGCCAATAGACGAGGGGTATTTGGCATATAGATGTCTGCATCTTAAAAGCATTAAGGACAAGGATGTATCTACAGCTTGTCTCCTCCTACTCTACTGTAACAAGCAGTATTTTTACAGTGGTGGATAAAACAGGTCTTAACTATCATTAACCAGGCTTCAGTATCATGAATTAGATCTCATTTGACAAACAAGGAACAGGAACCAGAAAATAAAATGGTCGCATGTTCATGAGATGATAGAAATGTTGTTAATTCTCAGTTCTTTAGTGCAGCGATTAAGCTGGGTTACACTGTAAGCCTGAGACTGCCTATAAACTCTATGCACGCATAAATAATTCTGCATTTGTAAAATCCATATGCTGGCACACAGAGATGGTGACTTCTGCATATCATTAAGAAACCTTTAATAAATTATGTTTTGGTAAAAGTCAGGGAGAAAGGCTCTTCTCCTGCCAGTGTAGCATGAATTTTGTGTTACATCTGCAGGGCCACAGACGATTCCTGGTTCATCATCAGAAACCATTTCTGTTGCACCATCAACTAGTCCATCTGTTTTTCTTTGGCTTCCCTAATATGACCTCTCTCCCATTGCTCTGCCCTCTGATTGTACCTTCCAGATGATCTTAGACATTTCTACAACTTTACTTGGTGTTCAGATAGCACAGTTTTAATTAATATTCAAAAGAAGCATTTTTTTTAACACTAGAAAAGTGTAAAATTTATCTGTACAAATATTTTTCTACATTTTCCCATAGTGTGAGTACCATGATGATTATTGTTGAAGTATTTGGAAATTCCACTCCCTTCTAATATACAGTTCTATATGCTTTGTACCCTTTTTTAGCTAAAATAATAATTAAAAGTAAGAAGCCAACTGATTTGTGTCTAGTGAAGTTTATGTTATGAAAACATGCCAGGAGAGATGCAATTAGTCTCTAATCTGTCTGCCTCTATTACCTAGCCTGAATGACCAGGGACGTATTTACAGTCACGTCAGCTAGGACTAACTGTGGACCTAGGAGTGAAGCCTGGCTTCATGGTAATTTTGGTATTGGTCTGGAATAAATAGATAGGGCTGCACAGGAAAGCTGCTGTTGAGCTGACAAGCCAAAAGGGATTGAGAAAAAAGTCTCACTTTTTAGGATGTGAGAAAGAAATGCTGAAACTTTCTATCTATCGTGCTGCTAGAAAGCTACGACCTGATCGCCATTACGGAAACTTGGTGGGATGAATCCCACGACTGGAATGTAGCTATTGATGGCTACAGGCTGTTCAGAAGGGATAAGCGAGGAAGGAGGGGCGGAGGTGTTGCCCTTTACATCAAGAAATCATTAGAGTGTGAAGAGCTGGCCCTGAAGAATAGCCATGAGCAGGTCGAAAGCTTATGGATAAGAATCAGAGAGAGAGGCAACAAAGGGAACCTGGTGGTTGGTGTCTACTACAGACCGCCAGATCAAGAGGAGCCGACTGACGAAGCGTTCTTCCTCCAACTCCGGGAGGCTTCGTGCTCGCAGGCTCTCGTCCTGCTGGGGGAATTCAACCACCCTGACATCTGCTGGAAAACCAACACAGCAAGCTGTAGGCAATCCAGCAGGTTTCTCGAATGCATTGAGGACAACTTCTTAAGCCAGGTAATAGACACCCCTACCCGAGGGGATGCGATACTGGACCTGGTGGTCACCAATGCAAGTGAGCTCGTCGGAAATGTCAAGATCGGAGGCAGCTTGGGTTGCAGTGATCATGTGCTGGTAGAGCTCACGCTCCAGAGGGAAATGGGAAGAATGAAGAGTATAGTCAGGACCCTGAATTTTAGAAAAGCAAACTTCCAGCTCCTCAAGGAGATAGTCGGAAGGACTCACTGGGAAACGGTCCTCAGGGACAGGGGAACAGAACAGAGCTGGCAGATCTTTAAGGATGTGATCCACAGAGCGCAAGAGCTCTCGATCCCCAGGTGTAAGAAATCGGGCAAAGAAGGGAAGAGACCGGCATGGCTGAGACGAGAGATGCTGGTCAAACTAAGGAGGAAGAGGGAACTGCACAGGCAGTGGAAGCAGGGACAGGCATCCTGGGAAGAGTATAGGGATGCGGTCCGGTTGTGTAGGAATGGGGTCAGGAAAGCTAAGGCTCAGCTGGAGCTAAACTTGGCTAGGGATGCAAAGAATAACAAGAAGGGCTTCTACAGGTATATCAGCCGGAAAAGGATGGTTAAAGAAAGCGTACCCCCGCTGATGAGCGAGACTGGCAAGCTGGTAACAGCAGATGAGGAGAAGGCTGAGGTACTCAACAACTTTTTTGCCTCAGTCTTCACTGGGAACCTCTCTCCCCACCCCACCCGAGTTGATGGATGGCATGAGGGGGACTGGGAGGGCAAAACCCTTCCTGCTGTAGGAGAAGATCAGGTTCGTGACCACCTGAGGAACCTGAACGCACATAAGCCAATGGGCCCTAGGAGATGCATCCCCCTTTGAAAGGTCAGGCATCAGGTGAAGTCCCTGGTGCCTGGAAGAAGGGAAACATTGCCCTTTTCAAAAAGGTAAAAGGAAGCCCTGCCTGGGAAGATCATGGAACAGATCCTCCTAGAAGCTATGCTAAGGCACATGGAGGCCAGGGAGATAATTCGAGATAGCCATCATGGCTTCACCAAGGGCAAGTCCTGCCTGACGAACCTAGTGTCTTTCTATGATGGTGTGACAGCATCAGTGGACAAGGGAAAACCAATGGATGTCATCTATCTGGACTTCTGCAAAGCCTTTGACACGGTCCCCCACAACATCCTTCTCTCTAAATTGGAGAGCTATGGATTTGATGGGTGGACTGTTCGGTGGATAAGGAACTGGCTGGATGGCCGCATCCAGAGGGTAGTGGTCAATGGCTTTCTGTCCGGATGGAGACCGGTGACAAGTGGTGTCCCTCAGGGGTCCGTACTGGGACCGGTGCTGTTCAATATATTCATCAATGACTTAGACAGCGAGATCGAATGCACCCTCAGCAAGTTTGCGGACGACACCAAACTGAGTGGTGCGGTTGACACACCAGAAGGACGGGATGTCATCCAGAGAGACCTGGACAGGCTGGAGAGGTGGGCCTGTGTGAACCTCATGAGGTTCAACAAGGCCAAGTGCAAGGTCCTGCACCTGGGGCGGGGTAACCCCCAGTATCAGTACAGGCTGGGGGAAGAAAGGATCGAGAGCAGCCCTGCCGAGAGGGACTTGGGTGTGCTGGTGGATGAAAAGCTGGACATGAGCCGGCAATGTGCGCTGGCAGCCCAGAAGGCCAACCGTATTCTGGGCTGCATCAGGAGAAGCGTGGCCAGCATGTCGAGGGAGGTGATTCTGCCCCTCTACTCTGCTCTGGTGAGACCTCACCTAGAGTACTGCGTCCAGCTCTGGAGCCCTCAGCACAAGAAGGACATGGAACTGTTGGAGCGGGTCCAGAGGAGGGCTACAAAAATGATCCGAGGGCTGGAGCACCTCTCCTATGAGGACAGGCTGAGAGAGTTGGGCTTGTTCAGCCTGGAGAAGAGAAGGCTGCGGTGAGACCTGATTACGGCCTTTCACTATCTAAAGGGGGCCTATAGGAAAGATGGGGATAATCTTTTTAGTAGGGCCAGCTGTGACAGGACAAGGGGTAATGGTTTTAAACTAAACCAGGGTAGGTTTAGACTGGATATAAGGAGGAAATTCTTTACAACGAGGGTGGTGAAACACTGGAACGGGTTGCCCAGAGAGGTGGTGGAGGCCCCATCCCTGGGAACATTCAAGGCCAGGTTGGATGGGGCTCTGAGCAACCTGATCTAGTTAGCGGTGTCCCTGCTCACTGCAGAGGGGTTGGACTAGATGACCTCTAGGGGTCCCTTCCAACCCAAAACATTCTATGATTCTATGATTCTATGATTTTAGAAAAAAAGGTGTTGGTAAAACTTTTACCATTGGCAATTTAAAGTATATGTTGCTTAGAATTAATAGGCAGCTCTAGTGAGCATTGATGGAACGTTAAATCCAAATATTCATACATTTTAATATCTTTCCAGTAATGAACAAAGGGAGGAGTTTTTTGTTTTGTTTTTTTTTTTTTTTTTTTAACCAGATATATTTGGGGATGAAATCAATTCTTTAAATATTTTATATTCTGCAGAGTTGTCAACAAGACAGCATCAGTCTGAGAATCAATTGCAGAATGAACAGCTGTGCAATACTTTTTTCAGTGATTCAAATAACTTTACTCTCCATGAATTAAAAAATAATTTGTTCTTAAGTTGAGAGAGAAAGGAGAGAATGAGAAATGAATGCCTTAAAATTAGGCTCCTCTAGGTTACATTTTTAGATGCTTTTTAAATATTGGTCCTTGCCCTTTCCAAAGTTATTTCTATTAGCTATTTCCCTAAGCTTGCTGTAAACTGCCAGTTTTCCTCTGTGTTAATTATTAATATGACCTGTTTATGGACCAGTTACCCAGCTAACCATTAATGTCTGTTTACTCATTGATGACCTTTGCAACTACATGCCAGGCTCTTGGCCAATAAATGTCAACATTTTTTAATAACCTAAAAATACTCTTCATAGCTTAATACTATCTACCTAAAATTTTTCTGACAGGAAAAACAAAAATTAAATACCACTTATAATTCACAGACATTTGTACAAGGCTGTTTCAGCCAAATGGCACAGTGAAAGTAAAATAAGAAAAAAACTTCACTGATATTCTTTGCTTCTGGTTTTGTTTTAAGATACATTACAACAGGAAAAAACATAAGTCCATCATGCAGGCAGAATAAAATGTTTTTCAGAAAGAATTACCGTAGGTAAATCTTCATTATTTTTTCCTCAGATTTCAGTATTAACCTGAGCACAATGAAGATTCCTCTTCCATATATTCTACTAATAGCTAAAGGCTACATGGGGGACACGATTGGATTAAAGCTGAAAGTGGTGACACTAATTTTTACCCATGATTACAAACTCTATGTATATTTTTGCTCACTAAATGTGCCTAATTTAAAAAGACAAGCAGGAGCCCAGGATGAAAAAGAATTTGAGGGCACTTCCCGCTCAAATTGATGTGTAGGATGGCCTATCCAATCTGCTAGAGAGAGAAGTGGAACAGGTAGGTTTCTTCTTCCTTGGTCCACTAGCATCCTTTCCTAAGAAGAGTCTTGAAATATTGTCTTTGTGATTACAATTTGCAGGTCTGAAATTGGCTTCCTATTGAAATATTTTCAAATACTAGCATCATCCCAGCCATAAGTAATGGTGATGGCATTTTCAGAGGTTGCAGCTTTGATATATACGTAGCTATATCTTCGCATTTTCTCCTTCATTGGAGTTCTAACTTCAGTAAAAATTTGGGGTTTTATTTTTTTAGTTACAGCCTTGAACACTTGCTGTGACTGTCACTTCATGTTGAATTCATCATAGAGAATGTAAGTTGTAAGGCTGAGGAGCGATCTGTCATAAGCCATTGTATCAATAATCTCTGAAGGGGTTTGTTTTGGTCCTGGGTGGGAGGTAAGCTTCCTAGATTTCTGCCCTCAGTTGCACAGACCGTTTGGGCTCAATAGTATTGTTTCAAAGGGATTTGTCTGGGCTGTAACACATTTACTTAAGCACTGTGCTTCTGTACAAGATGGTTATACAGTACTTCAAGCATATAAATGCCTTTCAGGTTTTCTGTACCAAATGATAACTCACCTTGTCTTTCTCTGTGAGGTAGGTAATAAATAGAAATCTGGACTGTAACTGAGACATTGTGACTTAGTTAGATCTTCTGGTGTCCTGAATAAGACAAGTAGACTCAATTACCATGCCAGCAACTACATAAAGATTGTCAAATTAAATCCCAAACCCTATGTTTAAATAACGGTATGACAAAACCTGAGAAAAGGCAAGAATATCAAGCTCTTCTGACATTTTGACCTGAAGTTACAGCACTATGGAAACAAAGAAAAATACTCTTTAGAACGTGCGTTATTATCTTGGAAGAGTGAGGTGCAGGACTTCGTCAAATCCATCTTAGCCTACAGATGTGCACAATTGATGCTGCAGCCATTAATCCATGCTGCATTCCTGCTTTTTATTGTGATAGTCCCATAGTTTATTTGATAAACATGTAAATATATGACTGAAAGGGAAAAATAATAATACACTACACATTCTCAAGAGTCTTTCAACCAGCACCTTAATTAAGCCGCCAAAAGCCTTGTGAGTTGGATAAGTGTTCTATTGAATTAGCGTCACCCACCACTGATATGGAGCTATCCCAAGGTTCAAGCACAACAGCTGTCTAATGGTGTATAGTGACACTACACACCAGGGTAGAAACCGAAGCAGCATACCACATCCAATTGAAACTGCAGGGAGACCTGAGAGGGAATTTAATTATTTCTGTTGGAACTTCTGCAGAACATTGACTTGGCACCCCAGTCTTTCAAAGCATGCCGTGGAAACTTTAATGAGCTGCAGTTGGAGAGGGTAGGCTTTCTTTTAGATATCATTGAGAGACAACAACTCAGCACACCTCAGCATCAAGCTAGAAAATGAATCCAGTGCTGACTCAGAGGACAGCGCATAAACTAGAATTGTCAGCACCATTCCTTGCAATAACTAGGTCTTCCTTGGAGGTCTCTCATCTAAGACTGACCTAACTTGACACATCTTAGCTTTTGAGACAAGGGACAAGGCTCAAATATACTATTCCAGTGGGAAGTGGTGTTGTGTTCATCTGCTTTTATGTGCAAAGCAATGACATATTTAATAAGGGCTTCCCCCCTCCTCAAAGACGCTTATTATGTATAGTGAGCTGTTTAAATTTTCCAGATAAATATATATTCAGAGTCTTTCCAAGCTATATAATGTGCTCTATAGATCAGAGCAACTCCATTTAAAATTGTTTTTTAAAAACACAAATTATAATTTGATAGACTGGAACAGCTCTATTGGTTTCATAGATAGCTGGGCATTTATTTTCCACTATAAAGATCATAATATTTACCCAATGGACCAGAACAGCTCCTTCTTAGCCTTTACTCCCTCTATTATGCCACAATTATTTAAATACAGATTCTGCTTGCATTACTTATTTTGTACCCAAGTGGATGGGGATCACTTGGGTGAGTGAGTAAAAGGGGCAGGGGTTGTCTCATACGTCCCATCATCTTCTGAAACACCATTTAAAGATCTATGTGTAATAGGAAGAGATTAAGAACTGATAGCTTCCATGACTATTTTTATTTATAACGTATCATTCAGTTCTCCATCTAGTTCAGTGGGAGAGCAGGTTATTCAGCCATGTGTTCTGTGTGTTGCAGGTGGGAGATATTTTAAATGCCTATATGCTGACAAGGTGAGTGGTTAGGGCATGATTTTGTTACATACATATATATGTATGTGTGTGTGTGTGTATATAGAAAGCACAAGAGCAATTTTCATGATTATTACTTTCCTGCTTTATTTTTGTATGACCTCCGAAGGCAGAAGCATAAATCCATACTGAGGAGATACGTGCTATCTTGTTATTTATTTGTGGAGAGCCAACAGAGTGCTTGATACCATATGGACTGCAGCAGAGGAGATACATGTGCAGAAGCACTTCCTAGTGGTATAACGGAGATGTTACTGCTGCAGGGGTTTCCTCATGTGCGGGCAATGCTACCCTAGACTTTCAAAAACCTGGGAGCTGATTTACCCACTGAGGAAAATTAGCAACTATCATTGTCATCAGTGGGCATTGCCTTGGGGTTCCCTGATACTAAATGATGGCCATTTACATACATTTTACATGCTCTTTTATATCACTGAATTCATAATCTCTGTTCCCAGATTTATAACAAAAGCTTTATCTGCATCATCTCCCTTATTTTTGAACAGGACTCATTCTTCCTTTAATTTCTTTTAACATTTTTATTTTATAAAGAATTAATACAGAGAGTCAGATGTAACCATTGGAACTAAGAGCAATACATATCCAACCCATTTTAACTTATGGTGAAAGATACGATCCATCAGCTTATTCCCTTCTCTAACTTATTTTTCTAGACTTTGTGTCTCCCTTAGCCAGTATATCCTCACAGCTGTCAATATGCAGCCATAGAAGCAGAGGTAAAGATCATATTTGCTGCCCACGATTTCCTTCATGTAAGAGATTAACCAAAGATGTTGCACGGTATGATTGCATTTTTTGCCTACACCTGATGATGGCTGAACTGCAGGATGGCTAAACTGTTGAATTTCTTGTTTTTCACGTTGTACGTTTCATCCGGCTCTATGACTCCTTTCTTTCACAGCCCCGTTCTTTAAAGAAAATGCCCTGTCAGCAAGTTCCTGGTCCTCTGTCATGTTCTGCTCATGCCTCCCCATATTCAGCTGGTTCAGTTCCAGCTCCACTACAGGCCTCCAAAAACACAAAATATTTTCTTTCTTCCAGACAGCTCATTCTGATTTATGTCCCAAATGAGCAACTCAAAAAGCGTATGAACAGGGAAACATAGTTTGGGTTTTGAATTTACACTGAGTTACAAGAACTGAAATTTCCTGAAGTTCAGGGACTGTCTAGTGTGGTGTTTGAGCCAAAGGTATTCTCTGAAGAAAACTACTTAAGCAAAAATTTTTCCTCATTGAAAAAGGAATGGATGACTGTCAAATGTTTGGGCCGCAGAGATGTGCAGATAGTTACAGGAGTGGTTATATGGTCAGTGCATGGTCAATCTGGCCGTAGGCTGCTGATAAAAGGCAGTTCTGGTCTTAGTTACATATTCTTGCAGTCTAATTCCCGTTTACACCAGTTATCCAGCCAGATTAACCTGACTGAGAGCTACTCTCTCTTCTATCCCTCAATAAGGTTGGCTTTCAGATTGTTCAATGAGCTGCTGAGTGTGCACTCACACAACTGCCAGCACTGATACAACCAGGACATCAGGGACACGCAGCCCATGATGAAGATGAAGATGAGATTGGCAGCAGCCTGGGCACCAGCAAAAAGCCGCCGTCTGGGCTCAGTTTTGACCAGGACAGCCCTACAGTCATGGAAGTTAGGCCCATCCATTAATGTCTGTCTAAACAGGGTCAGTACAGGGTCTGTTGGAGGGATCTAATTAGAGGTCTGTTTTTTCTTTAAAAGTCCTTGCCTAGTATTTCCCTTACTTTTCCAAATACCCTGAAGTAGACAATACATCACAATGAGGTCAAAGCAGAGGAAAGGGAAAAAAAATGAATCCCAGCAGCCCCAGAACAATGACAGTTTTCATTTATTATCTGGAAGTCATGTGAGTTTTAAAGTCACCAGTCATCATCAAGAGAAGAATGGAGTTAGATGCTTGACAAGGAAGATGCTGTCTGCAGCAGCATAATATTCAATTTACTGCCAAGGCTACTGACTTCTGAAGCAATAGGAGAATAAGTGAAATAATTGATTTCTTACCTCAATGGTAATATGGCATCAGAATTACACTAGCTATGTTCAGTTGTCTTTTTTTAAAAAAAATTTTACTGATTCTATTTTAGTCTTTGAAAAAGTAGAACTTCTTAAGGCTGTCTTGGCGCCATGCCACGAAAAAAAATAATCTTTCTTAGTGTACTAAGGGTTTAAAGAAAAACCTAAAATACATGCCTACCTTATGTTGTCCACCTGAGATTACAACCAGCCTGCAACAAAATCTAAATTGCCCCTTTGGCATTAATTATACTCTGCCCCAAAAGCAGCATGTTCTTGTTGAAGTTTTGGGTGGAGGTCCTTGCAGAGTGAGCGGAGGGCATTGGATTTCCTTAACATGACCCTGCCCCATTCCTATGCCTATATATTGTCTATTTAGGGAAACATTCCACTGTCCTTGCTCATGCTGAGCAGTCCCGTAGATATAAATCATTCTGCTGTGGAAGCAGGCACAATTCAGCGTGACTAACAGACCCTTCTGTGCTGATGAACATTAATGGATGTGGCATCATACATGCTTGTAGAGCTGAAATCAGTGGGACTGCTCATGGAGTAAAGTGCTACTCACTGTGAGTAAATGCAGCAAGACATCACCTATGGGTAAGTAAACTATTTCGGATAGGAATCTGCCAAATAATAGAAAAGCACTTTACTGAGCTGGATGGTTTAATTAAGTCTTAACTTATATGCTTATGTCAATAATCACACTTCACAGTTGGAAGGAGCTGTAAGAATAGTAAGCCAACAAAATACATAGGTGCCATAGTATAATCTTACAGTGCGGGACTGTCTCTTGAAGTAATTGTCAAACATGGTCAATAAGGGGTAGTTTTTAATGCTCAGCAAGTGGTTAAATTCGACAAACTTAAATATTTTCCAAAACAATTTATATTTATTAATGCCTACTACACAATCCATTTGCCCATAATCAAGTGAAACTTGAAGGTGCTGGCTTTCTTAAGTGCCGAGAGTCAACAATATTAAAGTAAATAGTGGAGGACATTCCAAGATAGTATTAACACAATTGATTTATTGATGATTGCACAATGGGAGGTTATCTTTCGTTAATTGACTCTGTAAATAAGCTCATAGGCGTCTCAAGCAAAGAAGAAAAATGTATTGCTACTAGAAAGTCTATAGGGTGAGTTAGCTAAGCCACTCCATAAAGTGTCTGCTCTGCCATGAAACTCCTTGTGGCTGGATAATGGCTGAGAGGCATTTCTAGCCACAAATCCTAGCAGGTGTTCATGTATACATGGTAAGTGACACTCAAAATGTTGTTAGCTTGGACTACCCTGTATGTGAAATAACTCACCTTGGATTTCATAGAAAAAGACAAGCATGGAAAAAGGAGGGACCATCCTGGATCTCACAGATACATGTACAAATCAGGTGTCCATACAGCAGCCAGACCTGATCTTGTACTATTTGATCTTTCCAGGTGATATCTGGAAAGTCTACTTCTTCACTCTGGACCCACCTCTGTCACCTCAGACCTAAGGCCAAATCATTACTGATCCATCCAAGCTATCCTGCTAGATACCTCCCCAAGCAATCTTTTACAGATGCTTACACCTTATTATTGCCTCCTTTTGGAGTTCCTTATCTCCACCATGTTCTCTTCTGGTTTGAGCAGGGCATTGCCCAAGTTGGGTAACACTTTTAGCATGTCCTTTTCTTGTTACTGGTTTCTTCAGTACATTTCTGGTGAATAGCAGGGACACCACTTACCCAGTGGCTATAGACTACCTTGTTCACTAATTCCTAGCTTTCTTGCCTGAACAGCCCAGTGATGACTATTTGGTAGCCTGCTTTTTCCTGCTTTGGTATCAATTTTCCTCCCAATACTATTTCTTTCTCTCTTTTTTATCCCTCTCTGTTCTTTTTCCCTCTGGTAGTCTCATTCTCATCCCACTCTGACCCTGTCTT
This sequence comes from Gorsachius magnificus, assembly GCA_034008185.1. Taxonomy (NCBI): domain Eukaryota; kingdom Metazoa; phylum Chordata; class Aves; order Pelecaniformes; family Ardeidae; genus Gorsachius; species Gorsachius magnificus. Next base: position 5,843,256 of record CM067088.1, read on the forward strand.
GACATTAAGAAAGAGCCATAATCAGTCTGAATGTCCTACTTCACTTAGCATAAGATCCAAGAGGGAAAGTCTTCTAATTTAACAGCCCTGAACAGTCAGCAAACACAATTTCTACTTTTGGCTGTCAACAGCAGAGAGACGGGTGGAGTGGAACAGGAGCACTGTGGTCACGGAGCTACTGCGCAGGGACAACCCAGCAGAGCATTTTTATTCCTGATCTGTAAAACATCATGAGCTTTCAAAGAAATTGGCTTCTAGTCTGTGACCCTTATGAATCACCTGCACTGAGTCATGCTCCTTTCCCTGTCATATCAACAACCTAAAAACCAACAAAAACCAAACAACCTCCGCCACTTCTCTAGGAGAGCACCCAGGCTCTGGGAACAAAGGCTCTGCTGTTTCCTAATCTCAGAAACAATTAAGACATCAGATTAATAGAATCTTTAAATGCTTTGGCGGATGCAGGTGGAATGCTCTCTGTTTGCATTACTATAGAGCCTATCAGTATCCTTAGCGTTAAAAGGCACAAGGGAACATAAAGTATCAGGGTTGCAAACAAGACCAAGAATGAAGTCTTGCACTAAAAAAAAAAGGATTGAAAAACCCATCATGTGTCATTTCTTGCATGTCTAGCTTCTGAAACTTCTGATAGACGTCACCGAAGCCCAAAGTTTACCTCTGAGAGGACAGGGAATTCCCTCCCCTCACGAGATGTAGTTTCCTTTTTTATCTCCTTCCCATTGTTCCTCAACACAAAATTGCATTCAGTGGTTCACTTAATGACTGTAATGCCCTTGGTTAATAGGATTTCACTGCAATTCCATCCTTTAGCTTGGCACTGGAACCCGGTGTGCCTCTACTGTTAGCTGGGTATTTTAAAGCGCTGTCTGCCTGGAAACAGCATGATAGCCTTCTCCCAATATTCTGAGTAGTAATCCTTGGAATTACCCTGGATCAGGCAGAAGTGAAGATCTTGTCTAGAGGGCTCAGATTTCTCTACTGGGATCGCAGCTCATGCAAAGATTAAAGGCCATATCCACAAAGATATTTAGGCACTTCAATAGGATTGAGGTGCCTTAATACTTTCTGTAGGACTGGCCCTAACTGCATTTAGCACACCTGCGTGACAGCCAGGAGTCAGAGCACTGACCTCCAAAACTGATGGGAAATGCCCACTGATGCCCTTCAAAATAGTTGCTGAATTTTTGTGGGGTTCTGTAATAAAGTTTTCTGGGAAGAATCCCTGACTAAAGGGAACCCTTTTTGGATCCTTCAATTGGTTGAGAGGGTGGTGAACTTCCTTTTTCGCCCCTTTTTACAGTTCAGGAGAAGATGAATTTCATAGTTTTCTTTTCAATTATCTGATCTGTTGTGACCCCTCCTGTGCGCTTTGTGACACCAAAGTGCTTTTCCATTCTTCATTCCATTGCTTTGGGATCTATAAAAAGAACGACAGCGTTGAGGGATTTCTGAACAGACTGTTTCATTCCTGTCATTGTCCCAGGAGGATTAGAGTTGCAGAAGCTTAGAGTTAGGCTCATACTTCCCTCTATCCAAATGCCTGGCTCAGAGATAATGGTCTTTGTTTAGGAGGCCTTAATATTCCTAAGGCAGTACTTGAGATGATGTGTTTTCGCATTGCCTCTCTCCCTCATATTTGGTTCACTCTTCCCCGTATGAAGTCAGTAATCCAAGCCATTCTCTGGAAGCATCAGTGGCTCTCATTTACGTCTTTGCCACCTTTTCTAAGAATGTGTTCTTTTCATTGATCCCATGTTTCAACACAACAGTTGTCCCTGCCATTATCCTTGACCTAATCATAGCATTTAGGGATCCACGTGTCTCATGGTCACAGATGAGCACATGGACAGAAACTGCCTTACAGACCTACCCATATAGCTCGCTTTAGATCCATGAGAACGGCATGCGAAATTCCTATTAGGTCCAGTTTCTTCTGAGCTGCGAGGGCCAAGATAGTTGTACTTCATAATCTGCTGGAATGCTTCTTCACTGGCTTGGCATAGCCGGTCCCGCGGAGGGAAGAGGGGGGAGAGGATGTGCTCCAGCCCTAAGATCAGATGTCGGGCACAGGTGCTGGCAGCGGAGCAATGCTGCAGCCCCCTGGTATGAAATCGCAAGCTGGCCTCGTTCTACGGACCTTCTGAAAACAGCCCAAGATTGTGTATCATGAGTTATGATGGCAATATAAAACTGAAAGCTTGACTGCATCTGTTAGTTAAAAATTGCTGTGAGAGCTTGGGAGGCTGCTAGCTCAGTGTTTTAGCTAAATCTCAAATAGGGTGGATGCACTTTACCTTCCCAATTAAACTCCCTCTTAGTTTTTGTTGCTTGGGTTAATTTTTACTTTCCCTTTCTCTCACAGGCTGACGTGGATTAGTGCTATTGATGGAGACACCTATTCACTGTGTAAACTTTGAATCTGGATTCATATCTTGCTCTCTTTCTCAAATTTTACAAGGTCCTTTGACATGGAGCTGCCACTTTCTGCCCCAGGGGCCACATGTCTGGAGAAGAAAAGATATCTCCTCTTACAGCGGGAAAGTTTTAGTTGACTGGAGACATATGTTGAAGCAAAGTTGGCATTTTTTTCTCCAATGGGCCAAGAGCATATGTGAATACTGGTACTGCACATCCAATTTTGCACTTTGCAAGTGAAGAAGCAGCTTTGTAGACAGATACAGAGCATGTACAATCTTTTACACCTTCATTTTGATAGATGTACATGTTTTTTGCTTCCGGTCTGGCTGCTCATAGATGTTCTGCTGTGTGTTATTTTCTCATCTTGTATCACAAGTGAAGTATCTGGTCCTGGTCCCGTGCAAATGAATGTTAGACATCTCCTTGGCTTCTGAAGGGCAATGTCAAACCTAAATGAGGAAGAGGTAGAACGGTGCTGGGGTGAGACACTCCTAAAAGCCTCTTAAGTGATCCAGGAAGGAGCATTCATAAGTGCTCCTCTTCCCTCTAAGACACTAATGAGTCACTCCTTAATCACAAACTGTCTATGCAGAGGTCTACGCTCCTGACACAAGAGCAAACTTCACCTCTGCAGACCTTTAAAATAAGTCCTCTAGGCTTTCTTTCTTTTACAGGAGATAGCTGACCCCAGTGACCTTGCTCCTCTCCAGATCATGAGCTCATCCTATAGAGCGAGGAAATTCCTTTTGCTTCCTGTCTTAAACCCTGGTCTTAGCCTTAGCACAGGCTGCCCAGGAGAGTGCCGTGTGTTCTGTCCCTCTTCCAGCACTGGCAACCATCCTGTAATGGGTGAAACCATCCTTTTATGGAGGTTGAACATCATTTTTTGGGGGTATATGGAGCACTTTGGGTCATTTTGAGATAAAGGGTACTATATAAATGGAAGTCCTTATTATTAAATCAATAAATAATAACAGAGTCAGCTCCTTGCTGGTAGACACGCCACTTTTCACCTTGGCTGCCACATGCACAACATGGCATTTTTTTTCTGTTTCCTTCATGCTCTTGATGGCTGAACACGCTATCAAAAATGATTCTTGCAGAAATTTTTATGTCGGCCAAACATTTTCAGCACAGGAGGGGCCTTGCAGAGTTGAAAAGGGAAACTTGCCTTCCTAATAACTCATAGCTGTTGTGGCTACTATGTAAATCTCTTTATCCAATCAATCAGACATGAAATAAAATACACTGACCTGATGCTTGGCTAGCATGTAAATTCCAAGTCACATGAGGCCTGGGGAGTTATAGTGCAGAAGAAGGAGTTTTCATTCCCCATTTGTAAGATGATATCTGCTGGGCTCATTAAGTGAAAATATTTTGGGGCCTGTGTCTTACAAGGTAAACTTGCTCTATTGTGCAGAAGAACATTCACTGAAATAGCTAACATGGATCATCTGATGACATTAGCTTTGTAAGTAATTTCCATGATGTCAAGGGTACGCTGGAGATTAAAGGGGGATTAAGGCCTACTTGCACAGTCAAAGCATCACAGTAAATTGACTTGACTTGGCAGGCTGCACCTAAAGTTGGCAAGTTTTCACTAACTAATCATATAAAATCCAGGTTTGTGGTGTTAGTTAGACTGCACTTTCACAGAGGCCAGGAAACGTTAAGCTTTCAAGGTGGGAGGTTTTAGGAGCTAAAGGAGGAAAAGGGAGGGGAGACTGTCAAGGAGACTTTTGCAATGTCAAGGTGCCAAGAGGTGCTAAGTAAAATAACTACCCAGTTTTACTGGAGAAGGCTCTGCCTTTCAAGAGCAAGCTGGTTTGATTTCTACCCAAAGGGCTTTTCCTCCAGCAAAGTTTATTTTTTCCCTCCCTCTTGCTGTCACAAAATGCAATCTCCTCTTAAAGGATCAGACCCTGCACAGGAACTTCACTGAATAAAGATGAGTTTATATTTTAAAAAGGAAACAGCTGGATTGCAAAAGCAAGGGAGGTAGGCAGCTCTTGTTTCATTAGCTAAGGGAAACTCAGGGCCCCAGAGGAGAACAACTGGGAGAGCAGCCATGACAGAGAAAAAAAAAAGGAAACAGAAGATCATAAAGAACTAATAATGAAAAATGGAAAGTGAGAATAAGCCAAGAAAAACAGGCAATAAATAGATTAAAAAAAAAAAAAAGTTGGGGGGAGCAGAAATGTAAAGCGACCTAGCAGGAAAAGAGCAAGGCAGAGAGTATGGATTTTCTGGAAACAAAAGAAATAATTCTGAAATTTCTCAAGAACCTGATGAAAATCTGGACTCATCTCATGGCTGATCTCTTGATCTCCAAACCGGTGGCCACTTCAATATGAAAATGAAGGAGGAGCACTGTGTGTAATTGCCCAGCAATTTGCTGCTTCCGCTGGAAAAAACAGAGTGAGTTTGGCTGGGCAAGAGAGTCCAGGCTCCATCCATGCTGATGAATTAGGGTCCCCTAAGAGCAGCTTATAAAAAAAATGTATCTCATGATTGTTTAGAAGGATCCAGTCAACTGTTTATCTGTACAGTAATCACTGGCTGATGAGTTGGAGGTAACCTGGGTGTAGCACTGTGCATAGCGGGAGTCTCTGAATGGATTCAGATGAAGAAAGTGTAGAGATTGAAGGAAGAGGGGGCTAGGAAGAAAAACAGATACTAGTCTGTCCTTCGTCTTGAAATCTGTTCATTGTGATAAAATATATAAACACGGCCAAGACTTCACAGTCCAAGAGAGAACAGATTTTTTTTTCAGCTGCCCTTCAATTAGATCCATAATAATCCTGCAGCTTTATATGGTTTACAGACGACACTTTGCCCAGCAGAAATGGTGCTATTCTTTAAATTGTGCTGTGCTCATTAGGTTTTAATAGGAGCAGTTGTTTAAAGGGTGGGTGGGGGCAAGAGGGGGAATGCACTTGGTGATGCATAGTGGAATGTACATTAATCTTGTTAATGACAACACAGTTAATGGCTGGCAAAACATTACTTTTGAATTAACCTTTCTCTTGTGCAGGCTATACTTGAGAAACAGAGCCAGGACACTGAAGATACAGGGAAAGTGCATGAAGACAGGGATACAGGATTTCCTATGATTTTATGTTGTTCTTAATTAGGAAGCATATTGGCAGCAAATGCTAACATGTGTTGGGATGTTTAGCTGTAGCCAAATAAATGTTTTCTATTACAACTCTGAATTCTTTGCCTAGCCAGGGCCCATGCTGTTCTGTTCATGTCTTACAAAATCCCTTTATAAGTCATTTTGGGGGCCAATTTTCTGTTGGCTTATACAGCAGAGTTACTTTGAACATATGCACTCAGACTCCAGAAGGGTCGTTGTCCTTACTTTTTTTTTTAATTCCAATTTTTTTTTTGCAAGTGATAAATGGGGAAACCCTTCTTATGAAATGCTTCTGTAACCCAGCTAAACAATAGCCTATACTGAGCATGTTCATTAAAAGCAAAAAAGTAGGGAATGGATATAACTGGTTTTCTCTGGTCACATGTTCACACATAGGCTGAATGAATAATCTGTAATGAATCATTTATCTGACATTTCATCTCTTTCTCCTGTTTATGAATGGCCTTCAAATACTCTGCTGTTTTTTTTTTTTTTTTTTTTTTTGTTCTGTTTGTCATTTCAAATTATTAGTGAAATAATTTCTGATCTGGCTTGTAGGTTATTTGAGAACAGTTTGCTATGAGTATTCACAATTTATAACTCCCGTTACTTCAGTGACGTGAACACATAACTAGAGTCTGACTTGAGTAGCACAAGTCTTTTCTTGTGCAAATGGAAATTTAGGGTTTTCCCTTTGCAAATATCCTGCTATGTTTACTTTAATTATTATGTGAAATTTTTCCTGATGATCTAGCCACCTCTAGGTAGGAAATCTGACCGATGTCTCCCACCTCTGTGTTTGAGTCTTGCATGGTCAACTTATTCTAGAATAGATTGAAGAATAAGTTGAAGCTTTCTGAAACTGGTTATCAGACAGGATGGTTCCCATGTATCATCATGCTCCTGCCTTCACAAACCCATGTGGACCAATTGTCACAGAGGGCATTTTTAAATGAGAAGGGAATTTAATACAATCTTCTGGGTTGCTGCATTAGCCTTCTCCAGACCTAGTGCTTGCTCTGGAGGAGCCTGACATGGTGGTGTTGTGTATTCATGTAAGCGGGGGCCTGATCCCCTCCTGCAAGGGGTGGAAGATCATCAGTCCACAGGTGCAGAAACACTCTGTTGATTTCTCTTGATGAACCAGAGGGTTGGAGTGGAACATGCTGAGTTTGGTTTACATCCATTTCATGGTGTCTTTGCATCCTTCTGCTCCAAACTGCTAAGTTACAAAAGTGGGGAAGATAAGACATATGTCTGCCTGTGAAGAGCCCCAGTATGTCACTGTTGAGGCACTCATCCTAATAAAGTCTTCAGTACTAAGGTGAAAGAGGAAGATGGAAGAGAATACCCTTGTGATAAAGACCCTGTCTGGATTCAGGACATCCTTCATCCTTTCTGAAATAACAGAAACACTCCAAGAAAGCTGGAGTGACTCAACATACAAAAGCAGAGCTGCAGAGCTGGCTAATGGGAATAACTACTGGAGGACATAGGTAACTTACATGGCTAACGGTAATTCTGGCTAGTAGGGAAAACATAGCAACTAGTCACTAAGATTGTCCATGAGTCTGGACAAGCCTCTTCTCCTGCCTCAATGTGGGGTAGCAGAAGAGTTGCTGGTGGCAAGTAGTGCAATGTTTTGAGCTGTGAGACAGTAAAAAGTTTTTTTCACAGATTTCTGTGAGTGATTTTTAAGGTTATGTGTATGAATTCATACTCTGGGCCAGTGAAGATTTTTTTTCTTCAGACCATTGTGTAAGAAATACCAGCTAACTAGTCTCAAATAAAGGTTATCAAAGAAGGTGCTCAGGGACTGCCCATTAACTAACATGTACGAAAGACAATGAACAATGGAGCTAAAAATAACTCACAACCATATAAGTATAGCAGTTGTTCTGTGTTGCTGCAAATATCAATTTATGGTGAAAAAAAAGAAGACAAGTTGCAGTATTTAATTACTTGTGAATGTGATTAGCTGCTTGAAAACTTAAGGACCATATAATATCAAAATCCCATACCATAAAAAGAAACTTGGTCTTCATTTTCTTCTCAGATTGGACCCCATTAATCACTGTAAAAGCTTCAAAACCATTTGGCTGAAGAACGCGGATAACAGGAGGCTTTCAGGAGGTCATGCTCTCTGATTGGCATCCTTGACCCTCTGTTGTCTCAGTTTCTCGACTTCTGGCTTCACTCTAGCTGTAGTAATGTAGCTGTTTCTGGGCTAGGTTGCTCTGTTACCAGTGTGAAATCTTCCACGGGCTCATGTTGCATTGGGCTGGACTGTTCAACGGAGCAGGCAAGAAAGAGAAGTGGCACCAGCGACTCAGCCGTGCCTTAGATTTCAGCTTCAAAGAAAGGTAGGGGTTGCAGTGGGGTGGCTGTGAACCAGCAGAGATTATAAGTGGACCTTTGGAGTCCAGGCTGACATTTAAAGGCTTGAGGCCTGATGTAGAGCAAAGAAATGTCAATCTTTAAAGAGTGGACTGGGCTGGTTAGTAGGAAGGAATGTCAAAAGAGAGTTTATAGGTGTCTCTTAAAGTTGAAGTAAATGTATTTAATTCCTTTGATATGAGCATGTTCATTCTTGATTTACCTGTGAACGAACGTCACAAGAGCTAGAGTTGGTTAACAGATGCTTGAAATGACATGGGGGAAGCACAGAGACCGGGAGACCCGTTAACATTTGACTGCGGGCGCATAACATCAAATATTGGAGTCCTGTCTTATATTGGAGTTAAATCATCCCATCTGATGTGTTGGGAGCTGGATCTCCACACTTTTCTTGTGGCGCAGAGACACATTTGAACCGTTGAGTGGTTATTCACACCTAACCCTTTTTAGGATCACCCATTATTCTGATTAACAACAGCGAGCACTACTAAGAAGGAAAAAAATAATATCATTCTTTCCACAAAAAGGTAAAAACATAATAGTGAATTAAAGTTCTAAATGATAGGACTGTTAACATAATGCCTTTTGTCTAGAATGAACTATAAAACACACATATATACAATGGAGAAAACCCTGTAAATGTGTAATGGACAAAAAAATATATATATAATAAAACTGTTGAAAGAATGCATTTTCTCAGCACCAAGGCTATCCATAAAATTTTTACAGTTTTCCACTATATAACATTATCCTTCATAAAAAATGATATTTTAAAGCAAAAAGGTTGGCAAAAGAAACAATTGGTAGTTAACGGAAGGACGGGATTACAGCACTGTGCCTTTGCTGTGAATGGTGGAATAGAAAATGAAAAACATTTGGGGCATTATATGAAGCCCAGCAGTCATGCTCCATATGGTTTGAAGAGTTGAGCAATGCTTGACAAAGATTTTATGACTTCATTTTCTTAACATTGAATATTATTCCTTCAATCTAGGCCTCCCACCCCATTCCTTGTCTTAAATTTCTCCTGTTTTTCAGACAAAGAAATCTGTTTTATTAATATGTATAATTTATATTGAGTTTAATCACATCTGGTTTAATACACTGTTTTGTTACCAGCACGGCCTTTCTGAGGAATGCCCTGTAATCAAGGTATTGAGGCAAAACTGAGGTAATCTGGTCCCCAGATCCTCTAACAACTTCCTATGTGACTTGATGCAAGTTATTTCATCTCCTTCTATTTCAGTTCCCCATCTGTAGAATAGAAAAAATAGTACTTCTGTACATTGGACGTTACTGTGATAAGTTTTAGGATAAATAGCTAGAGTCATCTGTATAAGAGGACAGGTCAATATTTCTGGATAATTGGATTTGGAGCACAGAAATTCCTGGCTCCCAAACCTGTGCTCAGACAGATCAGGAGATTAAAATTTTATCTCTTAGCCCGCATCATGACTTTCAAAAACAAATATTGCTCCCCTCTGTCATAAAATACAGATTAATTAGTTAGTCATTCTTCAGTCTACAATCTACTGCCACGTGTGCTGCCATCAGTGGAAGGAAGTCCATAACCTTCTCCGAACACATGTGGATTATCCTTATTTTTATGTGACATTTAAATTACTGGGCACAGCTGGGAGTTGGGCCAAGTTGTATGTTTGTAATGATGTGCACACTCATCATGAAATGAGAATTCCTGCTGCAAAATGCACACTGTAAGAAGAAAGGACATTTGTGTTTCACCTTCAGAAAAAAGTTAGGAGGTTCATGGAGGTCTCAGCATTGGTATGCAATCCTCTGCGTAAGAGGCAAGCAGCATGTTTACTGTTACTACGGACGACCTACACTGAAAAATTCAGACCTAGATCCAAACTTTTTGAATGTCTGAGTATTTGGACCTGCAGCCTTAGCTTGGATGAATCCCTAAAAAAGAATTACTGTTGTCATTTATTACATCAATTCACATACTACGCAATACAAGATAGATCTTTCCTGAAACATCACTTTTCATTTCTTTTATTCTACTTCACAGTGAAAGGCAGCATTCCTCCAACCCTTCTCCTGCTGCATCTGAGCGCATGCCCTCACATGTGGGTCTCACATGCCGTGGTATTTCAGATGGCATGTTCTGTATTAGGTGGATAGAGTATCACTGGTGGTATGTTTTATCCCATAGACTCAGTACACTGGAGAGCACTCAGCTGGTTAATATTTCATTTGGATTCTTTTCTCTTTTCTTTCCAACCATCTATGTAAACTTTAAGACAGCGGGTCTGGTTTTAGGAGGTGATTTCCTTGCCATGGATTAAGGATCCATTTGTGAGTCACTCTTCAGGCACTTCAGAAGAGTAGATTTGAGACCTGAAAGAATGTATTGTAAACAGAATAATGTGCTTTCAAAATTAGCTCACGTACCAAATTATGTATTTACTTAATACACCTTAATGGCTTTTGAAGAAGCCATTAGGCTCTATTGCGTAAATAGTATGTATACCAAAATATGTATTTAACCTAGATAGGGCAGTTTCCCATTGTTGGTTTTCCTTCCTTCTTTACAAAGTTTTATCTTCATGGTGTGTTTTTAAAGTCTATTATTCTTGAAGAATTTATCCTCCAGGAGATTGTTTCATTCAGTGGCAGCTGAGAGGGCAGGGATGAGAGAGGGTTCCTGAGTTTTAATGTGTAGAAAGGAGGAATAGCTGTCAGAGCAGCTAATAGGACTTTTGAGACTTTGGAGTAGGAAAGGGACAAATTCAAATATTGTTGAGCAAAAGAATTCTCTTAAAGGAAAGAATCCTACAGGGCTTTGTGTCCTGATCCTAACTTAGGGAACAGGAGTGGGTTTCTGCATCAGACAACTTTAAGTTTTCACATTGGGCTGACTGTGAACAGCCCTACATCTCCATGGAAGAGGTGCACAGGAGAGAAGGAGCCTCTTCTCTGCTCCCTCCACTGAGTTGTAGGACCTGCCGATGCTGGAGGCACCCGGCTGTGGTGGGACCCTCAGAGGGTTCCTCGCTCCCCGAACCCCTTAGGGCTAGGATACAGTCTGACACTGACAGCCTGGTATTTCAAATGGGCCTTAAATTGTGCTGGGATCTCAGGCAAAGAACCTAAGCTTTCTATTTGGTTCTCTATCTGTGTATGAATATGGAGAACTGGGATAATGATCCTTGACAGTGCCTTTGTAAGCATCACTCGATTGAACGGAATTAATTGTAAGAATATTAAATGAGAGGGCTACTGAACCAGTTGGGACTGGTGGGAAATAAGTGGGGAAATAAGTACAAAGAAGCTAAACCCGCTGTGTTTCACTGTTTAACTGCTGCCTCCTGTAACTGGCACAGCAAGCAAACCATATATCTGCTAATGTTGCAGGTGTACTCACAGCCAGCTCATAATGGAAAAAAATATCTGTAAATAACTGCTCAGTTACAGCAAATGCCAAAAATTACAGTCCATGTTATTTGCAGGTGATTCTACCAATCCTAGCCATGTTCATCAGTTGGGAAATAATAACAAACCCATATCAAAACTGCAGAAAAAGATGTTATCTTGCTCAGAAAATGCAAGAACTAGCAGCTAAGTGCTAAAGATAGAAGTGTTGTATGAAGCCTTGTAACTGTGGTATATAGTCATGAAGTGTAGAGTGAAAGAGGGAGTGGAAGGCATTCCCGGCACTGGGCGAGAAAGAAATTAATGATGGACACACAGGGATAAGCAGTATAAGGGGAGAAGAAAAGTTTCCTAAGTTTTAATGGAACTTACTATAGACTTATGTGTTTTTGTGGGCTCTGGAAAGTTCCTGTCTATTTAAAGTTCTTGTCTTATTAATCAGTCTATTAAACAAACACTTCTGCAAACAGTCTGAGCAAACTCCTCAAGTTGGTTCACCTGGGTCAACTTGCAGGATGGAAAGGGGCAAGAAGGCTTATTGGTCTTCTTAAGAAACTAGTTAACTACAAGTACAATTAACATAATGAAAATGAATTTAGTGTTAGGACTCTCTGACATGAATTCCTCTCCTGCAAAAATCTCATTTTAGCAAACCTCTTGCTTATGTGACTTCAGACAGGTATCTCCAGTTAAGGTAGGTTTTGGATATGCTTGAAATTGCCCTGACTTGATTTCTAAAATAAATCAAATTAATTCCAAATCTAAATAGGAAGGATAATAAAATAATAATAATCATGAAGAACTGAACTATTGCTATTAGGTCCATTAATGATGCAGTTTTTTATCCTTAACTCGTATGCATGTATGAACAGGGAAGTATACCAGAAATGATTCTGTGCAAATGTATTCAAGCAACGTTATCAACTGCAGCCCAAAAATGCAATTGGAGCTGTATTGTTCTTTTTCATTGACTTTTTGCTGACCACAGGAAAAACTGGTTTGAAAGTACAACAGAGTGACACAGTCTAAAGGAGTGAAAAACTTGCAGAGCCAGTTTGAGTTGTAAGGGCGTGCTAACTTGTGACCCAGACGTGTTGCTGGTTTTAAAATCACATTGAAACAAAGAGGTTCTGTTGTGTTTTTTCCATATTCCCTCTAGGAAATCATACCCCGTCTCCTCCACTCATGTCCCCAAGACCTTCCTCCCATCTCCTCATCTCCTGTGCCCTGCTTTCTCCTCTTGTATTCATCATCTTTGTATTTTGCTGCTTCCAATGGTAGCGACCATCCTATCCCTTCCAAGATACTCCAGACTGTATATTTTTCCCATTTAATTTATTCTTCATTTAATAAAGCTGTTCAATTTTTTTTTCCTGTTCAGTGATTGATCTTAATAAATAATTTTGGTTTTTGTGCCAAATTACTTTTTTTTTTTTTGTGAAAAACTGCCCTATGGGGACTATTTTTATATATTGACAATGTTTTCTGATTCATATGATTATCACCCTGAAAGAGTTTTAGGGATATTTCTAGATGATACAGAGTTTCCAAATAACATACTGAAAGGTTGGCTCTGAAAATCAAAGTAAAAAATATTTCCTGAAGTTATTTGCAAAGTTTAATCAGAACTACTAAAAATATGTCTGTGCCCCTTTTGTCCCCTGTGAAATAATATTTTTATTTTCGGTGTTGGGGGAAGGAAGAGACAAACTCAGCTGTTCTATGGTTTAGATTAGCCACCATTTCTAGGATAGAGTTTTGGTACTTCATAAATTTTCTGTCACAATGAATCCCAGCTGAAACCAGGACATACACTTATCTTTTTTTTTAATGTGTAGCTGCTTCCTTAAAACCAGGCAGTTTGCATCTTTTATTTTTCTCAGGTACTGGGAAATTATTCATTCCTTGTGTTCCGTCAGGCATGTCAAAGACAAATATTTCTATGTGCATCTGTATTTGGGCCACCCATCCTGACTACATAGCTCAACTCTTCATGCCAAAAGTCTCCCGCGTTAAACTTCATGGTGCATTTTTCTCTGAGTTACTTACAGGTGCTATTTTTCTTGTTTTTATTAAAAAGCTAAAGCTGAATTGTATTCCTAGTCAAAGCATTTTTTTCAGGACCCGTTGGCCACTCTGAGATAAGTCCATCATGTCAGAGAAGTGTGGTTTTGTCTTCACTGAAGGGTTGTGGCTTCAACTGCAAGAAATTTGCCTACAGAGATTCCAGCAGATCATTGACTGATAACCTGACATATATTTGTGTTTACAGGTTTCTACAGTTCTGCTCGCAGCAAGGTTTAGAGACATCATCAGTGACCTGTTTTCATACATGTTCAAAGAAATTGTGTGTCTTCCAATCATATACATTTGGATACGCACAGTTTAAGAGAAAACTGGGTAGTCTGGAATTATTGTTCCTCAAAAATCCATGAAGATGCGGAGAAATGCTTAGACTGTGTGACTTTAATCCAAATTATTTATCCAGCTCTGATTTCAACAGATGTCTGAACAACGGGGGGAAAAAAAACCCCACCCAGTAACAAAACATCAGTCTGCTTTCAGACTTCTACTTCCCATGCTAAAGTTGTTATGGTGCTCTGTGGTAGGATGTATGTATTTTTCTCTCATGCTTTTGTAAAAACTACTTATCTTTTTAAAAAGTCTTCTTTCTCCCTTATGCAGTTTGCCGCTGCCCTCTCTGTGTTGGCTGGGTTTCAGCTGAAGGTTGAAGATGGTTACTTTTTCACACTGAGGACACCTGTTTCTGAAATCCATGTATCAGTTTAAGAAAACTGAGGGAAAAAAATACAGCAAAACATTTGGATCCATCTGGTTAGATGTGGAAACATTATGATCAGCTGGACATCTGGACAAGACAAGAACTGCCACCAATCAGTTTGGCAAATAGTAGATTTGCCCCTGCTCTTGCTCTTTCTGGATGGTCCAGAGGATTTTGTTTGCCTGATGATATGCTTGGTCATCCCCCTCCAGTTCTGTCTTTCTGCTCCCACTCTCCACCACCACCAGTGGGGATTTTCCTCTCCTCCAGCAACAGCAACCCCTCCACCGCTCTCGCTGCTTGCCATGCTCTCCTCAAATAGCATCTTTCCATAGGGGATGTGCAAATCCTGCTGTTTCACATCATATTGTCATTGCAGCCATAGGCATGTGTCCGCACATGTCCCCTAGCAAGAGAGAGAAATGTGTTTCCTTCGTGCCTGTGCTTGCAGCGCTTTCCTCCCCCAGCTTCTCCCAGCCCCATGCACCCTGCCTGCTGGGGCTGGGCTTGCTGCAGGACCCAAACCAAAGCTGCCTCCGGCTCGGCAATCCGTGTGGAATGGAAATGGGATTGTGCAAGCGGGGAGCTCAAGAAAAGGGAGGCTGAGAGGTGCAGGGTGGCAAACTTGCCTCTGCCTCCACGTTGATGCTGTTGTTAAGCAGAACGCAGCTCCATGTGGAAATATCCCCTTAGCAAAGGTACTGGGCTGTCTTTGTGGCCACATTGGTGTTGAAAATGCTACGTATTAGGTCCATAACAAAAATATTGCCTTAGGCTCCATTTCACAGTCAAACCTTATTTAATAAGGCACATAGGACATCCCATGGCAAGATGAAGGGAGATGCCAAAATGCCGCTGCAGTCAGTGCATCGTACCCCATGGCTGCTGGGCAATGGCTGGAAGCCCGCTCAGTACTGCGCTGTCATTTGATGCTATCTGCTTCCATATCTGGCCCATAAGCACATGCTGAAATTCCTGAGCATGTGCGTAAAGTTAAGTACTTAAATGCTTTGCTGAATAGGAATTGACTGAACATGTGCTTAAGTATCCTGCTGAATTACAGCATTAATCATTTTTACAGCTGACAAAATCACTGCCCCAGAAAAATATTCTCCAATTAGAATGAGTGGGATTATTTCTTTTATTTGTGTGAAATAAGTGCGTTCCCAGTTGTACTGAACGTGCTCTGTTTTCTGTGATATTAGAAATCACTTTCCGTAAGATTTCATATTGCTCAGGAGAAAACTTGAGAGATTTTGGAATTGATCTGGTCCCTGGATTTGGGTTTATATTAAGAAAACATTGTAAAAAAAGACATAATGGGCCAAAAATATGCACTTGCTTTTTTTCATTGACTTCACCTAAGGGCAGAACTCAGGCCAGTGTGTATGTTCATTAATCCTCTTTTGTGGAAGCTACTTCTTTCCATATCTGATTTTAATTTGTTTGTAGACACTGAATGTAGTTTTTCATATGGCAGAGTGCTCCTTTTTCTTCCTTATTTCCTTCACAGTCTTTTCATAATAGAGTTCAAAACCAGAAAAAAAAAAAAAAAGAAAAAAAAACCCCAAGCCAACAAACCAACTCCCCTTTGTACGAGCAGCCAGTTAAATAGATAATAATGGTAATTTTTCTGCTCCGCTAATGATGATAATATTGATATTTATCAATAACAAATAGCATGCAAGTGCCTGGATGAATAGAGTGTTTTGCACAGTGGGGTTTTATATCTATATATGAAACACTGTGCAGTAAAGGCTGCCAGCAGGCAGGTGAGGGAAGCTGAGCAAAGAATTGCCTCACAGCAGAGCGCCCGGTAACAGCAGCGAGGAAATTTAGTCCAGCCCAAGAGCAGAAATAATCCCTGCAGTAAAAAAGCTGCAGAATCTGTAATCTCAATATCCAGCCCAGCAACGACCGTGCATCTCAGGGCTCGACTAAGTGAGCTCTCACTGGAAATGGTGCGGGGCTCATTCCAGCTAATTTGGGAGTGGGAAGGTCCAAGGAAAGCCTGCGGGTCATCAGAGCTAAGCCCAGGCAGCCTGTGTATTTGCAATGCACTGTTTAGGCTGCTATGCAATCCCTTCGGTGTTCAGCATGTTTTATTATATTATGTCTGCAAAAGGGACTTTGAGAGGCATTATCTTCAGGAGATAAATTTACAGCTGCTTTGCTTCCTATATTATGTTTACATTTTGAACCTCTGTGCCTGAATATTACCTGTTGGTAAAGCTGACTCTGTAATTATTGATTTTGAGGCTTATGATTGTTCGCCAGACAAGGGGAAGGAGGAGAGGGAAGGGTGATCACAGAGCAACCAGCTATTCCAAGACCTTCAAAGGTGACTCACACAGCAGCATACGGCCCAAATATGCTGCCGGAGCAAAGTGCTGTACCTACAGTGACGTCCCCTAAGCTTGTTTACTGAGGCCAATTTAGGATGTGACCTTTGAGTTTCTTTGCAGCAAATGACTTGAGGTATAGCTAGAAACATTTATAAGCTGTGTCATGCTCACTTTCAGAGGCCCTGGTTGTGGACTGACCACCTGAACATGTCTGGGTGCTAAATCTAGGCCTGAGGGTGGCTGGAGAGAGCTCAGGTGCTTGCTGTTGGCATCACCCATGGGTCTGACTCGGAGCACGGCCCCAAAACCGCTCTGAACATGGGGCGTCCGTCCCTAGATGCCACATACATCCAGCTCCACTGCTCTAATCACAGGATCACAGTTTGTTATGCTTATAGTCACTACCAGATCCAAAGGAGACAATATTACCTTTTTAAACAAAACAATAAAGCAATAAACGAACAATAAAACCAACACTCCAGATGTCTTTCCTATGTTAGATAACATAAAACTAAAGAACAGCCACATACATACACATTTTTCTATTTATTGGTTTAGTATCAGCTACAAAATATTTCTGTATGCACGTCCACATTAGAAAAATCCCAACTCTTTGAATTCGTCATCTGTATATTTTATTTTCTTAGGCCTGAATGTATTTCCTAAATAAAAAAGCTTTTAGTTTGCATTAGTTTTTACTTGAATTTTCAGCAGCAACACCAACATGTGCATTCTCCTCCCTATGTGTGTTTTGCTTGACATGTTTCATGTTACTGAGACTGTGCGAGAGTCTTTGAGAGGTGTTATCTTTGATAGAGGAATTTATGGCCATTTTCCTATCTACCGTATGTTTACATTTTGAATCTGTGTTGAACATTTGTTATACTCACTTGTTGTGTCTTGTCTTAAATTAGATCATAAACATTTTGAGGCAGGGACCATGTCTTCCTGTATATTGCTTGTTTATTTAGGCCCTACTGTTATGGATGTGGAACTGACTGGGGGTGATTGTAATAACAAAAATAATACTGCTAGAAATTCTTTTGTCCTGATAAAGAAATGTGCATCTCCTGTTATCAGAACATATCAGACAGTAGGGTTCTTAAAAGAGACTGCAGAGTAGCAATCATCTTTGAAAATGCTTTGAACCTTAGTGTTAAGAAAAGGGAAGGGAGGAGAGTTATATTTTGATTTACAGAAGGCCCTGGCAAAACCATTCCCAAAGTTGCCAATATCCAAATATTACTCATAGACTTGCATGTGCATCTAACAAAAGGTTTTGAACAATTACCCCTAATTGCCCTCTTCTAATATTCTGGGGAACAGAAAAATCTTCATTATAAGAACACACGGCTTGTAAATGAAAGGGATGAAAGCTCATGAAAGGACGGAGGCAGACCATACGTCATCCCACACCTAGACACAACGGGATGCATTAAGGAAGCATTTATGGAGAGGCATTCCATCAAGTCAAGGTGTCAGAGGACATATGGTCTCTTTCAGCATTAACTCTGTGAATTTCCATACCTTTCCACTGGTCCATATTAATCTCACTTTGTGACGGTCAGCTTTGTCTGATATCATTCAGGCTTTGCTCTGAAAATGCCCAATATGCACATGCAGAATTCATGAAAGTAAATAACTAAAAATCACCAATTTGAGCTTGTTTTTTGCAAATGAGAAATTAAAAAAAAAAATTTGGGTCAAACAGAAACATTTTCAGTCATCAAGACAGCAATTAAGAAATATAGGAATGAATACTTAGGCTTATCAATATAGATACCTGCTTGACCCTGTTTCCTGACTAGAAAAAGATCGTTAGTCTATGTCTTTAAAATGCAGTGTAGCATATTGGTACCAATTTGTTCGGCATGTGAAGGTGTGGCCATCCATCTTAGTCATTAGTCATGATCCCAAAGATATCACCGGGATGCTGGTAATTGCTAACAAAATGCTCATGTCGAGATGCTTACAATGAATATTATGTCAGGAGATGGTAGAGCCAGGACGTAAGGGCAACAAAATTCCTACTTTTAGTTCTTCTAAAATCAGATATGCTTCCACCTTTTATCTCCTCAGTTGGCTTTGGGGACCTATGGGAGAGGCTGAAGTGGGGGGAGTCTTCCTCCTTTTTTGGGGCTTTCCTGCACACTTCTGTGGATGTCTGTAGAATGCCTAAATTTAGGTAGAGTGTGTGCTAATCCTAAACTCAAAGATGAATTTCCCTCTCCGTGGATCTATTGTCATCTCAGAAGATATCACACAGACACCTTCATCATCAAAAGGATGCTGAAAAATGCTTCCTACACATATGATCAGACTAACTAGAAGTTATTATTATTATTTTTTAAGATGGGCTCTGTTTTTATTTTTGGCATTCCTTCAGCTAAACAATGATTGTAGCCCAAAACCTCTGCAACTTCTGTCAGGGAAAACTTGAATATAATGACATTGTGGTTTTCTTACAAATAATTGAAATAACACTAAAAATTCCAAGAAGCCTTAATGCTGGGGGTGGGGGGCAGGGGGAGAGGAAAGGAATTTGTGAAAGTGCTAGGTGGGAATAAAGCTTTTAAGACAATCATTATAAAATACCATCATGATAATGCCTTTATCTTGAGGAAAAAAAAAAAAAAAGAAAACTCATCAGCCAAGCAACCATCACTGAATCTGGGATAAAACAATCTTCTGAATTTTCAATTGTCATAAAGCACTGGTGTTTGCTGAGGGAAAAAAAAAAAAGATAACAGAAATATATGTCTTGGTTTTATCATGACATCTTGTTTTTCACATTACCTTTCTCCTGTCCTCGAGACTTCACCCAGGCTCTCTGAGAAGTCTCACTCCTCAGAGTGCTTTACCCATGTGGATTGAACAAAATATTGCTGTGTTTAGTAGCTTAAATTCAGGGGTTCTTTCACAAATGTTTAGAAGCATTGATATAGTAGAGTGGGAAAACTCCCTGTATATACCTCTTCCATTACATTTTCCCAGCAGAGAAAGTGTTGGCATGTCATACCGCTGTATACTTCCTAGCCCTCCGGTATAGTCTGTGTATGCACATACATGTGAGTTCAATATACGTAAAATCCCTAAAATGTTTGCACAAAGAATATTGTTATTCCCTGAAAGAATATAATTATTCCCTGTACATTTTATCTGATGCTTACCAGGAAGAATAAAACCTAGCGGACTGAAATTTGGAATGAAAAGTTAAACGAGAGTAGACCCTTTACTTAGCCTAGATGCTAATGACACATTGTCCAGTGTTTTAGAATATATGCATTCAGAAGATCAAGCTATTAGAGAAAAATTCTTCATCCTGAAAAACAGGCTTATCAGTGAATCAGGAATTGCCTGTAATGTCTCCTCTGGGATGCTTGTTTTTAAATTGCCTTTTGGGAAGCTTTTACGACTGCATCCACATCAGTGCTGCGATTCAGAGTGGTGATGCAGTTCTGAAGCAAATCCCCCAGCCTGTCCAATTTACTGTGCAGTGGTTCAGTTCGCAGAGTGGTTTTGTGGCACGTAGGCTGGATTCTGTTTGGAGAAAACTAAACTGGAGGCTTTGATCCAAGCATGTGCCAAATGTTCTTCCACTCCTACTGCAGGAACAAGAGGCCAAGCCAATGACTGGACCTCCAGAAAGCTTGGAATCACACTCTGGGATATTTCAGTTCAGGGATCCGGGCTAAACTGAGTTTAAAACAATCCTGTCTCTCACCTTTCCTGTAAAACAGATAAAGAATCTTCAGCACCACCCGCTCCAACCTATTGATCTGCTCCTGTGGCCGCAACTGCCTTGAGAAAGTAGATGTAGCCTATGACATCTTGAAAGTATTCCAGATTTTACAAATGTTTTCTGTGTCATGTTAGTTGTTTTTCACTTCTCTGTTGCTTGGATCTAGTGCAAATACTCTTAAATGAATTTTAAATGATCTAAGCTTCTGCCCATTTTTTGTTGCAAAATTTAAGATCAGCCTAGTTTGTTTTTTTTTCCCGAAAGATCATACTGCACTGTGAAGCCATTTGGGCAATTCGGGGATTTTTTTTCTCATCTTCATTGAAATTGTTGTTTATGGAGATATTTAAGAAGACAATACACATTCCTGCTCTCAAAAAGGGTGGAAGGAAATTTCAAGAGCTATAAGAAGTTTTTCACAATGCTTTTGTCCCCAGGTTTTCAGAGCTGTCTAATATTGCCTTGCAATTGAAAATAGTCAACTCCCCCATCTACATTAAGCCAGTGGGCACCAAAGCTTATGATCAAGTATAAGCAACTTGTGATATTTCTAGCTTTTGGTAGAACATTTTTGCTTTACAGGTTATTTAAATTGTGATTTTTAATTTAGATATTCATCTCTTTTGTATGTTTTTCCGTACGTGCTCGGCCTCATTAACCCGTCCGGTTGACCTGCATCATTCTCGTGTTGACAAAGATAGGCGTTATGAACCTTAAAATGTCATAAACACCTCTAAAATGTGACCCTACTTGCATGCAGTGGGGAAGCTTTGACAGCATTACACCAGTCATCTGATAAGCTCGGGTCAAAAGTCTCCCAATTGCTTGCCTTTTGTTTGGGTGTCAAAGAGGCAAAAGCTTTTCATGTTTTTAATAAGCAAATTAATGAAATACTTACAGTACATTGCATACATTAACTCTTAGGTAGCCGGTTTTCTTCTGGGGCCATCTTTCCAAAGGTCAGAGGCCATAAACGCAGTTTCAGTTTTCCAGGAAACAAAGAGGACAGTATATTTCAGTAATCCTTTCCTGCATGTAGTTAAGATTCCCTTTTTTTTTTTTCACTTTGGCTTACTTTCTAGAGGCATAGTAACACTTGCCAGCTAAGCCAGATGTAGCATTTCAACCAAAAAAATGCACCGGATGCACGTTCCAAGTTTGCCAATGGCTATGCATGAGGCTGGAATGTCAGAGCAGGAGCGGCGGATTAGGAAGATTGTGTTCGTGTTACTCAAAGCAGAAGGAGCCCAGAAAACGTCTCTGGAATTTCACTGTTTCAACTACTTTTTCTTCATAGATACAACATGTTTGGTAACATTTTCATGCTCCTTACCATTACTCATTATAGAGTTGCTTACATTTTCAAGATATTAACCAATTAGTCCTCATATGTATACTCCTTAGTAGTTTAAAAAGTCTGATTTTTCTTTCTCTAATAAAGAGAAAATAAAGAAAAGAGACTTTTGCTTACCTAAGGTGACATTAAGACAATGGCAAGCTAGCTTCACAGAGTAAAGCTGGCTTTACAATGCCTCCTGCTTTCCTCTATTCTATTATTTCTTAATTTTTCCAAGCAAAACCTAAATTCATGTAAGGTCACTATTAATAATGCACCTTTGGCTGGGGATGATCATCTACCTATTACTTTTCTGTGGGGCCGAGAGACCCAGTATAACTGTGTGACAGAAGAAGTTAAACTCTATCGCTTTTTTTCTGCAACTGGCTAGTGGCTCTCTAGCTTGCATTTTATACTCATTTAAACCATTATGTGGTGTCTGCTATCTAACACATCCCATTTTTCATCTTCAGCCACAAAAACATGCTGCACAAATGGGTGAGCAGCTTCAGACTCCCTTTGCAGGTAGGGAAACCAAGGACAAGAAGTTAACTGAAGAGCCAGGGAAATCTGCCTCTTGCTAGGAGCTTTAGCAGGGGGACTTTCATTGACTTCCAGGCTAGACATAGAAACTTGAACTTCTGTCTCCTAAGGCAATTCACAGTCTTCATGTTAGCAGAACATCAGTAGATACTACATTTACTAGACACATTTCTCAATCGGGTTATGTTTGAGTGGATGACCAAACCCTTGTGATTTTAAGTTTATGTTTTTGCCTGTCTGGAAATGCTTCTTAGATAGTCTCTGGTGCTTTAATTCTAGAATCACAACATTGCATGCTATAAATGTAGTTCAAGATGTGTTTTACTGAAATTCATTGGATGCCGTGAATTTCTATGAGGTAGGTTGCTGGAAGTAATCAAATCTACTGAAGCAAATTGACTTCTCAGACCTGTGGTCAGGGTAGAAAATCAGCTCTTCTATTAAGCACACTACTGACAAGAAAAGAGCTAAGTCAATAGAATATTCAAGGAGAAGGGGAAAGATACTTTTTCTTTCAGGTAACTGAACATCTGTAAGCATCTTTAAGTGATGCTCATCATCTCATTTCATACAGGTTTCACTCTTGATATCCAAATCAGCAGCCACAGACTGTTTCTCCTGCAGACTTAAATAACCAGTGCCTGGGACGTTAAACATACAGCAAAACCCCACAAAATGAGATGGGAAGCTGTAAAACACTGGCTAAAATAAGCTCTTTCTGCAGTGGACCATGCAATCCAGGCTCGGCTGAAGCCTGCATTTTGGAAAACATCTTCAGCCCAGGTCAGGTTGAAGCGCTTCATTTTCTAAGGTTCCATCCACAGCTCCATGCATGAATGTCCCACAATTTACTAGTGAACAGATATCTATGTTACATAAAAGATGTAAGAAATACAACCATGAGATTATTTTATCCCCTTTGCACTGGTTGGACTGCTTTCATTCTAAAATGAAATAAAAAATGCGGGGAAAACTGCCTTATTAACAAAAGCTATTAAAGTAATCTAAACATCACATTAAGCTTTGCTTGCGCAGCAGTAGACACAATAAGAAACACATATTACAGTCATTTAGATGCAAGATAATTCACTATTTTTAAGATCTTATAGCATCCTTGCTCCAAATCCTTTTCTTTTACTCTTTGCTGTTTCTGAATATTTTGTCCCTTCCCCAGCTCTCATTGCTGAAAAACATAACCACTTTTTCACTGGAAAAACCTTACTCTGAGTACATGTCAATTCTTTGCTATCAAACTGGATGGTCATGTCACTAGGGGTCCTCTAAGGGTTTATCCTAGGCCTGGTTTGTTCAATATCCATAACCTCTAGGACTGTGCAACAGAGCATGCCCTTATCAAGTTTGCAGATGGCACCATGCTGCCGGGGTGTGAGCACTTTTGGAGCAGGATTAGAAATAAAAATGACTCTGTTAGATTGGAGAAGCAACCTGCAATTCAGTACAGACAAGTTGAAAGTACTACAATAAAAAGGGGGCAAATCAAAGATGATACTGATGTTCTGCAGAAGTGAATCAAGGGGTTACAGCTGGACCACAGACTGATTGTAAGTCAACAGTATGATGCTATTGCATCCCGAGATGAAATGGGAGTGCAGCATCTCCTCTGGTGAGATTTTGGCTGCAGTTCCAAGTCCAGCATTAGGCACTGCACTTCAAGACACAGACGAATCAGAGAGAGTCCAGAGAACAGCAACCAAAATGATGAGAGGTTTAGAAAAAGTGACCTATGAGGAGGAAAGGTTGAAAGAACTTGGTTTGTTTAGTCTAGAAAAGAGAAGACTGAGGAGGTACATGATAACAGACTTCAAATATTTAAATGGCTGTTATAAAGAGGAAGGGGATCAATTATTCATGTCCACTAAGAATTGGACAAGAAATTAGGAATGGCTTTAATTTGCAAAAGCAGGATTCCAGTTAGAAAGCTTTCCGACTGCGCTGGAGCACATTAGCTGTTTCCACAGCCTCCCTGGGTATTAAAGGTTTATAATAATGGGTTGAACAAACTTTGTAAGGGATGGTTTAGATCTGCTTCTGCCTTCAAAGCAGTGCTTAGGACAAACAACATCTGAAAGCCTCCCCTGGCCTTATTCCTGTAGTGTGTAATATAGATTTGTAATGTACACATCCCTACATAATTATATAAGTGCTAAATCATTATCGGAAAGCACACTCATTCTTTACTTACATCTCCAGGTCTGTGATGTAGTGATAGTGAGGAAATAGCTGGACTCTGCTATTTGCTAAAAGAGAATTGCTCAAGAGTTTTAAAAGACATTTCTGTAAATGCAACAGTGGAAGATCAGAACTCATGCTTGACCTCATCTGACAGCTGCTACAGCCCTTGTAAAGGGATTAACAACCTCGACATAAAACAAAGGTTATTGCCAGTCATTAAGGTGTGATATCGCTCAGCACAATTAGGACATGTCATGAGTCTGCATGGGGCTACGCCTGAGCGGAGAGTTACAGAGAAAAATGGCGTTTTACTGATCTCTGTGAAGAAGCCCTGATGCTGGGATGAAGGGGAGGCTAAGCAGGGCTTGGAAACATCTGGAGAGAAACTGGAGGCCACTGATGCTGGGGTGTGAATCTGTGGCACAAGACATCCACCTGACACCAAGAAGGTACCCCCAAAAAACATTGCACAGAATGTATGCTTCCTTTTTTTTTGTACTATCTACATTTTTTATCTATATCTATATCTATATCTATATCTATATCTATATCTATATCTATATCTATCTATATCTGTCCTCATGGGATCCTTTAGGTCTGCAAAATGTATCTGTACGATGCAGTACAGTGATCAATAAGAAAAGCTGAGTGCTGACCCTGGCAGAGTTTCTGACTCTGAACATTTCAGATGACGCCTCCCAGCCCAGACGAGATCTGCTTCTCTGCTGAGTAAGGAGGCGCTTTGGTAGCTTGGTTCTGCAAATTGGTATTTAGCGACTTTCACTCTTCAGAGACGCACACAAAGAGGCAAAATGATGATTACACTACATGAAAGGTATAAAAAAATAAAACTATTGTAATATTATTAGTTAGTTTTCATACCATGTGTTTCAATTATAGAAGAATGAGTTAGCCTATAATATGCTGAGTTCTTTTTATTAGTTGATTAATTTTTCACTTAAATTCTAAAAAAGTCATTATTTCTTCATGTTTAAGCTCTCCCTTCTACTGCCTGCCTTTGTAGTGCTTTTCTTAATTACCTGCGGCAATTTGCATCAGCAAGAAACTAAGAATGCTTTGCATGTCTTTAGCGTCTTCCCTCCTCTTTATCTATTGATGTAGCTACTAGAGAGAGCTCAACGCTGGAGCATCTGGCATCTCGAATCACTGTTATAAACATTAATTAAATAAACCTCCCAATACTTCTGACAGGTGATGAGAGCTTCTGACTTCTGATGAGAGCCCCGGTGCCCATTTTACAGGTAGAGAAACTAAGGGTATATTTGAGTCGTGAGATTTGCAGATACTTCCTGGCTTCCAGGGTCCAGGTGCATGCCCTGGCCATGTACCAAATCTGTGCTGGGGCAAAAGCCAGGCTCTTTCTCCCCAAGGATCTTGGTTTCCTTAGGAAGGAGACCTGAGTGCTCAGACAGGGAGGGGTGGCTAGCACGGCTAGGTGTTGAGTCAGGCCTGTGGGTTGCATTGCAAAGCGTTATCCCCACAGTCTAGACATAACCAAGGCAAGCTAATGAACTTGAAGGAGGCTCATGGTGATTCTGCATTAAAGGTGGGAGCAGATAAAAAAAAAATTCTTGGCTTCCTCGTCATGCACTTCCTCCCATTATTTAACTATGGAGATGACCACACTGGTTTTGCACATTTAACAAGTCCAATGCAAACAAGATTCTTTCCCCCATTTTCATCAACTTCAAGATGTTTTATTTTCAGGGGTCTACAAAGGCAAATGTACAATTCAAATAAAACCACAGCAGTGACTGCATAGAATAATAGTCTCACTTCATTTTGGAGCAGAGCTTGGAAAATGTGGCTACAACCTGAATTAGTAGAAAAGTGCAGCACATTCTCTCCCTCTTTCTAGCTGCTTTAAGCAAAGGCCACAGGTAGCAGAGTCTTTTCAAGCCCATCTACTCGCTGTGCAGGAAGAGCGAGCTGGAAGATGGCTTTCAAAACTGCAGCGTCTCAGCGTTGCCAGATGCACGTTCTTGCTTTACAAACTCCAGCATGTTTTAGCAATTAAATTCTGTTTTTCCTGGATTAAATGTCGCTTTTTCAGCCTGTGGACAATTACAATAGATAGTCATGGGGCGCTCCACCAGCTAATGCACTTCAGTCAAAATACAAAGGGCTTGCCTTTCAATTTAAAAGTTACCTTGCCAATAACAGTCATTCTTTGACAGCACACCTGCCTTTCCACACTCCTTTTGAAGTTTTTTTCCCCATTTTTACAGTATCATCTTTTAGCATTATGTTGGTAGCCTGTGAATGGTCAGACAAGGTCCAGTGAAATCAAAGAGCATCACTTCACTGGCCTCTTTAGAAGTGTTGGATTAGCCCTGTTGCCTACAATTTAAGAATGGATCCCTATCCAGAAAAGCACTTTAACACGTGATAACGGTTAAGCGTGTGGTTAAGTGCTTTTCTGAATCAGGGCCCATATAAGGAATTAGTAACAAACATTGCCAGCTAGTTCAAATAGTGTCCAACTTTTCCAGATATTAGATTTACTCTGAAATATATAAGCAAAACTCCTTCCAATATTGCAAAGCCTCACTGAATTCTTCCCTTCAAACAATTGTTTGGAGGTTTGCTCTGTTATTGATATAAAGATTGATTCAAGTTGCAAAAGAAAAAATGTGTTTATGCAAATATTAAGTGCCTGAAAACTACACCACAGCTGTTTAGTTTTTGGATGAAAGTCTTGGCTTGTTGTATAAGATGCATCAGCATCTATGAGGCTTAGAAAACATCTTTTGTTACATGGTTATTTCAGTGGAAATACACTCTACAAAACCTTCTCTTCCAGAACAAATTCAGATTTCCCTGCATTTAACATTGTAAAAGTATGAAAAGCTTCCTGGCATATGTATTCCTTGTCAAAATGAATCTTGAATAAGATAGTGACAATGAGGAAAAAAAGTTTTATAACTTATGCCCTTAAAATTTTTCAGGAATGGGTTTGTGTTCTAATTACAGGGAAACTACAGCCACAGTGAGAGGGTTCAGTCTGCCCATGGGAGGTGGTCGTCAAGTCCAACAAGTGGAACAGGATGATTTCGTTTCACATGTAAGCATTAGCGATAAGAAAGAGAAACCTTCCGTGTTGCTTTTTGCCTTTGGTTGCGTTAACTTCAGACCATACATCATCTCTAACGAGCTTGATAAAGCAAAGCAAGGAAAATGTGGCATAATTTGTCATGATTTCCATTTCAAAAGTGACAGCCAACTTCAGAAAAGAGTCCATTTTGCAAGAAAGGAAAACCAACAAATGATAATGGAAACAATATCTTCAAATGAAAACTCATAGTTCCCTCAGATCTGACTCCTGTGATGGAAAAGTGGGCTTGGTTTTGTTAACAGCACCCAGAGATCCTCCCTGGCTTGTCTTGTAAATAGAATATTTGATTTTTCTATGTTGTCAACCTTAGAAAAAACAGCACCCCAAAATTATATAAAGTAATAAGAGCTGATATGTTGAGAAAAGCAGGAACAGCAATTTAAATTGTTGGAAAATATGACGTTACATTTAATTCTTTCCCATTAAAAAGCTATGGCCTCTGCTGCCATGGAAGGCATAAATAAACTGCTTTCAATAACAATAAAGGAGCAATCTGTATGTTTTGGGGAGTTTCTGAAGAATTTTTACTTCTTTGCATGAATATCCTAACTTTTTTTTTTTTTGGTGGCTGCAATCCTCTTTTAGAAATCAGCCTGTATTCTTTCCGGTACATCTGGGTGCCTTAGATATCACAGCCTTCACCATTTACATAGCTTACCTTTAATCTTTAGTCTTTGAAATAATTTAGTTTCATAGGAGGGGTAAGGCTTGGGCTGGAGAAGAAAATGGTAGTTCCTGAGATGAGGGAATGGAGAGGTGGAGGCTGCCAGGGCAGGGCTCAGCACTGGAGCCCAGCACCCTGACTCCTTTGCTTCCCCAAACTGAATTGGTGTCCTAAAGACATTGCAGATTTGTCCAGTAGTGTCAGATCTATTAAATATGATGCTGATAGGCTCTAAAGTATTTTTTTGTTATATGTCATCTTCCCTAAGAGATGTGATGACCGGACAATATTGTATTGCAGTTTGGAGGTGAATGATCACTGCCAGAACAGGATGTGCTGGTTTAACACCATGGAAGAGACGACCTTTGCGAGGCAGAAGGCTGGTCAGCAGCCTGTCCAGGATGGTTTCCTGGGTTGAGCCTTTGTATCCCAAATTTGAGGCAAAATTTGCCAAGGAACTGGGAGATGCTGTATCCCAAAAAAGCAGGATGCTGCTCTCCTGGGGCACCATCTGCTAAGCATCTGAGAAGTCACACCCCACCTAAATGGGGCTCATGGTTGTATTTGCGTTTCTGTGCATGAAACAGATAAGAGCACTTCTGGACTCTGATGATGTCTCTGCTGAAGACAGAGCAGGCATCCATTTTCTGTGAATACTTTAAAATACCCAATTAAAATTAACTGTTTGGAAAACACTAGTTTTTTACTAGTTGATTGATGAACTAGGGTATCATTACAAAAACAGAAGAAACAGCAATGACTGGTGTCAAAGTGAATTTATGTGAACCTCCTAACAAAATATTCTCCAAAAATTATACTCAGGATCATTCTTACGTAGCAGTTAATTAACATGTGGAACTCACTGCCACAAAATACAGTATCTTTGAGGCATAAGTTTAGCAGGATTAAAGGGATTTATTAAACACTTATATGGATAATGAGACCATCCGCAGTTACATTACGCAGGATGAAACCATACATTAGGGATATAAACAATTATGCTTCAGGACAGAAGCCAACTACTGACTAATAGAGTTAAGGAGGAAATTCACTCCATAATTATCCAGGATTTTACGCACCTTTTCTAAAAGTTCTTGTACTGGCACTGTCATGAATGGGCTACTGCCTTTCAGGAAATGTTTGAATACAGGAAATATAGGAAAAATAATGCAATTATTGTTTCTTTTATGTCTAAAGATATTGTCGTATTTTTTCCCCTCCTTAGTAGTCATATAGAAATAATTACAGTCTTTTGTTAAAAAAAATTAGAGAAAGGAAGATGAAAAAATAATCCAAAACCTATTGAGGCTGGCAAAACAGGGCCCTGCCTCCTTCTATATATGAACTGAATATCATCAGTTGTTCAGAGTTCTTAAAATTAAGAGAAAAAACTAAGGACATTGCTTTAGCTGCTGTTACACCTTCTATCTGTATAATGGCATTATAATATGATAAGCCCTACTTTCTTAAGTTTTACTTTCGCATCCTAACACACTGCTGTTTTAATGGCGCTATGAGCATTCACACCCCAGGGAAAGGGATTTGCAATAATTTGAGTCTGTAGGACGTAGTACTAATGCATCCAGCTGGGACTTCTACTGCTCAGTAGGCCCAAGATACTATGTTTTCCATGCAGGCACTTTGCTTACTTAAGGTTGGCCACAGAACACATCTCCCTGTGTTCCCATTTTCTGCTGAAAGCTGGACCTCGTCCACAAGGAGTTGTGTCCTTCTTCTCCCAGCCAAAGAGAAGGATCTTGTAGCATCATATAAGATATAGCACAGCCTACAGAAGGGGAAATAACACATCAGGCAGGACTGATTTGCCTTTGACCTATTTCAGGACCAAAGTATTTTCAACACCAAAGTGTCTTAAAACAAAAAAGAAAACAAACAAATGAATTTTTTTTTTTTTTCTGCGCAAGAAGAAATCCCAATATTCCCTTCATCAGGAACATATGCAGTAAGTCTTCTGTGGAGCTCTGGGCATGACAGCAGGGAAAGTGTGACATCCCTTCCCAAGTCTCCCTTGCAAACACTTCTTGCTGGAAAGGGGAAGAGAAGTCGGCACGCTCTCACATTTTTGTCAGTGACTTTTCTTGGCAGCCGCAGGCTTTCGAGAAGCACTTGCTTATAGATTCCCATGCACGCTTACTGACAGAAGACCTGAGCATCTGCACTAAATATGATGCATCCATCCAAAGGCTCTCAGATTTGCTGTGCATGCACAGGGCATCACTGTTCACAATTTATACTGACCATGGCTGGAACTGCCAGACGTTGTATAGCTATGAAATATATGGAAATCCTAAATAAATATCCAAGGCTCTCAAATTCTGCCAAGGTGAAAGTTTTGGGTGGAAAAAGAGGACATTTATAGCGAAACCCATCCTCATAGTAACCGGTTGCTACTTCTCAACAGCTTCCTTCAGCATCTTTCGTACCTCAAGGAGAAGATTCATGGGCTCTAGGTCTTCTCTGCTTGTTTTATGGGGGAAATGGTAACATCTCAAATGGCCTATCAGTATGAACAGACAGAGGGCTGTGCGAAAAATGAATAGCTAAAAAAGCCTATGCACCTGTACCTCTGGGACCAGAATCAAAATCACTGAAGTCAGCGGAAAGACTCCAGAGAGCTCTTCTATCAATCAGAAAACAAAAGTATGACTTGAATTAAAGACAAAAATGCAATAATAAATAGGGAAACAAAGAGAGGAGCAGGTGTTCAGCATATTTGAAAGGCAGAAAAGCAAACTTCTATGTTATAGCAGTGATGCTCTGCAATGAAACTGAAGTCTGTCAACATCCAGATATGTTTCACACTGTATGTTTGGCATGGCAACAGGTGGTTACTGCCAGATATACCCATGAAGAATATTCCAGATTTGCTAGCTATTGCACGAAGTCTTTCCACCAGATGAATTGGCTGTATTTGGCAGCAGTCAGTTAGTAAATAAAAAATGATCTAGAGTTCATAACTATTGTAGCTTTAAAAAGCCAGCTAAATAACATTGTTTTTCAGCTGTGACATTCCTCACCCAGAAGGGAAGTCCCAGAAGAAAAAAAGAAAAAGGAAGAAAGCTCTGACAGTCAATAAATCTGGGCAATGCTGAATGAAATGGTTAAATAAGTAGGGAACTCAGTATTAAAAATGTCCTTTAACAGCCTATTTACATTTAAAGAAGAGGACTGAGAAATGAGGTAAAGCTTCTGTACAAAGCTAAATTTGGTAAACCCACTGTGTTAATGTCTAGGGGACGGCATGTGTATACTCTAGGGATGATTTTTTTTTGTACTCTGCTTGGTCTTTAACCTTCTGATTTTCCACTGTGTTGCACAGCCCCAATGGACAACTTCAGGCTGTTTTTACCTACAAACACAGCTCTGGCTAAGAACAAGGTTTCAGATTGTAGTCTGCTGTGATTTTTTTTTAAAGAAAATTCCTTATTCACTGGAAATTTGCTGACTGCTTGAAAACGGAAACTTTAAGGAAAGATCAGTTTGGATGATTTTCCCACTTTGATAAGAATCTGGGAAGAAAAAAAATTGAAATTGCCAGCACATTCCTTTCTGCCATTTTCAAAAGCAAAGCAGCCCAGTGCTAGTACTGACACAAAGAATTCAAAATGATCAAACCAGCTGTTTCTGTGGATGGCTTCCTCTTCATCTCTTATTACAAACCCATGATTTTCTCTTTTGGTTTTAGAATTGCCGTCCCGTTTGCCTCCTGACAGCCTTACCTGTGTTACTTAACCAAAATAAAAGCATTGTGCTATGCAACTTCAGGTGTATTTGTCACATATTTTTGCCCTTGAGCTGTCTGTTGTGTTGCTTTTGACAAATTTTTAAATACGTCGGGCTGAGCTGATGATCCTAATTTTATGGAACCTGTTTATAAAGCTGTTACATACCATCAATAGATATACAGTATTAATTTATGCTGATAATTTCCCAGCCATATAAACCCAAGGGAGGAAGCAATAACATGACACACATTGCATGTGTGTTTTTGCCATTCTAAGGCCCAGTTTTAAGGGAGACTCCGTGTTTTTCAAGACGACAGCTTCCCCCTTCGCTACAACTGATGGAGTTGCGCTAGCGGACCCTTGCTGGTGTTTGTTTCAAGCATTAAGTAACCTTGGGGAAGCCTTTTTCTTCCTTCTGCCGTTCTTTCGTCTGCTCACAAAGCAGGTTTCAGGTTTGGGCCTGCTGGTTGAGGGGAATGCTTAGCTTGCCTATTTAAAACACAACTGGATTTTGCTATTCAAATGTAGGAAACCTAATTACACATTGGTAAATTCTCTTCAGTCTACCAAACACAGAAAAAAAACAGTGACAGAAACTGAAAGGCCAAAAAAGAGAAAAGAGTCCCTAAGACCTAATGAATCCAAACTAAACACCTCTCCACAGAAATGTCAAACATTTCTCTTAGCACAAAACAAGGCTTAAAGAATTCCCTGCTTTTGTCTCTGGGCTAATTCCTTAAGCAGAGAGGGGGATTTTCTTCTGGGAGTGTTATTTCACAAAGAACTAAACAGCAAATAAACAAAAGACTCTCAAAGAGTGAGAGAGTATAAATAAAATTCATGACTCCTTAAAGAGTTTACACTGAAAGAATGTGGGGGATTATTTACAATTAAAGCATAGTCTGTGGAATACAGTTATTATTACAAAAATGAATAAGAAGGTATTTCATTTAGCTTACAATAAGAGTGCACCTGGGTCTTCTCCATTTATTAAAACTGGAGAAAACTCACTTGCCCTCAGAATCATCTATTTGGTCACTTCTAGCAAACTCTTTTTCATACACCAGGCTGGGTAAGCCAACTGAAAAAACTTGTTTATGAAGTTGCAAATTTTCTATGTTGTAGCTGCAGAGAGTGCCAAAAGAAAGAACAAAAATGAAGGGAGGCAAAACAGGAAAGTTGAGAATTTCCCTCCTTTAAAAGAGAGAGAGAAAAAAAAAGTAAGTTTCTTCTGTTTTTCTGTGAAAAGTATACTTGAAATCCCCACTCCCTCCGCCAGTCCTGCAGAAACGAAGGGAAAAACCCCTTGTCAACAAAAGGAAGTGTTTTTCTACTTCAGGCCTAGCAGAACACAAGTTTTTAGTAAAGTAAAAAGCAACAAGAAAGGAAGAAAAACTTTGGGGGAATCTCCCTCCTTCCTTGCCAAGCAGAATATGAAACAATGGAGTAGGTTAATAATGGAGACAAGGTTAGCTGAGGGATAAGATGAACGTGGAACAAATACAAGATTTCACTTCCAATAAATTAGGCAGACACAAATGAATGGTTATTAAGATAAAGAAGCATAGGTTGAAGAAGTCACTTGATTATAAATTATAGAGCAATTAGTCCTCTTTTCAGTGCTTTTTTTTGTACTAGGCATTTTGTATGCTACAGCAAATGTGTCATAAAACAATGCTGATAATGATGTTGTTGAAAGCCAAGGTAGAGCAGCCAAATCCCTTATATATATGTGTGTGTCTGCATGTATTAATAGGGTTGTGAGTGATATATGGGCATGTGTATCCTTAGGGGTGTACGTATCTCCGTGCATGTATATCTGCATGGATGTACATGTATGTCTGCCCACAGCATAAATATTACCAGGCACATCCATGTGCAGCCCTATTAATTCTTTAGAGAGGTGATATATTAATACAAATTAAAAAAGAAATCTATGCGAGTGTCATGGAATGTACTTTATCTATCTATCTGTCTATATTATGTCTCTCTTTCATGTTAAAAAGTAAGCCCCATAAGAGAGGTTAGGCCATGGAGACTTATTTCATGTGCCTGAGCGAGAGAGACAGAATTTAAAGCTTTGCTGAATTTGCAGCAAAGTTTTGATTGAGTCTTATCCTGCCATGCCTGTCTCAGCAAAGTATCCGAAACATTTGGCTACACGTGATTAAATGAACAGTATTTATTTTTAGCATCTGCTGCCCCGGACTCAAACTTTGCTACTAAGAAAATTCAGCTCTATGGAAAAGAATTTGAATTCCAGCTGGGCAGTTTTCAAAATAAGATGAAAAGTTAAGCAGGCAATTGGTGTGTATTTAGGGCTCAAAACACCTTGCCTCCTAAGAAGTCTTGAAGGAGTTAATCCCTTCTCAAGATAATCCACTAAAGAACATCCTTCATTATGATGTTAAAAGCAAGGATCAGTGCTGGGGGAGTCTAACAATAGGACAGGGGTGCTTTTCAATCCCCATCACATTCTTCCCAGGTTAGAAACAGAAACTGCTGTTATTCCAGCCGAAAACTAGGACGGGTTTCTCTCTTGGTGTTAAATATTCAGATTTAAAAAGGGAGGGGAAGGGGGAAAAATAATAAAAGCAATCGCTAATCCACTGCATTAACTAAACTTCTCTCTTACTGGGTATTTTTCTGCCAATCTTTCTAACTTTTATGACAAGGTGGTGAATGTGGAAGAGCTGCGGTAAAATAACTCACAACTCTCTTAGACACCAAAGGAACTTTTGATAAGAGGCTTGTAAATAATTTCCTGGTGGTAACATGTGAGTAGAGACAACCTGAAGCAAGTTGGTCTAACTTCAGTGAATGAACGGATTCTACAGCCCCTTTACGCGGGGTAGGACTCTGACTTCTAATAAAACATGGGGAAAAAAAGCCACATGTACCAAGCTGCTTTCTGTCAGTTCTGTGGCTAATGTTCTTCATATTTGGCTTTCACTTTGTGTAGTACTGAGTATCGTGTTTTTAATTAATGAAAACATAGAGAAGTGTAAAAATAGAGGGGTTTTTTTTTGAGACCTTACCTATTTGAGTTGTTTGCACACATACACACACATGCACTCACACACTGTTTAATATAGAAATGATCAAATTCAAGTTTTGCTAATCTATCCAAGTAGAAAAAAAGTAAAAATATTGCTAAAGTAAGAGATTTTATCTGTCTTTTTATGACAGTAAAGGAGGAAGATTCAACCTCTAAAGACTGTAGTCAGAAAATGAAGAAGAAAAGCTATTACTTTGATAGCTGGCCATACAGCTGATTTAGGATATGATCCAAGTCCTGTGGATCTCCAATAACCACAACTGGTGTTTGGATCATGTCCTCGGAGTACAATAACAAGTTTTTGTAGCATGCATAATTGATGGGTTTTAAGGAATCTCATGTAAGACATGTTTCATTGTGCCTTGGAAATGTCACCTTAAGGAATTCTAGCCCCATGTCAGGGCCAAGAGAGGCAACAATAATATTTCAGCCATGATAATTAAATGCTGTAAGCACCGTTATTTTCCTATTTGTTGTAATTCCAACTATGAAGGGCTCTGATTGAGACCTGGCAAGAAGTGGTTGAAAAAATTGCTCTTCCAAAGAGGGAAGCTAAAAGAGCATATGACTCAGCTGTAGATGGTAATTTTGATTCTTTTGTCCAACATAATCAGCAAACGGATGGTAGCTGCAACCGACTGCTGAAGTCTGCAGCAACAGTAGCTGAAGACTTCCTGACACAGGGCCACTGCTTCTCCTGAGCATAACAGATCTCTTCACAGGACTAAGATCATGGCTGGACAGGAGGAGGAGCAAACCCTGCCTCTAGGTTGATGTCCCTGCTCATCGCAGGAGGGTTGGACTAGATAACCTTCAAAGGTCACTCCCAACCCAAATCATTCTATGATTCTATGATTCTGTTACTGCCATTGCTCCACACAGCTGGGGCAGAGGGCAGCTCTCTGCTTCTTTCCACCATGTCCATGCAAGAAAATGAGATGGCCTTATGCTCAGCTAATTTGGAGGAGGTGACAATTAAAGGGGAAGTGCTTCAGTGTATCTGAGTACATGAGACCTTTTATGGTTATTCCTTCTTGAGACCGCATCCCTGATCCAGACTGAGCTGGAAGTGTGTGAAGCTGTACTTTCTGTGAAGAGACAGAAAATGTGAATGCTGCAGATGCTGCAGATGTCTCTTAACTCTTTAGATGTTGCAAAGCTTTCTGGGCATGTTGTAAAGGAATAATAATAAATTCCTGTCTGTTTGGAGTACAAGCAAACAAAGTTCTTGTGTTACTGCAAACTGCTGTACACTCATGCTCTTGCTTGACAAATGATTCTGGAACGCATTTTATCCCTACTTGCTAGACATGGTCTTTCTGTTAGGGTGGGATCTCACATCTGTCCTACTCCATGCTGCTGACGTCAAGAAGAAGGGAAATGCTGGAATTTCTCCACTTGCTGAAGCAATGGGAACTCTTGAGTTTTCCTTCTGACCTTCACTACGTAGGTAGCTGTTGACGTAGGATATCAAGGCCATCATTCTGCTGTCCACAGCCATAACTTTGCATTTACTGGGGAATGTTCTTTGTGCCATCAGTTCAAGTACTCTTACCCAAA
The DNA here is from genome assembly GCA_034008185.1 of Gorsachius magnificus. NCBI lineage: Eukaryota > Metazoa > Chordata > Aves > Pelecaniformes > Ardeidae > Gorsachius > Gorsachius magnificus. The sequence continues at coordinate 5,879,732 of CM067088.1, forward strand.
TCAGTGGCCAAGGAAAGGAGTTGTCATGCTTACAAATCTTTAGAGGAGGTGATGATTGATACCTTTTATAAGCATCATTTTTTTAAATTTTAACAATCCTAAATAAACAACAGTTATTAGGAGAAGGATACAGCTCTCAGAAATCCTGGGATTATAACATAAGCATGCTCTGGCTTTCTGACAAAAGCAGATGATTTTGACACACATTAAACTTTTAGAGATGTTTTTAAAGACCAAAGGCTCCAATCAAGATGAGTTCTTTGGTTAAAACCAGGCACTAAATAAACAGGGGGAAGGACACAACCTGAGCCCTTACAGGAGCTTGCTTTTGAAGCAGAGTCCATTTCAGGATAATAGGAATGGCTGATCCAATTCCTGCCCTTCAACTGCATTCAGTTTCTGGAATTAATTTATCAAGCTACATTTAAGGATTAAAAGATGGCGCCTGACATTTTAGAACAAACCAGAAAACCCCAAAAACCCAAACAAAAAAACCTGTCACAATTCAGCAGAATTTGCAAAAGAAAGGCGGCTGTATGGGATAAGGGAAGCCAGCCCAAAGTCCTCTTAGGTTGATGATCTCTTCAGGTCACGGTTCAAGTTATCTTGATTTTCAATTGTACCCACCCAAGTCTGTACTGCTTCTCCCTAGCTATTTTTTTTAAAAGACTTTAAGTCGCTGCCTAAACGCTCTTCTCCTTAATGAGAATGAAACCGACTGGCTTTTATTAATGAATCCCATCTTTTGTGCATAGGTTTTAGTTTCTCTTTAACATCTTGAAAAGTCATTAATTTATTGCTAATTTAAAAGAAAAAGAGAGAGCGATCCTGTTGGTTCGAATGAATACTTTTCCTTTGGTTGAACCAATAATTCAAGCTCCTGATTATACCAATTAAAGACCAATTTGAGGAAAGGCCTCCAGCACTGAGCTGCAGCTGCCATTTAGCCACAAATTATGGGCCTTATATGTGGGTGGACATGAAACTCTTTCAGAAAGAAATAGATTGAGAAATAGGGAAACTATTGTAGGGATTTCAGCAGAAGGGGGACATTAATTGGATACATTGCTTGAAGTCAATCAGAGATTCAGCTACTCTGTGGGCCTTTTGACTTCAAGACCCTTCTCTTTTTGTTCATGTACCTTCAGCTAGATTAATCACAGTGACTAAACAAGCAGAGATATTTTTCAGGGCTTTTTTTTTTTTTTTGGTGGCTGTGAAGAAGAGGCAGCCTATTCTACAGTGAAATGAATACTGAAGATGGTGCAAGTAAGCGTGATGGTTTCAATCTTGAAATGAATTCTTTAGATATTTTGAGTTAAGAATATAGAAAGTCATCCCAGGATGAAAGCTTTTATTTGTTGATTTGATAGTAGAGGCTCCATTTTATTTATTAAATGTATTGATAAAAATGCAATGAAATTATAAGCTTTTGGTATTATTTTTCTGCTAACAGGGAACGACAATGCTCTCATGAAAATGTTTTTCAAACTTTGGATCTGTATTTATCAAAAAGTGGAAAAAATAAGAGCAGCAGCATCAACTAGACCATTCATAAGTCATTGAGAAAATATACATTGTCAATGCTCATAAGTGAAATGTTTTAAAAGTACTGTGTATTAGTTGCCATTAGACTACAGCAAGTTATCTGAGTTTTATTGTTCTAGATGCTGTTTTTCCAGCCTATAGAGAAAATTGGTGGCAGTAGTGGTGTTAGAATTGCACTATACTTGGTCTCTAGTCCTGCGGTAGATTTTTAAATTATATTAAAATGCTGGAAGTAGAGTACAAATAAATACATGAAGTAGAGCTTTTGATAAAGAAATGTAATGAGAATTCATATGTCTATGTTTGTATACATAAAAATATACATATATTACTGTGTTTACTTCTCAAGCTGCAGTGGTCTGTAAGAAACCTCACTGCTCGTGATTTCTCGTAATGAACTTTAAGGTTTCACTGCTGGAAAACCAGTAAACTTTCTTATAGTTCAGCTTGGGCATAAACATGACTTGTGTAACTCCTTAATTCTGGATTCATCATATACCCTGATAGTCAGGGCTATGTTTTTCCATTACACTAGCATCCTTGAATTAGGTTGGTTTTTTTTTTTTTTTTTTTTTTATCACATTGTTATAACTCACCTTCATTAAGCCAATTAAAATTCTCAAAGACATTTCCTGATCAAGAATTCAAAATCTATTTCCAAGTTATTTCTTGAGAACTGTAACACCCTTCTCAGCTCTTTCGTTGTTAAATTGAGATTTGCAACCTAAACGAGTCAAGGAGGTTGATACGGTGCCTGCAAACAGGCACTGGAAAAGACCTCTTGCTTCGCTTTTACTTGGCATAGGCCTCATTCAGTTGGTTTTCAGATCATTACACTTCTGGGCATTTATTCTGAATAGAATTAAGAATTGACCTGTGTTTCACGTTTTAGATTAGTGGGACCTCAAAAAATCTTCAGGGCTTTCTCTGGCTTAAAATTATCAGTTAAAGTGTTAGCTGGTCTCTGCCTTAAAATTGTCTGTTATAAAAAAAAAAGGAAAGACTTCTGTTCTAAATTTCCATATTTCATTCAATCTTGCTAATTTTATCCTGGTTAGGAAGTGGGATTAATAAAAGCTACTTTTGATCCGCCCAGAGGAGGAAGTTGTGGAAATGCTGCAGGAGAGTTTTGTCTTCTTAAAGGAAGAATTTGCTTTGTACAAACATGCTGCCCCAACTTCTTCCTCCTGTATAGCACAGATGTTACTCTGGTGATTTTGTAGTTATTCTGGTGATTATTCATCATGGAAGCAATCATGAGTTTTCATCTCCACAACAACCAGATTCTAGGTTTTTTTCTCCATCTAGTCTCTATGCTTAGGTCCTACGCCATATTTTGTAAGAGATTTTCCTTTTGCCTTTACATGAGGATTCTCACATAACATTTGCAGATCAAATGCCAGATATTAAAAGAAACAGTGTATTTAATTTTTTTTTTTATCATTTGCTTCCTTGATACCCCCCACTCCCCAAATGAGACAGAGCTGGTAAAACTGAAACAATTTTGAGTTCAACAGGTGAACCAAGGCCTGAGAGAGCCCACCGCCCAGATCGCCCTGCTCTCAGCTTTGATCCAAGGTCAGCATCTTCTCCACAGCATGGAAAGATGGTTTTGTGTTGGGTTAGCGGTGTATTTGACACACCTGCAGGTATGGGTAGCAGAGGAAGTTAACGCATCTCCTTGTTCCAGGGAGGTAATTTCCTGCCACAATATCCAAAGTAACCCTTTGAAGGGACCGCCTCAGAAAAAGAGTATTTTTCCCCAAGAAATTGTACAATGCCTATGGTTAAGGAACAACGTTTCAAGCATCTTATTCTATACTAATTAATCTCTAAGCCTTAACATTTATCTCTCCAGTACACAGCATACATATCACTGTGAGTTTCAGTTCTGAAGTCTGATAAAACTAATAAACCAAAACTGCCAGAGGTGGCACATTAAACTGGTAAAATGGTTTTCATCTTAATTGGATATGAGCAGTGTTATCTCTAATAACCCCAGGATACTTCTAATTGGAGTTTTCTTTTTCCTTTCTTTTTTTTTTCTTTCTTTGTTTTTCTTTCTTTCCTTTTCTTTTCTAACACTAATGTCATTGACCAGAGTTAATATTTGCATCCCCCCTCTTCCAAACCCCCCTACTTGCTTGTGATGTGTTCCGAAGCAAGAGGTAGCCTGATTTCAGCACAGCGAGGAAGGCATATTTGTATTCCATTAACAAAAGGTGATTTTACGTGTGCTATCATTGGAGATTTTAATAAGATAGAGTTATTGATGTTAGCTAATAATGTTTTGAAAGTTGGTTGTGCTCACTGCCCTGAGATTCACCTCAGGCCAGTAACTTCTCAATTTTCAGATGTTATTGCAAGACAATGGCTGTCATTGTTTAGGCTCAGATTGTAATTTTAGTGTAAATCTAGCCTCAGTTTTTTAGTGTGCTAAAATCAGTCTTATTGCTGCCTGCTCATTTTTTAGACTCCTGTGAGAAGAATGCATATTAATCGGCAATACTAAAATACCATGTATAATTAAAAGGCAGCTTAGCTTTCTGCAGCTAGTATCCTTTTGTTTTATTTCACTAGGGTTACCAAGAAATCCTTATGTGGATAAGGAAATATTCACACCACTGAAGCTCTCTTTTCATGGGAGGGATGCTTTATAGTCGATAGCTGCGTGGTCTGTAGGGGAGATTGCACAAGGACTGCGTGTAGGAAACAATTTTTAGAAACTTTTGTTCTCTATTTTTCAGCATTCTCTTTCTCTTTTTGCTCTTTCTTTTACACACATAGCCCTGAATTAGCTATTCCACTACATCAATTTTATATTAAGTTTTTGTCATGCAAAATCAACTTCAATTTCTCTTTATGCTACTCTTATCTGGCAATACAGGTATGCTATTGGCTCCAAAAGAAATGAGATGATAAAGAATTAAAAGAACTGAAAGGACAGGAGGTCTAAGAAAAAGAATTGTATCGATAGCATAAACTACCCCCATTTTTTCAACAGGGATTAAAAGTTGAAGCCTGCATATGTTTTAAATGTGAGAAATTTTACTCCTGAGACGTATTCAGGAAGATATAATTCATTTTCCTGTAGAGCACACATGCATACACACACACGCGCACAACTGCACACATGATGAAGTCAGTACCGTTCCCTCCATCGCATGTGTTTCTGAGCAAATGTTATCAAGTTCACAACGGTTATTGCTCTTTCTATATAATTAAAAGTATCTATGCATACCTCATTAAAATATTATAGAAATGCAACAAGAACATTTCTGAGTGTGAAAAAAACCATAAAAGCCCAATTGCAATAAATAAAATTAGCACAAAGATCTGTTCAGTAATTTATATTTACATTTCAGGCAATTAAATCAGCAATACCTGGCATGTGGATTAGTAAGGATCAAAGGCCATTCACAAAAAGAGCCTTTTATAGTATCAAAGACCTTGTGACATCATGTTTGCCTTTTATGCTGAATTAGATAATTGCAAATAATTGTAACTCTGAAAGACATTTAGTTTTTATGGGAGATTTTTTTTTTCCCTTTGCAGGTCACTGTGCAACCCTTTGACCCATCATTGTAGGACTAAAGTCTTTGTTAGAAAGACAAAGTATATTACTTTCTTAACTAATAACTTACATGATTACTTTTGTCAATAGTCAGAGAGAGCACAGCAGAAACCTCATGATACACTAACCCTTGGATGAAGTATTCTGGATTTTTTGTTAGGAATAAAATAACCAAACAGGGAGGTTTTTTTTTTTTTTTAAATTTTTTTTCCCCCCCTTAGCTTTGTCTGGGATTTACCACATCAAATGTAAATAAGAATTATAAATACATTAGAAAAGATACTCTGCTTTTCATTTCTGTGCTTGTGTCTCTCTTCCATACCTTTGCATCCTCCTATTGCATCTGCGCTTATGGTAGCAGGCTACTCTACGGAGTTTTGTGCTTTCAGTGGTTGCTTGCATGACCCAGGCAATGGAGGAGAGCTGAAGTACAATAGGCTTGGTGTAAATCTTCAGAGTGTTAAGTGGAAAATTCAGCAATACACTTCAGCAGCAGATTTCTGCACCTCCCAGCCAAAACATTAGAGACAACGTGATCTGACACCACCCCACCCCACTCCCCCCGCCCCTCTCTACTGGCCCAGGAGACCTCATTGGACGAGATATTTGTAGGGTTAGTTCATAGTCAATTTAAGGAACCATTATATGACTCTCATGACATTTTTCACTTCTGGACACATAAGGACTAAATTGAATCTAATCTTCCACCTTGCAATGAAAGTGAAAGAAAATATCTGGCCCATGGAAGTTTAGCCATCAGGCTTGCTAAGCCCAGAATTTCCACCAAAATATAGGGGAAAAAACGGCAATGAGGATGCCTGTGACCCTGATGAATATAAAATCTGTCTCTGTGGTTTATCACGCTAATGAATTGTTCCTGGTTCTGCTGTCAAGAGGCCTAATTCTTTCACTTATACTAGGAAGCAGCTGACATTGCCCCAGTTTCCATGGGTGGGGTGGAGATCTGATGTGGGAGCTTTGGTGTCAGCCTGCAGGAGCGATGCCGGGTTAGGGGGAGGCTTGTGAACTGTCAGTCTGTCCTAGAGGTGCGGGGTTCATGGAAGCCAAACCTTTCCCCTGTGCAGTAACATGATGCTGAAAAAATGATTTGCAGAAATGCGTATAAAATTTGGTCTTTGCTGAAGAAAACGAGAAATAGGGGAGGGACACAAATAAGGGAACAAAAGCTGCATAGCCATGAACATAACCAGATTATGGTTACCTTTCAAAGTGTTGCTATGCTTCAGTGCTGCCACAAGTTACAGCCTGCCAAGTGGGTAGGAGACCAAACCAAGATATATTTCTTAGATGGCTCAACTGTCTCAGGCTTGGAGGTTCATTAAGGAGTGAAATCATCCCAGGAATACCAAAACGCCAGGAGGCAATAAAGATGATATAGGTAATACATTCTGATTTCTCCTAGCATTAACTCATTTAAAAAGCAGTATTAGATAGAAAAGCAGACTTTTATAAGGCTGTAAAACAGCAAACAAAATACGGAAAGACATATCGATACTGGGTGTTGTTTGCCTACAAAGAAAGCCAAGGGGAGAGTAATTTGTTCAGCTTAGTGTGACTCTGGGGTAAATAGGAATAGACATTTAGGTAGCAGTATATTGGTCAGTGAGTGTGGATTGGACATGAGAACAAACTGCATTAAATATTGCCTGGGTCAATGATTAATATATTCCCATAAACTTGGTAACCTCACAGTCTCCCCCCTCCCTGCATTTTTCAGTTTAATTGAAATTAATGTGCTAGTTTTAAGCAGCTATATAAACAGCCATAGTTATACATTTGACAGTAGATAAGTAGAAGATTGTATTAACAGGACAAAAACTTAGTGCCTTTCTTAAGAGAAGCTGCTTCCAGAAAATGCTCTTGGGAGCTTTAATAAACCCTGTGGCTACATACTGTACACAGACAGGCAGAAGCTCCAGATAGGTACTGCAACATGGTGTTTTGGACGTAACCTGGAAGCTGGACCAGTATGGATTGGAGAGGGTTGGCCCCATATGACATCCAGAGACCCTTTCCAACCAAAACTATTCTATGATGCTACGATTTTCTGTTGACAGTGTCATGAAGCAGTCCTTTGCAGTTGTGAGTTTGAGGTTGGCCAGGCCAACACTCCTGGCAGTTGACTGTGACCGCGGGAGAGAGAAATGCCACAAACACCTACTCAGGAGGTAAAGACATATTTCCTCTGTTTGCACTCACTGTGTTTCATTACAGCCCCCAAACTATCTTTACACGTTCACTAATCCTGTCTGGAGCAGCACCGTGACATGAGGGGAGGCTGCTCAGACTGCCTTGGATGGAAAGCTCTCTTTTCAAAACTCAGTTTTTTCTTCTCTGTCCATCTGCTGTGGTGTCTTGTGTCCATCAAGGGTGGTGGTATTTCAAGATCTTTCAATTGCCAAACAGCCATGTGGAAGCATATGTGTTAGAACAAGCCACCGCACTTCATTGGTGGTTCTGGTGAATACGAGAATTCTCGTTGACATCTTGAATTTTGGGTATTCAAAATACTGTTGGGTGGATCCATTTCTTGTTTAATTATTTCTCGTGGACAAACTTCTGGTAAACAGAAAAACCCCTTTAATTTCTTAAGGATTTAAATTCCTATATACTTAAAGGGCAGTTAGGCACCTAAGTAAAAATTAGGTTCCTAAATACCTTTCTGGAGCTGTCACTTTCTGTTTAGGCAATGTTAACTAAACCACCCTTGGGTGTGATAGTCACATAAATGAAATATACTGATCTGCTTTCCCCTTCTTCACTTCCTCACAAAAGGGTTTAATATAATTTTTGTGGCATTACTTTTTTTTTTTTGGGCATTTGTCATCAGAAAGATTATATTTCATACAGCTGTAGTCAGAAGACTGCTGCAAAAAATCCACTTTATTCAGAGGACGTTTGTATTGCAATGTAAACATAAAAAATTTCAAACCAGCATTGCTGCTGCTGCTTCTGCCCCAACTGCAAAGTCGAAGGCATACATGTTTCCGTGCTAAAAGTAAGCATTGGTCTATTTACCGTGGTAACCTGCTTCTATTAATGTTCAGCTTTTCACTGGAACTTGTCAAGCTTTAAAATATTGTGATAATTTTCGAAAGTTATACCATCGGGTGCAGTAGAATTTCTCCTGGGCTGCAATTAGCCAACATCTCATGTTAATTTTAATTAATTAACTTAGGTTGATAGTAATGCCATGTAATAAAACATTTTACTCAGTGTGATACTTGTCCGTCACATTTGTTTGTGACCTAAGTTAGTAATTATGTGTGCTTAAGTCAGTGGTAAATGGAAATAAAATGATGCATCAAAGCCAGAATGAGGTAATTTGTGTCAACTCAGTTGGTTGATAGTGTTATAAAGGTAAAAGACACAGGAGTGTTGGTTAGAAACTGGTCATTATTTTGTAATCCAAGGGATCTCTCATGATGCACATTCAGTACTCATCAAGACACCATTTTCTCGTGTGAAAAGTCTGTCTGGTAGCACAATAAATCTAACTAAAACTCCAACCAATGCACAAGGTTCAGTAAGAAGGTTGACATTTGAATTAAGATGAAATTACTGTAGTTTGGCTCCTCCTCAGCCTTTGAGATCTCAATGATCAGCAAAAGTGAGCACCAAACTTGTGACTAATTGCTGAATAAATTAATAAAAAACCCCAAAGTTGTTCAAGGAAGACTTTTAATACCAATGTCTTACAGTGAATTATGGAACCTGAGAACACATTCCCTTGCACAATATTTACAAAACTTGCTGGTTTTCCCATTCCAGGTGTGTTTTCGAAATAGGGTTCTCTGCCTCCACTGCTGTAGCATCCCACTCTGGGGATAAATTTGAAAATTGCTTTTTCCTTCAGAACTTGAATTTTAATTTAAAGGCTAATATCCTGTCTGCTTTATTTCAGTTGGACACTCATGTTTTTCAATGTTGCCTTCGGTTCCAGAGTGAAAGAAATTTGTTGCCTATATTTTTGCAACTTAGACCAAAACTAATTAACTAGTTAAGCGTCCAACTATTCTGACTTGCTTTTGATGTCTAAGTTTCCAAGGCATAAAAAACCTAACAACCCCAGCAAATGAAAACAAGAACACAGAAAAAAACCAAAAATCCACCCTGTGGATTATCTGCAGGTTTTTTTCCTAAAAGGTTCAGGTTTTTTTTTTTTTTCTCTTCCTGGAGAAAAAGTACTCATTAAAGAAAGTGGTGATGTTACTGAGCCTGCCTCTGCAGGCAGCATGACAAGCCCAGCAGAAGTGCAGTGTAGGTATATGCGTTTCTTCCACCAGAGCTTCAAGAAAAAGAGAAATAACTCATTTTCTTATTTAAACTTGAATCTGATTGTCCTGCTCCCCCTCCATATGAACTGCTGAACATTTGCCAACAGGTGAAAGTCTCCTTGATCAAAGACCAGTTCATTTCAATACAGTGAGTATTAATTCACTGCATGCTAGAAAAAAGCTGCTGGTGAAAATCACATATATTGCCATGGGAATTGTATGTCCAGGCCTGGTTAGAGCATGGGAGGCAAATAATAGAAAATAATGTAACTATCGTCATCTTTATGTGTTAGAATCACAGAAGGATGGATATGTTTTATCATTGGCAAGTTGAAATTTTTGTTTTGAATCCATGCTAAAAATTTACCTTGACCTGAAACTATGTGGCTCTCTGAGAATTTGCATTATTTAATGCTTCCTGAATAGAAGTGAATTCCAAGAGAAAAAAATGCTATTTGGAAAAGTGATATTGAAAATATAATTATTTGTTTTTGCATTTTTTCCCCATTAAATATATTGATCCTTTCCAGAGTGCATATATTCATATTACATCTCCTTTCTTATCATAAAATGATATTTCTAGCATTTTATTCCTTAAAGAAAGTCTTTGACCATACAGAACTTGCATTTCAATAATTTCAGCAAATTGATATGTTCTTTTTCAGTCCAAACAAATTAAAAATGAATTCTGGTCTCTGATCGCCAAATGGAGAAATAGCAAATTGGGGCTCAGTTAACTTCCCCCTCCCCCCCCCCGCCCCAGTATCCTGATTCTTAAGAAACTGCATTTCCTATTGGAAAATCATTCAAATGGAAAATTTTTGCTGGGTTCTGCTTATTGCAGATCGGGAAACACGTATAAATGTGCGCTGTAGAATGGAAACCTGCAGCGTGGGATCTCTTGAGCAGGTTTTACAAGAAGAGCTATGACTGATTATTATGCTAATATTAACTTCCAATTGTTAATGAACCTTTCATCTTGAAGGATCCCCAAGCACTTTACAGACGACAGAGATCTCTCCCACTCCCACTGAAATGCAGCCAGCTCCTCTGGCCGTTCTTTGTGACTTGGTGTTACTCAATAGTAGAAAATAACCTCTGCCCGCCGCTACACCGGCAATGTTTAGAAATGCAAAAAGTAATTACCACGCTGGACTGCAGCCAAGGCACCGGTTCTGACACTCTTGTTCCTGCGAGTGAAAAGTGCTATAGTATCTTTAAGTGGCCATAAGTCAGAGCTTGGGTCCGGCGTCTTATCAGAAACACGGAGGCACTGGTACAACACCGAGTCTCAGGGGAGGACGGGAGCTACCGCCTCAGCCCCGCTGTGATTTCTTGTAGCAGCTCCAAGTTTTACTTGGAGGCTCTCCCACTGGAAATTGGGCTGATGTAACCCTGCTCGTCTGGTAAAACTGAATATGGTTACGACCTGATTTGCAGATGGCCACCATGCTGTTTGCAATGGATTAAGCTTAAGTTAGACATGTGTGCGGATGACACTTTTTTAAGTGAGACTTTTATTTCTGGAGATCAGTGGTAATTTTCTGTGCTGTTAAGAGATCTGGGCTTTTTTTTTGCATGTGTGCTGGAAGTTTATCTCAAATATGTGTGTATTTCCATTTACCAAATATTTCAAACTGTATGTGGAATACAGCTATATTCCTCCCGTTCCCAAAGACATGTTTTATGAAAAACTTCAAACCAATGGATGCTCTTAACTTTAGAAAGCTTCAATTCCTAATTGGCTGGATCAATAAAAGGAGCCCAGACTTCTTAGCAAGGTACATTCCCTCTAATTGATACTCATTCAAATTAACTCATGTTTACTGTAAACATTCTTGCTGTGTGAAATATGCTTCTACTCTAGAAGCAGTGATGGTTTTAGTGATGGAAGGAAATGCTGCCTTTTTGGTACTTTTATTTGGAGTTTGAAGTCCATTAAAGTGACTTCATAAATTCAAAAATAAATCCACTGATTTCTATGAATGCCTATAGTTAATGAGCATGTGGCATTTGATTTGGAATTAAAGAGGCATTATCACATTGTTTTAAAGGCCTTAAATTTAGGCTTCATTAACAAAAAGATGGGAAAGAAGTGTCTGCATTTTAAGCTGTCCTCTGGAGTCCTGGAAACGTTGAGGCAGTATCATAATGCTAGGTGCCTTCAGCATCCAAACAGCAACTTTCTAGGTCTGAGTAGGACCAAACCTTGCTGATACAAAGGCAGTCGGAGCTGACGTCTGACCTGGGGTGATGGGCTGTGCTATCTTCTCTGGGCATTGATTTGGTAGAGTGCTTAAGCAACAGTTTAATTTTCACCAGAGGAAGAGATCTAGCAGACTATTTACACGCCTGAAGTTTATCACCTGGTGGATCTTGGGCTTTATGGGTTCCCCTTGGGAATTTGACCTGAGCAAGGACTTCAGGAATTGGCTCCAGGATTTCAGTTTAGCCCTCGCCGGTGAGAAGCCCACAGCCAAACAGGGGAGCTGTTAATGATAAACATATTAATTTAAGAGCAAGCGGTAAACAAAACTACGGCAGAGAGTGCCCTGCAAAGCACCTTATTTCAGCATGACGCGGAGAAGATGGCAGAGGGTCACAGGGCTCGTGATGCCGCGATGGGATGCCAGTAGATCTTTTCTCTCTCTCGCTGCCTGTTTGAAAAGCAGTGGGAGAGGGAGGCTGTCCCGCAGGACCTCTGCGTGACCCTGGTCCCAGCCGGCCGCCGGCGACTCTGTGTGTGCTTGCCCCGTGTCATGGCAGCGCATGGATGGCTTGACAGAGTTTACTGCTTTCTGGCTTATTTTAAGTGCTCTTGGAATCTCCCCCATCCTCCAGCAAACTGGGGCAGCCTGACCTCTAAGCCACATAATCTGAGCATAAGTTAAAAAAGAAGCCCAGAATTTTTTCTTTCCCAAATAGCACCGCTGCCGACAATCTCCGCTCCAGCTTTAATGTTTAATTGGATGACCGGGTTTTAAACAGAGCATTCTTTAACCCGGCTGACTCTGCCTGCCCCCATCCCCCTGCCCAACAGCAGCCTCACTCCAGTTATCAAAGTGTCATTAGTAGAGACAGCTGCCTGTAAACAACAGGAATGTCAACACAACTGTCTCGGTCAACAGGAATTTAACTTTAATCTGTTCATTACTTAAAGATACATCATCCTCTTTCTGCGCTGTTATCTACATCACTTGCAGACAAAGGCGGAGAACAAATTGACGGTGGGGGGGTGGGGGAGCGGACCAGTCCTGCCTCTGCCAAGCTGGTTCTGTTCATCATTTTCCAGTTCCTCCCCACCTTCCAAGTTCCCCTCCTGTACATGTATATATATTTGCTGGATTGCGGGTGAGGGGGGTCAGGAGTTCCTTGTTTAGCTGGAAACAGATACTACATATTTATAAATGTAAACTTGGAGCGCTGCCAGACTCCTGCATTTAAGTGATTAACAAATGTTTCCCTTCAAGTGGACACCTCTTGTTCTAAATATATTTGACAAGAATGTAAAGAGTCAACTGGAGGGTAGAAAGGGCATACCGCAAGCATTTTCTGCAGAGGCTGCCAGCATTCATAGGCCCGGGCTCTCCGGCTGGCGATGCCGGCGTTCGGCGAGTGCCAGCCGCGTTGACGGCGGGCAGGCTGCCAGCGCAGCCCGGCCTCCCCGCTGTTTAACGACAATGGATTTACTGCTTCTCTGCATATTGGTGTTATTTTGTGTAAACAAGGTTAACACTCCTTTTAAATTAAATACACCACCTGGTGACTGAATGCCTGACCTTGGCAGACGTCTTTCACCTGGGCTCCAAAAAGGGTTGGGTACCCCGGCTGTGCCGCCGGCCTTTCCCACCCACCGCCTGGCTTTAGTGCCTTGTCCCGTAAAAGTGTGTCAGTCTGCGCAGCGTAGAGCATTGCTGGGACTGCTCCCACCTCCAGATGCACAAGGACATCCAGGAGTAGGAAGCCCTTCCTTATGAGCGAGAGTGTTATTCTCGCCTAACCTTGTGCTTAGTGTATTATTCTTGTCCACTCTGGACCTACCATTTCCCTCCTGCTTTCACCCTCACAGTTCTCTTGCTTAATCAAAATGCATCTGATCTTCCTGGATTTTCCATTTTGTCTGTGGCCAGAAGGGAAGTTTCTGACCCTGGTCCTCTCTTCCACTTCACGAAAGGATGGGCAAACTTGAGACAGATCTCCCTTGCCCCTTTCCAAATGATAATCTGGAAAATAAAGTGTTCTTACCTTTGCCAAAAGTATCTAAACTTTTTCACTTCTAAAACATCATCTGTCATACAGGTTCAACACAGATGTTTCAAGAGTAGCTGATTCCGCCACCTTTGATATCTCTAGGGGTGCCTCTCTGTTAGGGCTGAAGTCATTCATCATGGTGTGTTAAGAATGAAGAAAATCTTACACTGGATAAAAAAATCTGAGTTTTATGCATTGGAATTAAGAGTCTACAGCTAAACAGTAGCTAGGTAGTTAAGAAAACCTCTTGAAGACCTCAATATATAGATTATATAGTATATAAATATATAAGACATATAATACAAAACCATATAGAGGCAGCCTACAAGTTCTGTAAATGAAATGTGTGTTGGAGTTTGTAAACTCTGCAGGAGAACAGAGGCCCATGGGGCCCAGTGACACACAGAGCTTACAAATTTCACAGGGTTGCACTTGAGGCCAAAACCCCTGCTGGTGCTACAGACCTCACCTTCAGGGGGGCTCACCAAGGCAGGATGGTGAATTTGGAAGGATTGGAGGGGCTGCTGGGTCCCTATGTGGTGGCACTGAGTCTCTGGCTAAAGGCAATTCCTGGGTACATCTGTACAGGTTTCCTGGCAGGACTTCTATATCATTTTCATTAAAGTAGCTCATTTCTTGTAGGCTGACTTAGTGTCAGCATCTACCTTTCAGCTGTCCAGTTTAAATGGAGATACGTGGCTTTTTCTTCTAAGGGTGACATCCCCTCCTAGTTGTGGGTAGATCAGTACGTATTCATTCTTCCATGAATCCCTGGAGGGTCCCCACTCCTATGTGACTGGTTTTTTAAGTGATGGACCTCAGCGATATCCTTTGACGGTAAAATTACCAAACTATTTGACTAAAAAGTATTTCTTTTTAAGAATTCTACATCAGCTGCTTTCAGTCTTACTGATTCTCCCCTTGTTCTTGTACTATGAGAAAGTGGAGTTAAGAGTTTCCTATTTTTTCCCTGGAAACTTTACAGAGAAATCTTAATAATTTTAAACAAACATTTAAATATCTAGATAAGAGGACTCAGTTGGATAATGAAATAGAAATGATGGGAAGTCATCTGAGAGACTTTATTTAGACTAATAGCGATAAAGACATTTTTTAAAAGTAAGTCCAGACAGATAAGTACAAAATATGTAAAATAATATGCTATAAATACATGTGCTAAATACAGCTTTCCCTAAGAATTTTTGGAAAGAATTCCCTTATTTAGTGGTTAACTTGCAGAATATTTTCTCTTTTACATTGAAAGTGCTGCACATTTAGAGGTGACTGCTTCAAGTCCCAGTGCATGGACGTTGTCCAGTATAGGCAGTGTGCCTGTTACTGGGCAAAAGACTATTCCAGTGCTGGAGACAGCGATAGAGTTTTACATGAGGAGCAAAAAGCAGAGTTCTTCAGAAAGCTGCCACATTTGTTGTGCAGATAAGGCCAGGCTAATTAAACTATCATTGCAAAGTCCCCAGATTCCCCAAGCTCTTCTTTTGCTCTTAGCTGGAGTTTGGATTCGGTACTCCAAGAAACGCCGTCTCTTTGAACTCCTCCTTTGTGTTTCAAGGATTGTTCTCATCTGCTCTATAAAGAGCCCTTGTTATCTGTAACGGAGTGCGGTAGCATCTATCCTGACTGGACCACACAGTGACAGGGCTGGGATCTCTGAGCGATACCTCATACCCGTTTGCTCCCTCCTGTCTGTTTTGTCTCATCCAGAATTCTCTCTCCATAGACTTACAGAGCAGAATTGCTTTTAATGAGGTTTATGATAAGCTCTTGATGTCCTTTTCCTGCTTCCAGAAGCTGTGTGCTGAAGGACTCACCTTTGCTTCTTTAACAGCCAGAACTAAACGCAGTTCTGCCATCACAAAGTGTCAGTGCTGTTGTAGCCACAGAAAAAGGGTGAGATCTCACTAAACTCAGCCAGATGCAATGGCCAACACTTGAACCTTCTGAAAAATGGTCTGTGCAGGTCAGTTTTGAAATAACTTGCCTATATGAAAGTTTTTTTCTGTAGGTCTGTCACTTTGTGTTCAGTCTGCAGTGTGTGCACCTGAACCGATGGACACATGAATTTAGGCATCTTTTGTTCCTTAAGGTGCAAAGCAGACATCGAATACCGTATGAGTTATATATTGTAAACAGGACAAGAAATACAGCTGAATATGGGGTATGATTCTCCTTATAAATATGTGTCAGAGAAGTAGAGGAGTGAGAAAAAGAGTTATTTAAATTAGTAAACAGTGCTGGCACACGAATGGGATAAACTGACAGTGAAAAAATCTGTTCGGAATTATAAGATTTCTAGTCAGTGGAGGACTGACACTCTTGAATAGCTTTCTAATAGGTGCAGTTAAGGCAAATAATGAAACTAGTTTTAACTTGGAGTTCAGTGCGTTTATAAATGGGATTATACAATGTAGTTGCAGAGTGGAGAGCTGGGTTAACTGACCTTGGAAGTTCTTTTCAGTCTTATGCTACATTATTCCTTCTAATTATTGCATGGCATGAACCTTCAGCAGGCTCCTTTTTTCAGTTTTCAGTTCTATCGTACCCAAACTTCAAATGTTTTGGTTGAAATTTTGCATTTCTGGCATGGAAATTAACACTTTTTTGCTCTTAAAAATTCTTTAGAGTGAAAATGTCCATGCATGTTACAGAAAAACTTGTTGTTCTGCTCATGCATTATAGACCAGATTAATGGAAAAGATTTAGTGTTTCCATCTCTGGAGGACGGGAATGAAACTTGGCAGGGTGGCTCTCTGTGCAATTTGCTGCCCTATGGAAAATTTACCCCAGTTTTCAACCAGTTTCTAAGATTCTGAGGAAAAAAAAAAAAAAAAGCCAGTTCACGCATGGTCAGCAGAGACTTGCTGGAGTTGAGTAGCCAAGTTTCCAGATAGTGCATGCACTGAATATGTGCCAGCTTTTGTGTGTATAACCAGATTGCATATGGGCTATGACTGAGAAGAGCGTGAACCTTTTTGTGTCTGGGATAGGAGGGACCGAGCTGGACGTCTGCTGAAACATACTCCTCCTCTTTTCGGAGAGCTGCTGGGATGCCAGAACTGAGAGCAGAGATAATTTTCTTGCTGCTTAATTCTTCCCAGCTGGAGCTCATGCTGTGTGGAGGACAATGAGGAACGGACACCCGTAATTTTGACATTTCCTAAATTTTGTTGTAGAACCATCAGGAGTGAGCCAGGAAGGGACCTCAGGAGATTATCTGGTCCTTTTCTGTGCTAGGACAGGATAAGCAATGGTCTGGAAAAAGCTTGCCTTGTGCTTCTTTTTCTTAACAGCCTCTAGTGCCACAGGTCCCTCAGTGGTCTATTCTACCAGTCAGTTGTATTTAATTTCCTTAAATGTTTCTTGATATCTACCCCAAATCTTGTTATTCATAGTGGACGCGTAAAATATTTTATCCCTTTCACCTTTACACTGAGCTTTCTATTTTTAAAGGCTGCTACCATTTCTTTCCTTCTCTTACTGAGACTGTGCAAAATTAAGTCCTCAGTACTTCCACACAGGTTGTGTTTCCTGGACCTCCCATCTCTGTTGTTGTTGTCTAGGGGACCCTTTCTATTCGGTGCAAACCTTTCTTGGATTACAGTACCAAAGATAGGCCCCAGTTCTCCAGCTGGTACTTGATGCTGGGAAGCATCGGGTGTTCTACAGAGCGCACATCATTCCAGTAGGATATCTTCCTTTTTTTCCCCTCCAGTATCCTAACATTGTTGATTCAAGTTTAATCTGTCACTAACGGTATCTCCTAGATCATCTTCCACAGAAATGCTACCTGTCTTTCCTACAGGATGTGGTGCTTTACATTAGCCCCTCTTGAACCACACCTTGGTTTTTTTGAGACCATTCCTCCAATTAACCAAGATAATTTTGTATTTAATGTTACTCTCCAGTCTATCTGCAAATCCTACCAGTTTGATATCCTCTGCTAGTTGAATAACTGCATTATTGATACCATTAAAATGTTACTTGTGAAGTTTTGGGGACTCGGCTTGGCAAGATTTATAAACACAATATAAAATTTTGAAAGATTTGTTGACATTTGTAAACAGGCTAATAAATACAGTTGCCAATGTCCCTGATGTTGGAAACTTATAAACTCTCTCACCCACGCAGACACGTACACACAGTACTTCTTGGCAAAAGGATGGCAAAGTGACTTTTAAACACGCAGAGAGTGTGTTGGAATCAGGGCAGTGCTGCTCTCATTCAGCTTTTCTTATCTTCTGTGCTTCTCTGCAGTGGAATAATGCCAGTGAGAGAGGCTTGGGAAAACAAGAAAACTTGAGTAAAATGTAGTGGGGCTGCTGAGATTTCTCCGCGTGTATTGTGTTCCAGTTTCGCTCCCTCTTCCTCTTCCCTTGCTTTTTCTTGCCTTGTGTGTGTGTATCTGTATGTGTGTGTCCGTGCCAGCTAGATGCCAGCAGAAACCAAATAAAAAAAATCGTTAATTTGATCATTCTTTCACTGTCTGTGTTCCTCTCTGAAGTTCCTATTGTTTCTGATAGTTCTCTTGCCGTGGGGACTGGATTTTTGCCAGCTGGGTGCCAAAAGCCAGTGAAAATAAATAGATACATACTAGGGATTGTAGAGATTAAAATACCTACCATTCTGAATTACCCAGGGGTAATTTAGAAATACCATTTTGTTAAAGGTACCTGATCCGCTTTTATTATACGCAGGATTACTGATGAATGAACCAAAGGAGAGATCATTTTTTAAATCCTTGATTAACAGTATATATCTATCTTTTCCATCTCTTTTTTGAAAAGATGAACGTGATGAAAACCCAGGTATTTCCTGTGACTCACCAAAGAGAGAAACAAAATCAAAGGTAAGGCAATAAATACCTCTGTTCCTGCAAACTGTGTGGTTACCCTGAAAAAAATAAGCCAAAAAAGCAGCAACTTTACCCTTGAAGTTGGACTGTACAATCTTGCATTGTACAAACTTATTAGCAGGTTGACCACATGTCTCAATGAGACCAATCTATCCTTGAATAAGCACTTCTATCTCTTCCATATCCCTGGGCAAAACCAATGTCTGGAGCTAAGATTTTGTACTTAACTGTAAGATAGTTGAGTGGATTTTGCTTTAATAAGATTAAACAGAGCATGCATTTATCTGATCCAGGTAATGTGGGAAGAGCAGAGACAAAAAAACTCCCAACCTATAGGGAAGAGGGTAGGTTGAAGGTAGGAATTAGTAAACAGACATGGAGGTGAGCCTTGTGGTACTGTTGCTGTGGATTTATCTCTGTCTCAAACATGCTGATTATTTGTGAAAAAGGTCAGTTTGCAGATGCCATCTTCCAAGGGCAATAAAATACAAAGTTGTTGCTCAGAAGCACAATGAGAGACTACAGTGCTGCATCTGTTGTTTCATTATAAGGAAAACTTGGTCTGTCTTTACAACAATTACAGTAATTAAGTTTATGTAATTTGCACGAGTTCCCGTCTTTCAGTAAATCTT
This sequence comes from Gorsachius magnificus, assembly GCA_034008185.1. Classification (NCBI taxonomy): domain Eukaryota; kingdom Metazoa; phylum Chordata; class Aves; order Pelecaniformes; family Ardeidae; genus Gorsachius; species Gorsachius magnificus. Next base: position 5,898,905 of record CM067088.1, read on the forward strand.
TTTAATCAGTAGATGAATGAAATTGCACAGAATATTTTGCACAGGTTTTTAGTATAAACAGGTGTGTTGGACTAAAATTAAAATACATATTGACAACAAAGAAAGTAGACTTCTGGGAAAGAGGCTTATTCCCTGTCCATCTAGGAAGGAACGCTACGGAAACCTCCATTGCTAGGAGTTGCCACAGCACTACAAAATGAGGCATATGGCATCATTTTGCACTGGGTAGGATATGGGCTTCATGACTGAGTGGATTTTTAATTTCTTAATTCTGTCACTCCTTTCTCTGCTCCCTATTAGCATGGCCCTTTCAAATATTTCTCCCATAGAAAAATATCTCCAAGACAAACCGGCCTTGTGAAGAGTACTGGCTGGCCTAATCAGATTCTCCTTTGTGTTTCCTACGAAGGCCACAGGTTCCCAAGGATTATATGGCGACAGCAGAATAGCAGAACAATGGGCAACTTTGAGATCAGATGCTTCCCCTATTGTTTCCAAAGCAAACAGTTCCAGGAAGCATGCTGTTCCCCGCATTAGAGCTCTGTAGAAAGACCTTATTAAACTAAGTATACTACAGGAGATACAGAAGCAGATCAATATGTGGCTAAGTGTTTTAGCCTTACTTTTATTATGTTTGACAGCGATGACAACATCGTATGGATGTCACATATAAGATGACTAATGTGTGTACATGTGTGAACCCCTTGCACAAACAGGTTTTCCCATAAACTTTTAGGGAAGAGCAGGCTCCCTGAGAGCAGATCAGAGCACGGATTGAATCTAAAAACAAAATAAAAAATCAAACAAACCCCAAACTAATTTCAGGTCTTATGAGAAGCTGCAATGGCATCAATGTCTGGAAACATCTACCACAAGTGGTTTCAATCCAGAGTGATTTCCAGGAAATACTTCTCTTGAATTGTGCTACAAAATGTGTCATCAGGATGTTGTCTGTGTTCCTGACCCAAAAGAGGTTGAAGAACATTGCAAGGCAAAGTGAGAAAGTAAGGAAATGAAAAAAGAAATTTTGTGAGAATCGAGAATTTTTTCTTGGGTGAAGATTCCCTCCAACACACCAGAAGTGAACCAACCAACATGAGCCATTTTTCTGTAGATAGCTCCGTCTCTGTAGTAGGCCAGCAGCCAGATGAGGGGTTTTAAAGAAGAGTTATGGTAGTTATAAAGAGGGAAAAAATTTGCAAACACTGATAATAATACTCCTACACAGAAAGGTTTGAGCCAGTCACACTACTCCCCCCCTTTTCCAGTGAGATTCAGAGTTACATAAGAACAGGAGATTGTTTTGGCTGGGATTAGATAGCACAGATGGTACCAAAATGTGTAACACCTACCACAAGTTCTTTAGTTTTGTATCATCTGCACAACAGTTCTTCTTGGCCTTTTAACAGTTCATTGAATGGAGGAAGAGGAGAAAAAGACATGGGACAATTGCTGGAAATGTGTAGCAAGCACTGTTTTATTTTATCTTTTGGGAAATCCATATAGGAACATGTCGATAGGCTCATATAAAATCTTGCATATATCTTCTTTGAGATGGTGTGAAACTTCACTTGGCTCTTCTCTTTCAAGAATCCCCCAAACTTGGCAAGTAAATCTTACAACACATTTGAGAATTACATCAGTAATCATTTTGCAGATACATACAACGAGGTGCAGGAATTTTAACCAGTTTTCCCAGAATCACCAAAGGATTGTGTAGCATAGGTGGCTCTTATCTCCATGGAGCTTCTCAGGAATCCCATAGACTTTGTTTTCTGCCCTGACACAAATAGCACCAGTCTTGGGTTTTCTTCTCTGACTTTGTAGGTTTTCTAAATGACCTACAATAAAACTTTCTTTTCCTGTCCTAATTTTTTCAAATAAATGCTATTGTAAGCAATTCATGTACAGCTTGTGATCCCAGGGATATTTTACTGCCGATTCTAATATCATGCTTTACTCAGTTCCTCTAGTTGTTACCTTCCTCTACAAGATACACTCAATTTCTGTGCTTTTAATAGGTTTTCCAGGGGTCCAGAAGAAAGAGCATAGAAAATATACTTCTTTCTTAGGGAGAAATACAAAAATTTCTAAACACAGGCACTAAGGTGCCACTGTGATAGACATACTAGGAATAATGAGACTTCCAGGTGGAGATTTTCCAGGGTGCCTATTCGATTTGACTGCAGCAGGTACTCAGCCCTCCTAGATAGCTTTGAAATATTCATTGTAATGTTATTTAACATTTAGGATGAAAGCATGGAGCGTTCTCTGAGAACTAACTAGGAAGAGCTGATGGCCTAAATCCTCTGTCTTTTGAATACTCAGCCACAAAATTTAAAAGCATTTGAGAATTTTTCCCTAGCTGATGAGAGACCTTTAGCTACACAGAGCAAAGGAAGGTGCTGGGTATCCAGATTAAATGGACAACTATCTGCCTTAGGACTTCTAAGATGGCTAATGCTCAGGGAAGGGTTACTCTGACCACATTTACAGTGAGCTCCCTATTGATATACACAGTGAGACGTCATTGCGTTGACTTCATCTTAACTTCACTGCTAGCTCATTCTCAGGCATAGTTCTGAAGAACTTACATTTAGGATAATGATGAAACTTTAGGCGGTGCATTAGGTCTGAAAAAGTATCCGTGAAAAAGAAAGACACCATTTTCGATGTGTCAGGAATGAAAGGCAAATGCAAGGTGTAATTCAAAGTCATTATACCACTTGCTGTAAATATTGTTTTCATAAAGCCAGCCTACTCATATACTCAGATAACCCATCCTATTATTCCGGCAGCTACAGGACTCCTGAATCACACCTACTTGAACCTGAGGGATTAGAGGTTTTGCTCTTTAAATAGCATAGGTGCTGGGCTAGTCACATTTTTCAGACCTCTTTGGAGAAGCAGAATTGATTTTTTTTTTCTTTTTTTAAACAAAAAAAATCATTCAGGGCCCCAAAATAGACATAAGCGAGCCTCCTCCTTTTGTAATTGTGTTTTTGAAAATCAGACACGTAAAATCTTTTGTAGCTGTGGGCTCGAAACTCTCTTTTGTGGAAACACTGGTGCACTGTAATTGGTTGAGTACTGCTATCCAGCCTGAGAGGGTGACCTTTCACACTCTGCCCTAAAAGAACACTATAGAAAGAGAGGTGGCGTAATCTGGGTTAAAGGCTTCTTACTAACATGTTGAGAGCTTGTTTCACACACACACAAACAGTTGCACGAAAGCCCCAGCCTGATGATAACTTAGCACTTTAGCATGGTGCTCTTGAGACAGCCCTCTTCTGAGAGAATAAAAAAGGGCCCCTTAGTTGAAATGCAGGACTGAAGCTCTTCATAACCACCGGGCAACTGTTACGAGGGAAAAAGAAAGTTAAAAGAGAGGAGAACAAAAGGGGCTATCCTCGTTACAAGGCTCTGGTTCTAGACCTGAAAAACCCCTCTTCCCTAATCTTTTTACTACTTTTCTCTGTATAGCCCCAGGTTTTGACAGGGAAATCTCTTGTCTTTCTGGGCAAGCACATTCAGTCCCATTTAAAAAATTGCTGTGGACCTGCCTTTTTCATGATGTCTTCGTACAGGGAAAGGGAGGAAGAAAGAAGGTGAACATCTTTGCTTATTTGATTAAGAAGTGAAAAGTCTGGGATATTTCTAAGGCTAGGCACTTAGAGCCAAGATGTAGTTTAAACATTATAAAGACTCTAAAAACTACTGTGCTGTTATATTTGGCACACAGGAAGAGGTGAGGATGTGCTTGCCTTGGTTGTGTGCAGACTTGAGACTTTTACGTTTGACTTCAGAGGGACCGAATTCACAGCCAGCTATTCCACGGCACCAGCATGGGTGAAGGTCCTGGGTGCCATGGGCACAACATGATCCCTTTGCTTGCAAAGCCTCCCCAGGTCTAGCTAAGCGCCCTGGGCTGCTGGATCATGGGAATGGCTACTTGCATCTCAGTGGTCCCCTTGCCTCTTCATTTTTTAATGCTTACTTCAACATTGACCAATATGGTACGCCTGCCTTATGCAGCTTATCACTTTACATTTCATTTTTCTGCCTTATTCCTTTTCTAGGTTTTCTTTTCTGTATATCCCAATTTTCTTTCTTACAAATTCCCACATATTCAGCAGCTACTCTACTATTCCAAATTATCTGTGCATTAATATTTTATATATAGTTGATGTTAATAAACTGTTACACACTGTCAGTGATTCTTGTGAGAAAAAATAAAGGATATTTAGAAATTACTTTAGTGCAGTTTCTTATCTACTTATATCCTGTATGATTTGCACAAAGTAAAATGAGATGATAAAGTTCTATATTTGTCACAATATTAGACTCTCTCAGAAAGGATTTTCTTCTGGCTAGCAGTTAAAAGGACCAGGGAACTCTGAAGTCAGTACTGAAAGTCTGGTTTGGCTGTGGACCTCATGGACTATAGCAACCCTCCTTAACTTCATGATGTTGCATGTCAGGTAATGCAAAGTGCCTGAGCTCTTTCTTTAGTCTTTCTGGTAGCTAAATGCTCTTTGTGTCCTCTGGAGCAGCGTTAAGCTTTGTTAGCCTTGTCTACATTTCTGACTCCTTTCCATTCATCTTAATTACATTTTTGGTACTTTTAAGTTCAAAATCTTTCAGAACTGGCAACTAAATTTTCAACTTTCTCCTCCAGAAAGAAGCCCCAGAGGTATAATGAAGATTACAACCACCAGATGACTTTGCTTCTTCATGAAAGGCCCCAGCAGTGGTCATGCAGGCTGGTGGACTGGCCCTGAAGAGGACCAACAGGACAGCTAACCACTCAGGGTTCCAAAATCTGATTCTGAACAAAGCAAATTCAACACTGTTGAAGTTCAGTTTCTCGTGGGTTAAAACTTGACCTCTTTGCCTTTGGAGTCAGGTTCAAGTTTCATTAATTTACAGGAAAGAATACATTTGATGAGGTTCGTCATAGCCCATGGTGGGGATATTTTGCCACAGCACAAAATCGCCGCACAATACAGCGTGATTGGCAGCTGCTTCCTAAGAGCAGCACATGGCTGCGGCAGGAAAGGTTGCAGCTGCTCGTGATGGAGAGCCATTGGCAGTGAGCGGCAGGGACTTGCCCACAACGTCCCTTTGAACGGTGGCAGAGCACTGGCTAGCCTTCCACATCCCTCACTTTGGGGTTCATCCAATTCTTTGCCTCACACCTACAATTTGGGAAATAAATTGCTTTACTCTTGACAGATAAGCTAGTTTACATATAGGAGCAATTGGGTATCCAAAATGTATTTATAGATACATCCGAACAAAGTGATCGCAGGAGGACTGCACAGAGAAATGCTATCATTAAAAAAAAGAAAAGGAAAGGGAAACTGCAAATTTTATTTCTAAACCTTTCCGCCAGGAAAGGTTACAAAATTTAGGGAAATGAGCCGCAGCTGACATGCCTGACAAATAACTCTCATGGAATCTATAAAGTGAGTTTATTTGTGCCATCTTTTACAGGAAGGGCTGTGTGTGAGTTTTGTAGCATTGCCACTGGGGTTGCTGAAACACCCGGCTGGTGATCAACATTTTGGATGCTCATGAATAACCGGAATATGAGCACCTTAAGCACAAATTCAACAAAGGTTTTTTCAAGTTCATCATCACATATGAGATTGCATCATTCATAGTGGCATTTATAGCCATCAGTACTATACAACCCATGGTAACAGATGACATTGCATGCTGAAAGAGGCCGTGAAAGGTCTTTCATACTGTTTCCTGCTCCTAATGACAGCTTTTACTGCCAGTTAGGACAGAATCCAAACACATGAAGTCATGATGGCTGTAGGTGTTGATTTGGATATGAAATGTATAACCTAGTTTATGCAGCACCCATTAAGAGAGATGAGTCTTTCAGCGCACGTTGTATGCACGGTGCTGGAGCAAACTGTAGGTGAAGGGACAGAGAGAATGGGCATGAGATAGGATAGAAAACAATCTGATGTACAGAAGTATTTTGTGTTAAAAATGTGTTTGGACGCCCACGTACATAATCATTCGGACATCATGCCCTTAGAGTCTATTATGATTTACCATAGGAGAATAAACATGTCTGTGGGTCCAGCCAGTAGGTTTCTCAGCTGGATGTGAGTGACATTTGTATGTCTTTGTATACGTGTTTTTATTTGTGTGTGTATACTCTGCACGTGCATTTTCATGTTTAGCCAAAAATTCCACGTCTATAAAAAGCTCATGAATATTTTATAGCTTTTGTTCATGAATTCATTCATGAGTTTTATAAATAGTGATAATTTGAAAAAATATGTCTGAAAGGCAATACCACTTTACCTATGAATGACCTCTTTCTCTTGTTATTTTCCCTACTTTGGATATGTTTTCCCAAACAGTCTGTGAAAGTGTTTACTGGTCTATTGACTTTTACTAAACCTGGGGCATTAACGGTACAAAAGTGAACGTATACATATACATACTCAATATGTATAGTTACACCTTTTCCAGCCTATAGCTAACAAGAGACCTTTAATTGCACTGAAACGCGATCTCTGCTGGGCAAATCTGTTGGCCAGTGCAAACTTCAGGCCAGGTCGTGCTGGATGGGTCCTGCATTGCCTGCGGGTTTGCTGCTCCCCAGGCCCAGCCTGGTGTTGATAGCTCGTGGCTGGGCGGTCTCGCATTCCTTTTTGGAGTATAATGTGTGTGTGTGTGTGTGCGCGCGCGTGTGCGCATGCACGCGTGTTTGTGTAATAAGTAATATAGGGTAATCCCCTCTGATGACAGAAGCTTCAAGTGGTTACAAGTAGCAGGCCTGTTTTCAGATGCCTGAGGTAACTGTCTATAAAGTGCAGGGTAAAGAAATAATTAATTACACTTACTGGTTAAAATGGGGGAAATGATATACGATAGCGTGCTTTTATTGCAAGTGCTTTGATTCAACACGAGGCAGAGTTTTTGGTGAAAGAAGTGTCAAGACAGAGTATTTTTCTGCAGTCAAAGGTTGAATTCAAATAATCACCCAGTGCAATTTTACCCATATCAGATGTTCACAGCTACAATGCATAAAGGGGGAGGAAAAGAAGTAAAAGGTGGAAACAGAGAGAAAAAACATCCCCTAAATTCTGAACATGCAGTCTTGCTGAGTAACCACATTCATAACTGAGTGGGAGTGATTTGTTCTGACAACACAAGACTACTAATTTTGCTGAATTAACAGCACTACTGGTAGTGGGTGGAGGGGAAGAGAGAAAAAAAAGAAGAGATTTGCTATGGACGTTCTCAGGATTATTAATGACCAGGTGATATAAAAAGTATGTGGTCTACAGTATCACAAAAATTTTGGCTGCATCCGTCTGGTGTGTTGCTTAAGCAACTAAATACCTGTAGCGACACACTTAGAAGAACAAGGTGCATATTTATATCTTAAAATTAAAGCAGGCTTACACTTGCCAGTGAAAGGAAAGAAGTTAGAAGATCAACCAGGATTCCTTCTTCACGCTAAAGCAGAGGGCATTTCACTAACGGGCTTTAAATTAATGTAAACTGTTTTTATTCCTTGCATTTGGAAAGACATGAGTCTAAGATTATTCTCCATTGAAAAGATTAATATTTTCAATGCAAACTCTGGAATCCACTTGGACAGCCCAGAGCTTCCAGCTGTTGTTTATGCTATTAGTTAGAAAATCCCAGTGCCATTCTTTGAAAACAGAATTTATAAAAAAAAGCTCTATTGAGTTAATTTTGTGGAATTATGTTAATAAGCACAATTTGCACCGTGCAGGTTTACTTTGTGGTTTGTGGTGAGTTTGTAGAGGTTTTGTGAGCAAACCCAAATGTGGTGACAGCAAAACCTTTCCAAAGCACAGGCTTTTATGCTCTAAGCACAGAATTTCCTTTTGTGGTCATGTGTGACGTGGTTTTTGGATAATAAATGTCTGTAATAAGGTTTCCTTAGGTTGGCTCAAAGGGCCTGTGCCTCTGTTTTTAATGGCTGTCTTTGGAGGAGTTTGGGTTACATGTATTTTCTTAGAATTTGAGCACTTCTTACAGACAGCGTTTAACAACCTAGAGGCTGATCCAGAGATGTATTGCTCACTCACCACTTCAGACCACAAGTGCTGACAATTTACCTCTGTATTACCTGGGCTAGCCATTAGGACACGGTTTTATCCAACAGAGGCATCCGAGAGAGGTAGCTGAAGGAGAGTTAGCTTCAGGTGGCTTGATGGCCCATTGCACATGCAGCCAAGAGCAATTTTGAGCTTCTCTAATTTTTCCCAGTCAATACCAGAAGTCCCTAAAAGGGCTGGAAGGAGCTGGAGCTGCTCTGCTCTCCCCAAGGACGGCAGTGGGGTGGGAGCGCAGCCACCACTGCTCAGGCATTGCGCACCAGGAACATATGTACAGCAGAAGTTTTCCAACTTCATATTTCATAATTTCATCCTCCTCAAATCTAAACTGGTGAAAGAAGAAATATCCCCCTCCTGACAGTCTGGATCATCTAAACTGATACTATTTTTGTGGTGGAAGTGAGGGCAGAGGAAGGAACCACATTTGCTATAGAAACTGCTTTCGATTCCTACACAATAAAAAAGCAGATGAAGTACTGATTTAAAAAAAAAAAAAAAAAAGCTGAAAGAGGAACCAACATGTTGCCAAACGCAAACCTACTGAAAAACCCCAACAAAAAGCCCAACCACTGAAAAAATGTGCCTTTTGTAAGGCACTCTTTGTTGCAAATCAGTAAAAGTTGATTCCTGTAATGAATTAAAATATTCCAAAAGCTTAAGGCTTCTATCACAGTTGACCTTTAAGGCATGTAGCAGCAAAGAAGTTAATACACTTTGCACATGTTGCAGAGCAACAGGTGGTAGAAAAACCCATGCAGGCTCCTTGCATTCCTTACTTTTCAAACTGGTGGCCCCTGGTATTCTGGGATTTACACTACCTCCCCCAGGCTCTGACTGACAAGCTAATCGGTGTGCTGGGAAGCCCTGAGCTATTGATTCCACTGTAACAGAACACCTCCCCGTCAATGAAACTGCAATGAAATGCTTCAACAACGAAGAAAGGGAGGCATTAGGCTGTTGAGCAACTGGAAGAAATTTGCTTGTAGGTAGTGCGGCAGAAATGAAAAGGCTCTCGGGGGCACAAGCTTGAAAAGCCAGGTTATTAAAAAAGCCACAAAGCTGGAGTCTGGCTGAGTGGAGAAAAATAGTTATGGCTCAGTTAGGCGTATCTAAAAGGAGGAGGGAGGGGAACGCAGCTTTCAAAATTGCGTTAATCCCCCATGTACTTAATTTCTTTTCTTTTATGGCAGCTTGTAGTATAGCAACAAGTATTCAAGCAGTTAATAATTTTAAACAGTTTAGCTTTCCGTAGGCAATATATCTTTAGCCTTAATTAAAATTTTATTTTAGTAGGGGGAAAATATTAAAATGACATTCTGATCATCCTCTAAGATGGAAAATATATGATAATATGAATATTTTATTAGACAAACTATTATTAAACAGCTGCTGCAAAATCTTAGCCACTGATTAGGTAGCTTTGTTTGAAGTGCAGGTCACTATATCTTAATAATGGCCCAACAGCCTTCCACTCATAGTAACGACCACTGACGCACCACCTGCAAACACAAAGGTTCTGATAGCATGGACCAGAATCCTAATCTCCCCAAAGCAGAACTGGATACCTGCAGTGCCAGCCCTGTGGATGGTTCCCATTTTGTGGTAAAAAGCATGCCCAGGACATCACCTGGACATCACCTCGACATGTCTCTCAGGTGGTGGGTCTGTACTTGGATTAAAAGTGACACGCTCTTCGCTTCAGGAGAGCTGAAGGGTTGAGTATCAGGAGGTGAATCAGCTTGGCCTTATTAATTTGGGTGGGAGTCAGAGGGGAGCTGTCAGAGCTGAGCTTTGAGGCTGGAATTTGCATCTGCCGTTAATTCAGGAGACGGAGTTTGGTGACCTTCAGGCAACGTGCTTGTCCTATCTATTTACTCAGTCTTTTCCTGAGTGAGCTGTCAGTTTTTCTTTTGGAAAGTCCTCTCCCCCCTCCCCGCGTGGGTCATTGAGTACAATAAAAAAATGTGTAGGCTTTGATTGCACACAAGGCAAAACGGTGACTCGCTTAGGCAGCTGGATTAATTTTTCAATGACAATAAAATGGCTGACGTTGTACATAAAGTGCAATTGGCAAAAGTGGCCTTTTTGGAAATTTCCTGTCCCATCAATTATCTCCTGTTGTAGGTTCAAGAATTTTGCCTTGAACAAACAACGGAGATGGCTTTTTTGCAGACTGTTTTTTTTTTGTTGTTGATGGCGGTGGTGCTATCTGAGTCTATATATGAATATAAATATATTTAGGGTCTGTCTTCCTGTAATGGAGTGCTCTGTGTATAGAGGGGATGGGGAAGCTGGATGCTAAAGGTTAGGCTCAATTTGCTTGTCATCTTAACCCATCTTTTAAGCATACACGGCTGAGCCCTGCCACCTTTTCCCACAGGAGCTGTGCTTGAGTGAGCACCAAGCATCTCATGGTTGCAATGGGCAGAGCTGGGGGAGCAACGTCCAGCCAGCTCCGCAGTCACAGTAACATGCAGAACATCCACGAGTTAAAAAGGGAGTCAAGGAGGCAGAAAAAGTATTAAAAGAAAATAACCCTAAAAACTTAAAATCACAGAAACCCAACTCCTACCCATACTGAAGCCAATCAGAATATTGACTTTGATTTTAGTTTGACCAGAACGGGCAGAAAAAAAAATCCTTTTTTTATTAAATATATATTCTTCTTTATAAATATAAATTCTTCTGTCTCATGAAGAGTGGCACATGCACAAATAATGGGTCTTTCCTAAAGCTGACCCATATCTGTTTGCCTTAATTCTGTTCTTGTCCTTGGATGAAATTCCTCTGAGGTTGACAGACATTCACCGAAAACTTGGATTTGTGTCAGCAACATTAATTAAGCTGAATCCAGAAATATGCAGCCCAATACAGAGGAGTTCTGTTTTACATTTGTGCAGTCTGGGCTAAACTCTCATGGACTTTCCACTCATCAAAATGAAATGCTCCTGCCATGAAATGTATATGAGCAATATACAGCCCAGCTGAATAACAGGCCAACAGCTGTAGACCTAACTAATAAATTCCCTGAATACCATGTTATCAATGTTTGGGATGCTCTTCTAACTCCAGATATTCCTGTTAGGTTTTTTTTTAATTTATTTGTTTTGGACTAATAGATGTATAAATTTGAGAGCCTTCAGTGGTTATCTGATGATGAGAAAAAAACACTGAAGAACATAGCGTGCCCATTTTTAATGTGTGAATTTTTCAAACTTTTATAGCATTTTTATTTTATGCTGGGAATGTTACCTATTAGAAAAAGCAATTCTGAACTCTTTTATTTTACCAATTAGACACTAGTGTTTTACAAGGAATTTCCCATTTAAAAATTTTAGTCATCTTCTTCCTTTAAGGGTCTGTAAATCCTGGGTTTTTTCCTGATGTTCAAGAAATTGAAACATTAAAAGCTTTGAGTCCTTTTGCAATCTATAAACTATGTGCTTGTGTGGACTCTAAAACTGGACAACACGTATCTCTCAGGTCTAGCTCATTCCAGTTACTGATATGGAATCAATTTTCTTCCTGCTACTTTGCTTTACTGTGAGCATATTTTACAGATTATGATGAATGAGAAGGGTAGAGGGTGGAGGCCTGGAGATAGGGAGTTCTTTTCTGCTATTCAGACAGTGAAATAAAAAGAAAATAGTTCCTTAAGATGATCTAAGTCAGGAAGTTTAAAAATAACCAAAGATGGCTGGAACACCTTGGAGAAGATAATCAGATCAGTTTATTCCAGATGATTGTTAATAACCCTGTAATTATTGACTATTATTAGGGAAAATGTAAAAGCAACTAATAGTTGGTTAAAAAAAAAAGAGACGGTAAAAACCTCAGAAATTTAATGCAAATAGGGTTGATTCCTCTTCAATCAATGGGCTTTTAAGCTTCCTCCAGGCTTTAGATTTGCAGAGAAGTCAGTACTGGCATGGCTTATAGCGGCTGTTAATGCAACACATGCCTATCATTTGCTGTTGACAGGCATTAATAAAAACCTAATCTGAGGAAATTATGAAAAACCTACATATTATGCAATCTGGTTTATGTTTTGGCATGTGGCAAGCATTGGTCTAATACAAAGGAACCCATCACGTATAAACTTTACTGCCATTGTTTCCACTGCAAGGGCAATTACTTCTTTTTTTTTTTTTTTTTAATAAGGGCAATTACGTGTTTTTTTTTTTTTTTTAAAATATGTTTGATCCTTTAATTGCCTCAATACTGAGACAGGTTTGCTTTGTGGTACCACGGGTGTTACTGTAAATCTTTCTTTTATAGAAGCAAGAATCCTGAACAGCTGTAACTGACTCCAGGTCAGCAACAGGGAAATCCAACTCTGATACACCCCTTTTCTGTCCGACTCTGCTCCTCTTTCTCCCAAAAGCTGGCTTCTCTGGCCTGTTTCCAGTAGTCCCATTCCCTGAGACCTGAAATCTTTTTAGAAACCTCTCCCCTTTTTCTCTCCCCAGGTATGTATCCTCCTCTTCAAAGAATGGAACCTTTTCAACGACGTAAGCAAGAAGAACCCACCACTGCCCTAGATTCAAATTTGGCTTTCTCTTTTTTTTCTGTGATTTGCTTCTCTTGTGTTGATGATGATAACTTACATTTGGTTGTGTGCAATTACACCTTCCCCTGAATTTATCTGGAGTTGCTGGGAATTCACTGGATTTCCCTGCCTCCCCACAAGCATGTTAAGCCTTATTTACTAGTTTGATCCTATACAACAGAAAACATGTGTTATCTCTTAAGACACCATAAAGTTCAGTTATACTTGTAATTTGGGGTGTGATAAATTCTTTTTCTTTCTTTCTTTCTTTCTTTCTTTCTTTCTTTCTTTCTTTCTTTCTTTCTTTCTTTCTTTCTTTCTCTTCCTTTCTCCATCTCTTTCATAGACTTTTTTTTTCTTTTTTGTGTTTGTAAGCTCTGTGATAATGTCTTACAATACTGATACATTTTTGTCATTGCCTGAAGTATTGTACTACGAAACTCTTTAAAATATCTAAAATACGAATGCGTGAGGGAACTTTAAAAAAGAAAAAAAGACACAAAAGCCAATCAATAATATGAGGTGAGAAAAGGAGTAAAACAATTCTATAGATATTCAGGCTGGAACGTGAGTGTTAAGAAAGTCTTTGGATAAATTCAACACAGATTTGGCCTGCAGCTCTAAGCTGGCAATTCCAGTAGAAGAGCAGACCTCTACCCTGTGGTAAAGAGGTACAGAATAATGCCTCTTTGAATTAGTTTCAAAACGTTGCTGTGATGCAGACGAATTGCTCCTAGATGCCGAAGTGCAGCGCACCAACATAATAGCATATTGTTGAGTCACGCTGCCATTAAAGGATATAGTTATTAATCAAATTAAGTCAAAACACAAAGCAAGTACAAATTAGTATCAGATGACATGTCTTACTGTGAGCAGAGGAGAAGGGATGGAGGGAACCTGCCATTTTAAAAGAAAACAATCTTTCATAAAACTAAAACAGAAGGTGAGGGAATATTCTACTAAGTGACTGGCAGCTGGTATGTGCTGTCTGGACAGTATTTGCCTTTAAATCCACATGACAGTCCTAGAGAGTTGCAATGTAATTGGTGTCTTTCAGAAGCTTGGGCTAAACTCTGAATAACGTTTGGGTTTGGAGGCGTGGAAAATGTTCACCAGGAAAGAGAAAAGTACTTGCAAGTTAGGGGGTTTAATGTTTTATTATTTTTTTCCATCTTGGTACACATCTTGTCAGTGTAATTTTTTAGCTCCAGAAGAAATGTTAATTCTCACTGAAAGACGGTTTGGGGTTGGGGGGATTTAAATTGCCTTTTCACTAAATTCTGTAGAAAGATGTCATATGTGGGTTGTGAAACTGGTCCAAATATTGTGATTTGTGCATGTTTGTCTAGATAGCCTTTCACAACAAGAAACAATTCACTGGTTTTGTGCAACCCTCATAACTGTTCACACATGAACACATTGCATGGACACGTGTGTGTGTGTTCCCAAGTACCACAATATTAACTTCAGCTCTCCAAATTCTTCCAGTTATGGTTAAAATTGGTGAGTAGTTTATTGAAAACAGTGATACTTATTGTGCCTAAAGGTAATGTAATGACATTCAGTAGTGTTGTAGGATTAGGATTTTGCATTATGATGTGCACCCTTGCAGTAAATTTAGTTTCTTTATGGATCATCAGAAACAGATATAAAATGGAAACAGAGTCTTCTGCACAGGATGAAAAGAGGCCTTTTCCCTCTCTGTTTTGAAGTTGTTGTCTGCTCAGGCATTAGTTACATGGCTACCACCAGATAATCTCATTTTAAAATTAATCTAAATTTTGTTTACAGATAGATATGCATTTTTGTTAAGGGTTGGTTTGATTTGGAACATGACTGGTAGGTGGCTTTGCGAGTTACCTGTCAACATTCAAGTGTGTTTACTTCATTAATGGTTCCTGAGTGCGAAAGTTTGTTTCCCTTCTGCTCTTGCTTCCTGAGTCGATGGTTTCCTCATCATCCTGACATTGCCAAACGCGGTGCTAATGTACTACTTCTGCACAAGAGAATGTCATCACATGGGATTACAACCTTAAACAAAAGTCACAACAGCAAGGCAGTCAATCTCAGGTGAATTGCTTAAACAGCGCCTGTTTGTATTAGCTCAAATGTTAATATAGACTGCGCTCTGCCATTATGTATTTGTTATGGGTGACAACACCTGGAGAATATATCTTTCAGAACTGGACAAAGAATAAACACGGGTCTGACTCAGTTCCTCACTAATAAATGCACTGAGATGCCACGTGGTTTGTTTTTAGTCATCTTATAGGTGTTACCCTACTAGGTGAAGGAGACACCTACAGGAACTGAAAACAGGGACACAGAAGGAAGTTCTGGAGATGTATTTGTAGATGATGATAACTATTCCACTGAGTTCAGTAGAATTAGTTGAGTCACTAATGAGTGGCAAATCATCTCCTTCCTTAATCATGGCTTTTTGGTGATAACAAGTTTTAAGGGTATCTCAAGGGTGCATGTGTATGTATCATGATGAATAGAAACAAAGAAAGAAGATAGCATTTCAGGGAAGTTCTGCTTGAAATCTTGGAAAGACACAATCCTAACAGGCTAAGCTCTAGTAATCTTTGACCACATCAGTGCTTTATGTTCTTCAAAGGTCAGGTCATCATTTGCTATGACTAAAATACATCACGATGAGCAGGTCCAGAAAGATGTTTTGAGGGTGGTATGTTGTGTGACAGCAAAGATTTGGAAATCTGAGGAAACAAAGGATGGAAGGCTTCTGCCAGACAAATGCAGGCCTCTGCACTAGAGAGGCTGCTGTGCTGTTGGCTTTAAAACAGACTAAACCCCAACATATGTGCTTCAATCCTTACTCAATAGTAATGGGCTTAAAAACCACCTTAAATTACTTGCTCATTTGAGGCCTGAATGGGAGGGGAATATAGCAATCATTACAGGGTGTTAAAAACAAATCAGCCCTCATGTAACTGAGCACAGCTTCCCTGAAACAAGTAGAGTTGCACCTGTTTGAACCAGGGCTTCATCTGGTCTGCTGAAGGTGAGTTTGAGGCCCACCAACACCTTTCAGATGGATCTACCATAAGTCAACAACTGATGATAACAACCTTCAACCCCAACAGCAAACAATCCTCATTCCAGAAGTGTTCAGAGCCACACGGGAATACTGGGAAATAAATTTGGTTTGAGAAAGAATGGGCTTTCCACAAATAGCTGTGATTAGTTCTGAATGTTCACTCCTTCAGCGGGCAAGGTAATGCAGCCATCTTTTTCTATTGTATCTACGGAGATATAGGGGAGATACGGGAAGCATACACAAATTAAGGAGGATGCGTGTATGGTCACATATTAAAACAATAATAAATTCGAAGAACTGTTCCCGACTGTGTCTCAATTAAGCAATTCTGATGATGAACCTTAGTTAAAAACAGTTATTGAGATACAATCAGCTTTATACATTAAATATTCCAACTCCAAAAAGGAAACAAAACAGAATCAAAGCTTCTAATCAGTTTATGATCCAGAGATTTTGCCAGCCAAACTTATTGGAAGAAGTAATGTAACCAGAAAGATGCAAGCAAAGTCAGTTAAGTGGAATTTAAGCTGTCAAGCTACAGTGTAGAACTCCATTACCATATCTCCTCGTGTTTTTTTTTTAATAGTATTCTCTGAAAAGCACTAGATGTAATAAAGTCAATTTAAAATTTGTTCTACCAATCTTTTGCATCTGTAATTTTCCCATTAAATGTAAATGCCCATGAGGCATGCTATTTGCATTACATTGCATTTGCAGTCTTTAAAACAAACTATAAATCCCCTCCTTGTTTCATGTGATTGATGCTGTGTGTATAAATACCACCATAAACCTCAAAGGGGGCTAACAGTGACAGTAAATTAAAGTTTTCAAGTCTGGCAGCATCTCAGCACTTCAGCCCTTGATCTTAACCAGCGTTGTTAACCCCCGCCTCATTGCCCTCCTGAACTCACCTTCCCCTTGCCCCCCCTGTATTTTCCCCCCCCTTTTTCCCTATTCTGTCCCTACTCTGATTTCCTTGGGAAACACCTTGCCATCCATACAAGCTGAACCAAGTCAGGAATATGCTGTTAATTAAAAAGAGGCCACAGCTATTTGCCAACTAGGACCAGGTCTTAACTTTGCTGTCTTAGCGTATATGAGTTCAAGACTCTCAGGCCATCTTGGCTTTGTAAACAACAGTCAGCCACAGCTCTCTTGATTACCCAGCACTGCTCCAATAATTAACTGGCTTTCAGTGTTTTTATTCTTTATCTGGTTTTTTTTTTTTTCCTCCTTTCTCTTTTCTGATTGCCTTTCTCTGATGCACTTTCAGGTCATATGCAGAAGAAAGAAACCGAGAATTGAGAGAAACCTCCTCCAAGGTTGAAGAATGTGTCATGGCATCATTTTTCTGATTAATAGGTAACCCCACTCTTCTTTATCAAGTTTTGGTACAAAATCTACCTTGATTTGATCCTATTGAATCTTGGCTCTAAGAGATACCAGCTTCTCCTATGTCTGCCACTGTTTTTATGCCAAAATGATCCGAAAGGTTGCTCTGTGGGCCAAACACAGCCTCATCATGGGCAAAGTGTAATGCAGGCAATGGGGTAATGCTAGCTTACCATCACTAAGGATCTAGTTCTCTATTTTTAACATCAGAACCAAGCACCGACAGCTCAGTGCTCCATCCTCTAGTCAGGAAAAAAACATTTTGTGTTTTATTGTTTTCTTAGAAAGAAAAAATTTATGAGAGAATACCGATGCTGCCATACAATTTAAATCTGCAGGGGCAGAGGGAATTCTTTTCAGATCAGGGAAATGTTTGTTGGTAAGATTTTTAAAGATTATGGTCAAAGATGGAAAGGGGAGGGGGGAAAAAAGGTGAAATCTGAATGAGGATGAGGCTAATTAATTATTTTAGGCTACTAATCTTCACCAGAGATCCTCTGGGAATCTGGGAGTAGGTAGTGTCCCAGGTGAATACTACTTGGGATTTGCATAGCTCTCAGGGGGATGGAAGGCTGTGGCAGATCTCCTGTCACTTTTTCCCCCCACCCTTGATGCTCAAGGGGTTCTTCTCCTGCCTAGCAATGAGATTTCTCTCCCCTATGTCTTTGCAAGTTGCGATCTCTTGTAAGCCTCTCTACGCTATAACCTTTAGAAGTCAGTGGTGTCCAAAGTCCTATCAAGTTGCTTTATGGCATGGATAGAAACACAATCAAAATGTTTTTCCTGCAACATTTCTGAAGAGTGTCAGTTTTTGGGAAAAATTAGGAGTGTGCATTATGATATGTTTCCTTCAAATGACTGCGATACATACAAATATAAAAGGAATGGAAATAAATTGGAAGTTTTGTTGACAAATTTGAGTCCTGAAATAAAACAAATGATGCCATTCAGACTGGATTCCCTTTAAAATAAATTTAACATCTACTGAGGGTGTAAGCCATTAGCATTTTTTCCTGAGAAGTCTGTTATGTGTGTCTTTGCTGAACATCGATAACTGTATTCAATAACCTGCCTCAAACTGTGCAGAATGACAACTCAACAGGTGAATGCTGATGGCTCTTCAAATTCCCTTCCTATAAAAAGGTTCCCTACAGGATTTTATCCTGGAATGCAGTTACCCACAAGTCTGACGTAGCCAAAGGAAGCCACAGTATTTCATCTCTTTTGACAAACAGGTTTAGAGGTGCCTGGATCACGTACAGCAAAGTCCAGGTTTATTCATGCTTTTGACTGATATTGAGCAGCATTTCAATGAATCTTGCCAAGTTTGGATTTTATAGTAAATCACCAAGCCAAGCCTGGCTGCCTCATCTTGGTCTTGAGCACTGTACCTTCTTGTTATTGTCTTAGGACTGTTGTGTTAAGGCTGATGATTAACTGTTATGGATTCTCTATGCTTTTGCTCTGAAGGAATTCCCATTAGCAGTCACATCAGCTATGGGTGCAAGGGACTCTGCACAAGTCTGAGTAGGCGTGTAACACCCTGGCACGCAGTACTGGCTAGTAGCATGCACAAAAAGAGAGGGGGCAGCCTGAGGGGCATTTTTCATATAATCCTTAAAAAGGGTGCTGATATGGAAAGGCTTTTTTGACCAAGTCTCCATTTAAAAAGGTGAAACTGCATCTCAGATAATAAAGACTGTTAAAAACCTCACTGTTTTCATTCTGAAGCATCTTAACGTTTACCACCTCTTAACCCTTTATTACCCATCCCTGTGCCCACTCTGTCTGTTTTACCCTTTAGGGGCCATTCGAGTCACTTGGACACCCTGTTCTTCTGAAGTTGTTAGAGCAATTTGACTGCAGTCAGCTGCGTGACTCTTTCAACAGTGGTCTGGGGACATGGTTCCTAATCTTATGAAGAAGTCGCTGAATGGCTCTTTTAAACATCTCTTGATTTCCTTATTAGAGGGTATTCACTCAAAAGCAGAAGATCAATGCGTGTCTTGCAGGTCAGAGAAATAACTCAGGACATTCCTTCTCCTAGAAATGAATCTCTTGAGAGCTAAGTTTACTGCAATCAGATTCAAATTTACAAAGCAAAATGAATAAAACCCAATTTTGATAGTACTAATAGATATACACACACACATCTATATATTTTAAATACACTTAAATTTCATTAGCAATGATTGTTTAGAGAAACATCATTACATTCCTGGGCTTGGGAGCCTTCTCCAGGGTTGTGAACAATCAAAGATTTATTTGAGCTTTCTGCACACTGGGAAATGAAGACACAGAATCTCATTATCATGTCTATTAAAAGGCAGAATCTGGGGTACATCTAAGAAAAGATGTATTACTTTTTAAACTGCGCTGCAAACTGTGAAGTACTACAGGGACTTGAACTATTTAAAAATACTCTGGGCTTATGAGTAAGAAAAAATAGGGTCTCTTTCCCAAACAGTATAAAAATATCACACCATTAAGTTCTGCTGTTATTACAGTCTTGGAAATATGATTGTATCTACTTTTCCTTGAAGCTGGTTGATCCCTGAGTTTAATGCTGGGGTCGAGGGACCGTGGAGGGCTACCAGAGTGAGTTACTTAGGGGACAATGCAGTGGGGGGTATGAACAATGACCAGTTAAATTCTAGTTAACCCCAATTATAAACCTTCACCTTTGTTAATTAGATAAATTCATCAGCAGGCACTATACTTACAGTGTGTTGGAGGTGTGTGATCCAACATTTTTGCCATTTATTAAAAGTTAAAATCTTTTATGTCATCAGTCTGTTGCACACAAATGGCCATGCAATATATTACTGCAAAGGTAAAACCAGGTTAAGTTTACCTATAAATTAGAAGGTAACATTTATTATAAGAATCCTTCTTAGAAGTGAAAAATTTGCCTTGCAAGCACTTTCTGTAGTTATTAAAGATCTCCAAGCTATGAATCTGAGAGCTTAATTAAAAACCACAGAGATATGTCCAAGGAAGGGAAGAAAAGGGCTGAACATCAGTATAGGCAATTTTCTTAGATTTTCACCATCTCGTTCTTCCCTTGATGAGGGTCCAATATTTTGCGTGCATTGGTGCAATGTCTTAACATGTTGACCTCTGGAGACCTGAGTCCAGTGAAGATATGTTTAAGGCCACAGGTGATGGTAAATGGGTTGCCTTCCAGAGCTGAAAGGGTAGTTATATCTTCTGGTGCCCCAGTGGTCATAGTTCCATGTGGACTTCCCATCAGGGAAGCAAAGGTTATTTCTATTGCAGGTGTAGAAAGCAAAGGGCAACCTTGAACAGCACCTGTTTGGTCTGTTCTGGCTTGATAAATCTTTTTCACAAATGTGAGAATGGCCGACCATTTCTCACACTAGCAAAAGCCATACAACTAGTTTGCATAAACAAAGACAGGTTTTGCTCTCAGTCCAATATGTGCAATAAATTTACACCAATCCCACTAAATTCAGTGGGGGTAGTTCCTAACTTACGTATGAGAGCTGCATTTTGCCCATGAAATGATTTCAAGAGAATGAATTGAAGTAATTTTCAAGTGTTCATAAGCTCCATAACATCCCTGTGAAGCAGGTGAATGCTGTATATATAAAATATATTTATATATCTCCAATTTACAGTTGCGTAAACTGAGGCAGGAGAGCTCAGCTCCTGACAATGTCATAGTTTAATTCCCTGTTTGATGAAAGATCTGTAGTGACAATATTCAAAGGAGCCTACAAGAAAAGTGTTTACCAAAATTAGAATTTTTTTAGTATTGAAAAATGTTTTTTCAGGAAATGTCTACAAAAAGATACAAAAGAGCAAGGCGAATCATATGGATATTTTTCACTCTCCAGTGATGCCCTAATAGATTCCTATGCCTGAAAGCAGGAGCTTCTCTTAACACTGGTTCTTCTTTTCTAATTGTGTGTGTCATCGTTGGATGAAGGTTTGCATTTTGGGGAAAGGTCTTTTCTTGGCCAAATGCTTGAGAAAAAGCACGCAGAAATCTTTTTGAGATTTTTTTCAAGAAGCTTCATTTTGGCTTTGGAAGAGGGTATGAAACATATAACGTTTGGGGAGCTGTCTCTGAAAATGTGTGTTTGCTTAAGAGATCACTGCAGTATATTTCTGGCACTTTGTTTCTATACATTTCAACACGCTACTTGTTTGGGAGGTCTGGTCTAAAGAGAAACTTGAAGGAGAGAATATCATCTCACAGCACTGAAGAGGCAGGGAGCAGCCGAGCTGAAATAAATGTGGGAAGAACATCTTCTTAAAACTGTTACTCAAGGTAAATAGGAAATGGGTTTAGTCTTAATTAAGAACTATGCATCTGTAGCTATTGCAATCATGTTCTATGAAATATGTTAGCCTCTCCTTGAAAACCAGAAGATCTTATAAGGCAAGCAAACCAAAATTCCAGATTATGGAAATTAATTAAAGCACACAATGCTGCCTTTCTCAGCGTTCAGACACTAATTAGGGATTAGATTATTCAAGAGCAGTAGATCAATTAGGATTGCTTTCTGTAAAAATCCACAGTGAAATTTAGTTACCTGTTGAAAAGTGAAAGAAATCATGGCCAAGTACAATGGACAGATCAAGGCACAATACTGCACGTTGACAAAATAAATTATGAAAACAATAATTGTGTTTATCTAATCTCTTTGTGCAAAACTGTTATTTTGATTCCAGTGCCAGCTGTCTGAAACTTTAATTTAAGTGCTTGCTTGAGGCAAGACATTTGGGATACTAGTTTAGAATGTTTTATAGCCTCAGCAATATGTTTTACTAACCTCAAATACAATGATGATGATTTTAATGGTAACTATAATATGTTCGAGGGGGTTCCAGAGTGATCTTTGATTTACCAGGATGCTTGTGTGCCTAATGAACCCTGATATTTTTTGGCTTCATTAGCTGCCAGCTCCCCAGGAGTGGTGGGAGACTTCTTTACAGGAGGCGAATGCTTTATATTTTAGAGGGCGACATACCAAGTTAGCACACTGCCCTACCTTTATGCTAGCGTCAAAAGTGGGTGTGTGTGAACTGAGGAAACAGTTAAAAAAAAATTCTCTTTACATTTCAGTAATACAAAAAGACCAATAAAAATAAATATCTTGTAATTCACTAAACTCTTAATTTCAGTGGTTGTTGCCTGTTTGTACATTTAAGAAGAATACATTATCTCTTGACTTGTGGTCTGAGACTCTTCTCCAAAAATGTGGGGTCCTTGCCACTTGCTGCAGAAGGCAGCAGGATTGCACTGCAAGGGAGAACCAGGCTGAACCCAACGAATAACCGGGCTTTAATTCTTTGTGCTGGAAGCAGTGGCTGTGAGATGCCAGGTCACTGTTCTTCAAACTGTGGCTCTCTTATTGCTCCCACGTAGCCCATAGTCTTTGTGCCTCGGTTCCCAACAACACACCAGGGCTAACAACACTTGCAGGGGACCAGCGAAACCCTTTAATTGCTGTGCTCATCGTTAGCACTGAGTGCACGCCAGAAGGTTCGGTGCAAAGAAAGGTTTAGAAGGATTCTTCTTATACAATAATGAGTTTTCTGAACCCACTGAAATAGATGGAAATATTTCCAGTGGTTTTGTCTGCTCTCTTCTAGAATGCAACATGTTGGATAAAAAGAATTAATCTTTTCATTTAAAGGGATTCCAAAACAAGTGTTATAAAGATTTCTTCAGCCTAAAGGTAGGGTTGGGCTTTTTTTTTTTTTTTGCTAAGTTTACTTGTTTTGAAAAAACTACATCATCCTTGTCAATGTGTTCTTTGGCACTTTAACATAGTCTAACACAGAAATTAATGGCTTATTGAAATAACAACTCTGAAAGGGATTTTTTCAAGGAATGAGAAGGATTCATTTCCTACATGTTGGCACACTGATTCATTCATGCTTTATCAAGGGCAAAACGACTATTTGCACTAATGTATATATTAAATATAACTATACTACATAATATTTTGGGTTTTTTTCCCCAACAGGTCACATAATTTCACTGAGTCAAAGATAAAACTATTTAATTACAAAAAAATATCAGTCCTGTCTTTTTCACTTTTTATTTTGAAATTAATATTCATTTTGAAAAACTGTACTCTTAAAATTTAAATACAAAGCAATTCTTGGGTAATGTATTAATAAAAGGAAAATTTGGGCCTAGATCTCCTGGGTCTGATGCATTAACTGCTTGTACCTTCAAACCATTTAATCCTGAACTAATCCTGTGTTCCCCACCTACAGCCTCTGGACCTTTTGCAATGCTCTAGGATGAATTTTCTGGCCCGTGACTTGCACAGCTATGTGTAGTGTTTGATACAATTACCAGTCAGATCTCTGCTCCTAGCTAGCAGCCTTTTCTCTGTTAAACTTCAGATCTCAATTTTTTTGATCTAAGTTTTTATTTACCAGTTCCTCCCTGTTACTTCCTGTGAAACCAGTTTTGCACTCCAAAGAATATTTGTCTTCCTTGTCTTTTACATATATGAGATTTGGGGGGTTATTTACTTATTGCATGTTCTTTTTATTGGTGGGCATCCTCCTGGAA
Organism: Gorsachius magnificus; assembly: GCA_034008185.1. Classification (NCBI taxonomy): domain Eukaryota; kingdom Metazoa; phylum Chordata; class Aves; order Pelecaniformes; family Ardeidae; genus Gorsachius; species Gorsachius magnificus. The sequence goes on from CM067088.1 coordinate 5,922,592, forward strand.
AGAAATTAAAACGCAAACTTGACAATGCAGGTTATGTGACTGCAACAGAATAATCCTAATCTGGAGTTAGTTCTTGTAACTTCTTTTTTTTATTATTGATTTTCCCCTGTTTTGAGTATGAGCAATGAACCTGAAACATGCTCACATAGTTGGATGGTTTCATTTGGAGAAAGTTGGGAAAGAGTTTTTGTAGTATTTTATTTATTTATTTTTACTGCTGGTGACAAAAAAATATAGAACTGAATGAGAGGTTATTTCATTCAGCCAGTTTGTTTCCTCTGATACAGACTGAACAGTTCTAAGTCATTCTGGGCTCCACTGAGTTTGACATCCGTCAGACAACTTGGGTCAATTTTATTCCATTAGCATGAGTTTCCATTGCAACAAATCCTTTTCCTGCTCAAATTTATGTCAGAGATAATCATCCGGATCTTGTCAGTTTTCACTACTAACAGGTTGAACCGCTTCTGATATTAGTAAACATTTTATTTTCTTGTGTGTACAACAAAGAAGTAGTTTATTCTATTTCCATCTAAGGCTAGCAGATGCACCGTGTTTTTGAATATTTACTTTAAATGAATTGACATGGCTTTTATAGTTGTAACTCTCGATTCATGGTCTGTGGTAAGGAATAAATCTATGAGGTCACCAGAAAATCACTGCACTCCGGATTTTTTCCACTTCTAATGTAAGGATGCTAAATGCCAAGCAAAGATAATGGAGATGTGTTTGCAGAACATTTTCAATATGCACAGTGATATACAAGTAGAAAGTTATCAGCATCCTTTTCCAAAGAGTGATTTTGATAAATTGTATCAAATTCCAATTCTCAATAGATCACTCAGTCTGAGTCCTATGGGCAAGCGTACAGTCCTGTGTACAAACATATGACCTTCCTCGCAAATAGTTGACTATGTACTTTGAGACAGAAGAAAGGAATTTGACATATCATAGAAAGGCTTTGCTTGAAAAGACCTAACAAATGAGACAAAAATTGCTGGCTGGATGTGATGCACCGAAGCTTAGACCCAACTGCACTAGCTCAGACCAGAAATACATTTAGTTCCCAATGTGCTGTCTGCCAGAGAAGCCAATGAGAGGAGTGTCAGAAACATGGCCCACGCAAGGCAACTCTAGCCCTGCTGGAGGCATTCAGCAGTACCAGGGTTCTCCGAAGCTCTGTCTGGACCACCATGCAAAACTGCAGTGACAGACCCACTCCCCAGAATATGGTCCAAACCTTTTTCATAGAATCATGGAATCATTTAGGTTGGAAAAGACCTTTAAGATGATAAAGTCCAACCGTTTAGAAGCTCTTCCACACTCTTGGTCTCCACAGCCTCTCTTGGGAATGAGTTGTACAGTTTAATTAGTCATTTATGAAGAAAAAAACCCTAAACACCCCAAGTGCCTGGGAGAAGTTCTTTCCACCACTGCGAACCACTCCAGCCTCTCAAGCAGGATCTTGCCGTTGTTTTTTTCGGATCCCATAAAATTTACCGTAGTGTCACTGAACCACATAAATCTCAGAGATTATGGTTAGAGATTGCAAACATTCTGTAAATGTGGAATTTCCAAATAGAATGAATCCATCCCTTTGATTCTAATCCCCACTGGAGAAAAGGGAATATCTCTTTCTATATTCCACTTTGGACAGATTCCTTGTAATGTTTGGTTTATTTTAAGTGCATCCGTAAGTACAAACTTTTCCCTTTATATAGAATAAAAGAAACAGAGAAGTCCCATCATAATGGAAATCAGGTAAAGTATGGAGTGAACAGGAAGTGGTAAGGTCTAGACTCAGTACTACAAGTCTATGGCATTGATTGGACAGTCGTATTTGTCCTTAAACTGATGAGTCCCATTGGAAGCAGCAAAAGCAGAAAAAAACCCCTGGAACACTGTATTTATTCATTAGAAAAGCTCCATTTGTGAACATCTTAGTAAACACAAAAGGGAAGTGTAATTTTAGAAGATACCTCTTACTGAAATTTGATTCAATACATATTAAATCTATGGGAGTCTATGACACAGCAGGAACTAATTGAGATTCTACAGTATGCAGGAAAAGAAATTCCATTGCATTTTTATCTAGTTTTCACTATGTGCTGAAGAGGACTTTGAACACTGAGTGCTGGTTGGGAAAGCCTTGCAGCACAGGCATTATTAATAATGCTGAAATCCACATACGGTATTTCCTATTGCATCTCAATTACTGGATTTAATTAATAACCAGTAGCCAGGAAAAGAACAGCAGTAACATTTGACATAAAGTAAGGTGCAGATGTACCGGGAAATCCACAGTCTGATTGTGATATGAGATACAAGACCACCCATGAGCACTGGAGTATTACATCCATCAGCATGGTACAGGTTCCTCATTAGCCAGTGAGATTCCTTTTCATCCTACTCCTATAGATTCAATAACTTCGCCTTTACAATTTGTTTCATTGAACAATGAAAATGGATGAGTTGATTGTTGCAAAAAAAAAAATAATCTGAATATGCATTTTATTCTTTTGCCTATATATTTCTGCTGAAAATCCGTAACAGATCATAAAGAACATTTCTTAAATAAAACCAGCACATCTTAAAGGCACCCTGTGAGTGCAATTAGAAACATTTCCCATCATACAACAAAGATAATGTTTCCTAAATGCTCTTAATTTCATACATCTGTTATGCTCTGTCATGAATTTTTTTCTCCTCCCAGGACAATTTTTGAAGGTTTCTGCCAATGTAATTCAATTTAAAGCTTTTAATGTCAGCTCAATGGGTCATGCCACTTTCTCCATATTTGTATTATGCTTAAGCAAGGCAGAAATATGATGAACACTTTTCATCAGTAGCCTATATTCATGACAAATAACCATTGCATTTTTCCCATTATTTGTTGACCATATTTTGCAATAATTGTTAATTTTCTGTCTCTTTAATGTATACACAGATGTGCACACGTACGTGTACACATATATGCAGAGTCATTTTATGTGGCATTTTCTTAAGCCACAAGTCGTTTGTATTGCTTTTAAAACCGCAAAGTGTCTTCCTCATTCATACATTTTCAAAATATATCTGTAAGTATTTTTGGACTGTTTACTGAACAGTAACTATACATTACTTTTTGACATTGTCTTGAAACCATATTTAAAGGGGCTGGCTCAACATTGTTATTCACTTTTAAGAGCTACCAGTTCTGCTTGCTGAACAGTCCCCAAGTGCTAGAGCAAGTTAGACAGGTTACAATCATATTTTTCAGAAAACCATAATGTCCTGGATATGACTGCATTTTGTTCTATTTCTAATACAGTGTTACTGTGGAATTTGAGCTCATTCATTGTGCTACATCTGTGAAGCCACAGTTTGATTGTATACTGGGAAAATACCCAAAGATGGATTTTTACCTTTGTGTGGAAAGAGTAGAAGGATATAGGGGGCATGGATACATGAGGAAAAAACCCCCCAAACATTGTTTGTAAGTACATGTATATTTTACTATCGCTTTATCTTTAGCTTGAGAGAAATTTTGTGAAACTCAAGATTTCACCTGAAATGCAGATTACCTGTCCTGTGAGGTGACACATTTAAGGAGACACTGCACTCTGACAGACTAGCTTCTGACCATACACAGACTAGAAAAGTTCTAGGATATGCCATGCCTGGGGAGAAAAAGTTTGGCAGGAAGAGGTGGTGGTTCAGGGTTCCCTGTTGCTAAGAAGCCAGGCTTCTTCAGAGTGGTCACTGGTGGCTACTGAGACAAGGGAAGTCCAGGACTGCTCCACTAGAAGCTCTTTGCAGCCTTTGCCCATTGAAATTACAGACATGAGGAGCTTTGCTTTCCTAAACCTCTGGCTAAGGATGGCCATCTAACTATAGTGAAGCTTCACTGTTATCCTCACTCATACCATCAGAGCCAATCTGTCTCATTCATAATAACATGTTCTCCTATATCACATTGCTCTCTTGACCATGGTGATAAATGTTCAGAGTCTAGTTTCACGATCAAGAATTTCCTGTGACCATTTTGCAGTCATACAGTAACACACTGCCTCAGTTTTGCTTGAGTGTTTCGTTCAAAAGAGCTTCCCAAAATCGGTGCGGATGTTCCCGTCAAAACCCAAGACTACGTATGTCTTCCACTAGACCAGCTTTGCTAGAGATGACACCATCATACTCTCATGAATGTAAGCTCATCTTCAAGAGCAGGTTCACAGGCCTCTCAGCAATTACTTATCGAGCTCTCAGTTGGCTTTTATTTTCATTAATATTCAAAATGAGTTTGCAGTCATCATATATCTGCAGTAACAAGGTACTACACCAATGGAGGACTGAGTTAAAAGAACTGATTTATGGAGCCATAGTCCACGTCTCAACATTTGCTTTCATCCCCAGTTGGGATGGGGAGTCCTTGTTTCCTCAATGGCAGTTTGAAAAGTCATGGAAATGTTTTGTTTATGCGTTTACAGTTGAAACAAAATATTTTGACATTGTTGAAACAGAATTGCCTAGTTTGGCTTCACTGAGATGGCCCCAACTGCTTCATTTTGTGACAGTAAAATCCTGCACTGCAGTTTTCCCTGTGGTAAATTACCTCCTAGGATTTGTAAGTGGGAGGCTTGAGGCTCCATTTGTCCCCAAGAGCTAAGCAAAATGGCAGAAGTACACCTCCTGCGGCGGCCCCGAGTTGTGTGATGCCCATAACAGACCGCGACGTAGCTCGGTGGGAAGCTTATACTGCATCAGCACTCTAGGTTACTTTAACAGGCTAAATATTATGAGTGGGCCAAGCCAGCTTGCAACAAGATACATAGAGGCTTATGTTCAAAAATCTTCTCTGCCCCCCTCCCCCCGATCAGTATATCCTTCCTCCCACACATGCTTTGATTTTCTCAAGATAAGAAAGTGATTTTCCAAAAGGGAATTCCAACACAGGTTTTGCTATAAATTGCTTTGCTGTCACCCCTCCTGGTATGAGGAGGCTGAAACACATCAAGATCTGCTAGCAAAATAAACAGTGACTCTGTTTTCCCAAGGGAATTAGTGGCCAGGGAAATAAAACCGAGGGGAGGTTTTACGCTTTCAGACACTGGGGAAAAAAAAAGTCTCAGAAACAGTTAATACCATTACCAGAGCCTGGCCTTACAGCCCAGGGAGATGGTCCTTTGCCTCATGACTGAACACCAGCTCTAACACTGCTACAATTGATCAGGAAAGCAGATTTAAAATATCGGTTTAAGGCTTTTCTAATTATCTTAAAATAATTGTTTAACCGCTTGAAATGAATACAGCCACAAAGCAAACCTTCCAGACTGCTCACCGTGCACTAACAGACACAGACTAATGACCCTAGAGAGCAAGCCAGCTCTTCTGATGCAGCATCATCTGCTCTCAAAGCCTAAAGTGACGTGTCCTCTGCTCTCCACGTGCTCCGCGGACCGGGAATGAAGCCACATCGCTTCTAACACAATCCCAAAAATGACACCTGTTCGGCACAGCCACCACAGAGGGACTTTCAGAGTCAGCCCCTCGCAGCTATGCAATCAAAGATCAGTTTTCAATGAAATATTACTTACTTGAATCAATGTTGTCTTGATTCTTCATGAAGGGTGCAGCAGGCATAAAATGTGATATTGATTTCTGAGATGTAGCCTGGTCCTCTCTTCATGGCCATTTCAAAAAATGCAAAGTATTTCTTTTCTTTCACACCACAGATCACGTCACCTTTACAAACTGGAGGTCAAGGCCCTTTTATGTTGCCTCATATTTATCTCCTGTCCTTTTTTTCTCGTCCTCCTCTCTTCATCTCGCAGTTTTTCTTTCTCCTCCTTGAGTTTTTATTGCCTCTTCGGCTCTCCTCTTAGCTCCTGTTCTAATTTCTCTCCTGAGTGCTTTTAGATTCTGATCTAATTTCTCATGTCTTCTCCCAGTGCTGCTCTCTCTCCTCTCTATCTTTCTGACCCTCACCTGTTCTCCTTTCTGCATCTCTGACTCCAGCTCTGCTGCTCCCCTTCCGAGGCTCCGGCTCTGGATTTTCCTCCTTGTTGTTCCCCACATTGCTCTTGGGGATGTTTTTAGCAGTCATTTCAATACAGTTTTCCCTGCTGTATGCACAAATACAATGTCCCAGCCTCTCATAATAACACATCTTTTTTCTAGGTTGCCTCCCTTTTCCACAATTAGTGTGCGTATCTTTTTAATGAAACTGTAGAAAAGACCAAGAACAAGGCTTCCTAAATCTGTAATCTGTTGCTGCCAGCCTCCCATGATAGACAAGGGTTACTTTTTTTCCCTGAAGCCAATGTGAATTTAAGTCTATCCCACTGGTTTGGTTTAATTAATTTAGGAGCTAGAGAGGTGTCCAGATCAGAAATCATAAAGCTGAAACTGTCTCTCAGTAGTCTCCAGCACACAATAGGGAAGAATTAATGTATTTTCCAGTTATATTTTGGAGCGGCAATTTTTTTATAGGAAAACTACAATTTCCTAAATACACCACTGGCGAAGTCACCAAAATGAATATTTTAGCTGGGAAAAGTGCCACAGAGGCTTGAGCAACAGTTAAGACGGGCTGTGTCTGAAACAGCCTCTAACGCCAGCACTTCCCTGATGCTCTGCCTGGTCTCGGAGGAAGGCACATTATATCCTGAATATCCAAATGATGTTACTAAGCAGCTCGCCAGTTTTGCCAAGATTTGCAAACAATTCTTGCTTAGTTTGTGAGAGCTGAAAGGATCTCAGTGCTTAATGGCATGCCTACAAGTATTCTGGCTGATGCGTTGACTGTCATCCCACACCCTTGGAGCTGGTCATCTGTATGCTAACAATTTGATATCGTAATTGGATGAACACAAAGCTTAGACTTCAGTCTACACTACAAATACTTGTGGTTGCAAGCTTGAAATTCTCTTTCAATTACTTTGTGTTTTATTTACTTAAAACATACTCTGAAAATACTTACCAGTAAACTTGTTCATTAAGGTCAACATAAAAACCCCCATAATTTATACGCTCCATCAACATGTTTTTTTTCAGATTAAAAACCAAGCAAATGAAAAAAAGCAACATCTGATATACTATTTTAAATATATTTATATATACGTATTTACATACAGGTCCCCTAAAAATAATATGAAGCGATTTTCACTGCATCCATGTTTAAGTTCAATGATCTTATTTATTTCCCTTTGTGTGACACCAGTTCCAGTATGGTCCAAGGAGTTCTGATGTCTCAATTTTGCATTCTGACTCCCTCTCAGTTATGATAGCAGCAAGCCGTATTTTCTGCCAGCTTACAGAAAAAACCCCACCATTACCTTTGTGTTACTCAGACATGGTAAAGTCTGCAGACATAAGTCTTCTGTGCTGAGAAAAAGTCCTCCGGCAGGCAGTAATCCAGGGTACCCCAGTTGGAGGGGCTGATCCAAAGCCAGTTAAAAGTGCCATCTAGGGTCTGATTGCTTTCAGCTTGGCTTTGACCCAGGAACATGCCCTTCTTCTGAACAGGAAATCAAATTTTGGAAACAAATAAGGAAAGGATGACAAATGACTGTAGCCTGTGCTAATTTCCATTTCATGCAAGTTCCGTGGAAATCAATAGAGCAGGTCCTAATCTCAGCAGCAAAACTTCAAATCTCACATAGTTCTCCTGAAGTTATCTGGGTTTAGAGTGATGTGGCCTGACGCTTTGGTTTATTTTTTCTTTTGCTAAGTCACAGCAGTATTTAGTCCAAATTAGTATGCCCTGCAAAAGGATACATGAAACCACGGCACAACATGGATGCATTTCTCTCTCAAAGCTGTGTTTGGAAGAACTTAAGAACTTTGAACACTTTAAAGCTATTAAGTGGTCAGCTTTTGAGTTAAATGTGCCTCAGTTCTGACACTGATTTCACAGGAATGCAACAGCCTTTACCACAAACCCTGTGCTAAGGCTTTCTCTCTGTTCCATGATGTGCATGTCCAGCACATGATTTCTTGCGCCAGGCCAGGTGTCGTGGTTTAACCCGGCTGGCAACTAAGCACCACGCAGCCGCTTGCTCACTTCCCCCCCCTCAGTGGGATGGGGGAGAGAATCAGAGAAAAAAAAGAAAAAAAAAAGACCCGTGGGTTGAGATAGAGACAGTTTAATAAGAGAGAAGAATAACAATAATAATAGTAATAATAATGGTAAGAAAATATACAGAATATATAAACAAGTGATGCACAATGCAATTGCTCACCACCCGCTGATCGATGCCCAGCCCGTCCCGAGCAGCGATCACTCTGTCCGAGCTGCAATCACACAGCCCGAGCCGCGACCACTCTGCCTGCGACTGACCAACCAACAAACCCCCCCCCGAGCATGACATTATATGGTATGGAATAGCTCTTTGGACAGTTTGGGTCCTAGCTGTGCTGTACTCCCAGCTTGTTATGCACCTGGCCGAGCAGGAGAAGCTCAAAAAGTCCTTGAGCAGTCTGAGCACTACTTGGCAACAACTAAAAACATCAGCGTGTTATCAACATTCTTCTAGTACTAAATCCAAAGCACAGCACTATGCTAGCTTCTGGGAAGAAAATTAACTCTATCCCAGCCGAAACCAGGACACCAGGTAACCACTCACCCAGCCCTATATCACGAACCTGGAAGTTGTCTTTGGGAAGGTTTTGCTGAAAGCAATGTCACTTTTCAAAGAGTCTTCATTGGAAAATATTTTATTTCGCTATAAATGCCTTGAAGGAAGAATTTAAATTCAGGAGAATCTAATATAACATGTCATTTTATATTCTAGCATTCCACCAGGCAGAGGTAACATAGTTCAGCGAATGCACACATTCCTTCCAACATGTCGCTTGACGGAGATGGTGTGTACATTTTATGTATTTTCTCTTCCGTTTTGTCTTTAAAAGATTTTTTCAATTTACAAGCTTTAATTTTTCATAAATGTAACCACTTTTGCTTGGCAAATAGAAGGCTGAATGAAATTTGCTGCGAGTGTATTCTTAACTGAGTCAGAATCAATTGAATGGCTCAGGAAAATAGTTTTTGGAGCTTTTGCTGTTTGGGCTAATTGGTGGGATTAGTCATTAATATCAGCTTGATAATAATGTGTATCTTAGACACCTGGAATGATTTCTACACCTTGGTAGGTTACCTGAGAGATTTGAACCTAATATGTACCTGTAGACATCTTGAATTTAAGATAACATTGAAAATTATTCCAGGTCTCAGATACAAGTATACCTGAATCAGATGGTTCCTATGTGTTTAGTCAAAATAAATCCCTGGGTCTGTACAAACTCAGATGACGAGAAGTCTGGAGATAGGCTTTATAAATACTTTATAGAATGTTGTGTACACTAATTAATAAATACCATTTTCTAAGAGCTTTCTGAACCTTGAATAAACATTGCTTAAACAAACGTATGCAAATTATTAATAGAAACTGTAATCTCTGTCTCCATCTATTATTCTTATTTGGCCCTAACTACTTTGATACCAGAAGAACAGAAGAACAAAACAGGCTAGCTCTGCCAAATAGGAAAATAAAATGTTCCAAAGCATGAAATAAATAATTTTAAGACGGAAGCCCTGCACAAATCAAAGAATAACAAACCTTGTATTGCCCAAACCTTGTTGTTTAACTTCTAATGGTAAAATCCGTGCCTCCCGCTAACCGTTAGATATTCTTGCGTGACTGCAGTGTTGTTTTATGTATGTGAACCAACCTTGCAATATAAGGTGACAAACAAAAAAGATGGAAAAATATATAAAATGGAAAAAAAAAAAAAAAAGATCTACTCGCCACCTCAGGCTTTAAAACTTTCTTACACACTTCAGCACGAAGTCTATTAAAGCGGAATATAGTGGAAATACAATATACAGCAATGAATGTCTCTAAACCAGCAATTCAGTGCTAAAGCTGAGGGCAGTTCTTATGCACCGACTTTTAATACCGAGACGATTTGTGGTCCCACAAAGTTCCTGCCTTGGGCAAGAATTGTGCCGTGCTCTAATAGGCCTAGTTTGTTGACTGTCAGAATAATGGAGAAATTGGTAGCAGAGGGCCTGAGTGCTGTAAACAGCTGAGATAATTAGAAGGTCTGTCAGGAGGAGAATGAGGCTAAAGTAGTTTACGTTCTGTCACAGGGTGGAAAGTGTTCATTCAGAAGGCTGCTGGAGAATGCAGGAGATGTTGCCTTACGTCCTAGCGAGCTTGTCTGGAGGTGGGGAAAGAGCGCTTGTCGTCAGCTGAGTTGGCTTCCTCTCCTGTCTTTCCCACTGCAGGCTCGCAAGAGTTTATATTTCTTATTAATAAAATCATACATCTTGCAGGCAAAATGCTGACTTGATTTTTTCAAGCCAAGCTGCTGGTTTAATAGGAAGCTGAGAGTCAGGCAGGGCAGCGCAGGGGGGCTGAGGAAGCTGTGAGGGCTGAAGGAAGCCATTCGTGCGGAGCACGTGCTACAAGCACCCTCTTCCCCCCCAAAAAAAAGCAGCAGAGTGTATGGTTATGTTACCACCTTAACAGAGGATGCTCCCATATTGAAGAAGCAGCGCTTCAGAAGTTGTTAACACAAGAAATCTGGTGCCTTAGCCAAGAAACTAGACAGTAGGAAGTCTAGCAATCTAGAAATTGCTGTGACTAAGTCATTTCTAGGCAACGGCATGCCTAGAGATGAAGTAAGCCAAAGTTCTCAAGGCTGGTTTGCATTTTTGGTTCTTAATTTAAGGTCTGACTTTTGGAAAAATGAAGGCTAGCTGTCTTCTGCATAGAAATTCTTCTCAGAGTCCAGAAAACGGGTAGCCAAAAAGGCAATTGCTTGAAATCACCGGTATTTCAACAAATACAGAACTAGTGTGAGTGTTCAGGAATAGGTAGGGTATGAAGTTATGCTAAGGTTAGGATATGTTAATGCTAAATAACAAGCAAATATTAATAAGTTTTGAGTTATAGAGAAACAAGGTGGGAGAGGTAGAACAGGCAGGTGGCCAAGAGACCTTTGTCCTTCCCCTCGCTCTGCCACTAACGAGAGTCACACGTTAACTTTGCTCCCAGTGAAGCTCCCTACCTTGCCGAAGTGGCCTGGGGATCTCTAAGGGTCAGACGATTTTCAAGGTGCTGTTTATGGATGCTGCCATTGCTTACATCTCACAGGGTTGCGCTGTGGAAGACAGATTCTTGCGTGCTGTTTTTATTTTGTGTGTGGATCTCTCCAAGGATTACCCGTGTTTTCCTGGATCTGTGGAAAAGAGAGAGGCTAGACACTCAGGCTAGGACCGGATATTTTTAATACTTGGATAGGCCAAAGCCACCTCAGCAAGGAATATAAGGGACCTAATTCCACTCAAATATTTCAGTGGCATCATTCAGGCAGCAATATTTGGCCCTTTTTCTCCTGCAACGTCCACATCCCTCCTACCCCACTGCACTTTAGCATAAGTGGCAGATTAGTCCCCGACAACAATTTCTGCCCCTGCTTCCCTCGGTCCTTCTGAACACCTGAATAGCTGTTGCTTTAATAATTCGGTTGTCTTTTTGACAGGACCAGAGGAGTCTTTTTTAAGCTCCTGCAGCACTGTGCAACAGCAGGCAGCAGACAGTGCATGATTGCACTGGGACTTAAGAGCAAACTCCAGCTCCCTGTCAATGGCTGTGTGCCAGACAGCTCAGCCTGCGGAGAGCAAAACCTTTCAAAAGGCTGAGCATTTAAAAGGGAGACTGTCAACATCCCTCTGAAACATTAGTGGGGGGATCACCACAGAAAAAGGGAGCATCTCTAAAAATTGAGGTGTATGGGGACAAGTGGCATAAAAGGGCTAATTATCTTCCTATTCCCCTCTTGTGCCTACTAAAGATCACCAAAAATAGCATCTTCTTAAGGATGGGGATTGTTGTTTTTTTTTTTTTTTCTGCCTGTTAAGTTAAATGGACATCCCACCTGTCATTTGGTGCAGTGGATTCACCCATGGAAGATGGAGCTGGCCAGAAGCCACCTCCTGACAGCAAGAGGCAGGTCTGAACAACAAAGTCTGGATCAAGATCTGAACATCTCTCACATCCAAATATGCTTGGATCCAGGACGTTGGCTGACACCCATCTCCGCCACATCTACTCTGTGATTATGTGTGAATGGCCCTATTGCTTCCCACTACACTCGACGTAATCAGTTCCATTTGGGCATCATTCTGCAAGAAAATCTGCTGTCATGATGGCCAACGTGTGATGCCTTGTTGGATGAAGATTCTCTCCTAACCCCTACAAGACATCACTTTTCACCTGGAAACATACTAGTTGAGCTTCACTGATGACAACTTCCATATTTACAGTTCTCATTATTAAGTCAACTTTAACTCCAGGTTTAAATGGGGGATCCTTTCCCCAACTGTTATCAAAATACTATGCGCTTGTCAGCCTGCGTGCATGTGCAGCGGGCCTGATTCTGACTCTTCCTTCCTTCACATCTGTTTTATGCCTGTGCAATCCCATTGACTTCAGCGGAATTGTTTCTGATCAGAATTTGATGAATAACACATTTTCCTATTATCACCCATGGATTATCTATAAAAACTGATCCATCAGCAGTGCGGTTTATACTCATATGTAAGTAATGCAAGGGGAAGTTTACTCTGGGCCCCCCCTCTTTCCCAGTAGCCCCATTGCCTCTAATTCCTCTCCCATTTGCTTCCTTTACCCCCAAACCCCTGCTGCTTCAGATTCCTCCCTACTTTGGGTTCTGCCCTGCCCTCTTCACCTCTGATTCTGGGTGGTTTGTAAGAAACCATTTGGGGTTGTATTTCCAAGTGCCAGTGTTTTTTAAGGAATACCTGTTCTCGGAGATATCCAGAGATATCTCTCATATATATATATATATAAAAAAATCTAACTGATTTTTTTTTCTTCCGCCTCTGTTTGCTCTTTGAAAAGTAGAAGGAAATGAAATTGGTTTGGTCAGCCTGAAAGGAAATTTCTGTTTTCTGACTGAAATTAATTCGGGGGGGGGGGGGGGGGGGGGGGAACCAAAAAAGACACCTCCCTTGCATTACATTGCATGTTTCATTTAGTTGACAGGTATTCTTTTTTTACACTTTTAAAATTTAATTAAGTTTGGCTAAATTTGTCTAAAAATGTCCTTCTGAAATAAAAAATGAAATTTTTTGTTTCAAGAACATTAAAATGAAGCATTTTTTCCTTCTACGCCTCCCAATAAGTTATTCACACAGTTTAATAAGTATTCTGTGAATATGTTTCTCAGAAAAAAAAAATGCCTTTAAAATCTACTCTTGATTAACCTGAGGAAAGAGGTGAATCAGAGCCTGTGTATTTGAGGGCTCATTTACTCACCCTTAAGGTGGGAAAAATGAACAGAGGTGAAGGCCAATAAAATCCATAATAATTTTTGGCACTTAAGCTCTTTTTTGGAAGTCACGTACACAGATGTGATGAAGTACAGATATGTCATGCATCTAACCCAAAGCCAATATAGCAAATCACTGGCAGAACCAGGAGTACAAGCTTACTACATTTGGTTCCTCGCAATGTGTGGTAACCACTTGAAAATGGTTGGTTTATATGAATATGTGCATATAGTCTATAGCCAAAACTATAATTTTCACTTTGTGTTGTGATCTTTCCAACTTTTTTAAAGCGAAGACTGCATGTAGCAATCATGGTTGGGTGTCCTCTGTTGAACTTCCACCAAAAATGTGGTCTCATTTCTTCAGAAAAGTATCCAATATCTTTTAGCCTCACACACACTTCAGCTACTGTCAGAAGAAAAATGCAATAAATGGTGCTATGCGAAGAAAACAAAATGATTATCATACAACCTAATAAGCAATTACAAAGGGCAAATTACTTGCACCCTCTGTAATTTTTTGCCATTAGATAATTAACATCAGAAGTATTAATGATCATTTTAACAAATTACCATATAATTATAATGTGTTTCTTCATTTAGTCGTACATATTGTACAAATCCTTCTAAGATTTGTCTATTAATTGAAATTACATTATTTATTGGCTTAGCTGAGTAAAAACCCACACTGGTAAACTAAACCTATTAAACCAATGCCGTACTAACTAGCTGCTGACCCACGGTCACCAGAGCCTTTCTTAGTGGAACCAAGTGTCACTGACCAAACTCAAATTAAGGATCAAACGAAAAACTGTAATATGTCACAATATTCACTGGGATCACAGACCTAGAAACGTCACATCCCTGACTCGTGTTGACTTCATCTGGAATGGAAGCTAAGGGTAGAACAAATGCACTCATGAGTTTACAAGGCCAGCGCATGCTGGTGGCAATGCTGCTCCTTAGATTAATTAATTTCATAACATTTCCATAGTACAGTTTTACTTAGTGTACTTTTCATAATCTAATTTTAGTTGAATTGCTTTGCACAATCTGCTCAAAATGTGTTTACGATTCAGAATTGTTAGAGTCCCCTTTTCATTTTGTGCTTAGCTGCCTTTGTAAAATCTGCCTAAATTGGTGAAATAAATTAGGGGAATGCTGCCAAAACCATTTTTTGTACTATCCTAACATTCAAACCAATTCACTTGGGCCAGGTTTGCAGCACTTCCCATGAATCCTCTCCTAGAGGTAGGTGGATAGGAGCATGGCTGGAAGAGCGAACTTCAAGAGTACGCCACGGATTTTTCTGTGGGAAGAGGATTTTGGATGGGGGGGGCTTGGGGGCTGGAAAGCTGATTCCAAATTACCCATTTCCAATCTAGGAACAGATATGGCCCATGTGACCTAAGCATCTTATCAAGACAGCTTGAATTTGAAATTGTGAATATGCATGTGCATGAGCTACAGACCCAAAATGATTCACACAATGATACGGCATGTCGATCTGAATAGGCTGAAATTCACCCTTGGGCAAAAGGCTGGGAGAAAGCTCTCAAAACTTGGCTTACGGGAGATACAAATCCCATGGCTTTACTATAACTCCCTTGGACTGTATCAGTTGTGCACACAACATATACATTTAAAAACATTCATGATCCCCTTCTGACAATTCATGAAGGGGGAAACGATTTGGAATAAATTATTCATTACAGAACTACTCAGCTTTGGCAATGAATCTGCAGGTTAAGGGAGAAGGGTAGCTATTCTAGCTGCAATGGTGTGTTACAGCCATTTTCAAATCAGGATGCTTTAGCTTTGTGACCAGGTGATAATATCACCTTTTGTGGGCTCCTGCAAAATTCTTCCTCTTGAGAACCTTGTCCTTCACAGGACTCAGGATCCAGAGGGATGAAGCAGGATTATTGTGCTTTAAAAAAAATGCCATGTTTCCTTTCCTAGGAAAGGCTGTAGTTCTAGATCAGGTTTCCTCACCTTGATAATCCCTTGTACTAACGCAGCTTTCTGCCCAAGGTCCATCCCACCTGCAGTGCTGCTCTTCCGGATGTAGGTAAAAGCAGAGAGAAGTGAGCATCCAATGGCTTTTCAACAGCACCTCTGAAATAATAATTTTTTAAAAAATTCAAAGTGGCTATCTTGCTGGTTGGGTAAAAGACTTAACTCCCTCCTATGCTTACATTTAATAATGTAGGGATCTGAGGGATGGAACTCAAGGCTGAATACATCAGCATGAAGACTGAGGAGTGAAATCCTTGTCTAAGACCTGTGGCCCAACTTATACCCTCCAGGCAGGGTAGGGCTGCACTCCAGATATCACTGGCCATTCATTTTCATGGACATCAAACTTTTCTTTTTTTAATTTAAAAAAAAGATATTTTTTTTCTGCCTCTGCCATTTTCAGCTGCCTGAACAGCTATGATGACACCTTAAGAAGTTGCCGTTACATTGGCGATATTAGTATTAATCACACATTGCTTGATACTGTAATTGAATGGTTTTTACGCAGATGATATTAACTGATAAAATATGGCATCCTCATGAGAAAACATTACCTTGAAATATTAGCGTTATAATATGTTAATTTCTATGGAGCACAGGAGTACAGATATATGAGGAGATGTAAATTTCCCAGCACTTCTGCTGACAATTTCCATGTCAACATAATTCTTAGGAATTCATACTCACTATTTTGTGATGACTTATATGATGATGTATAACAGCTTAAGGGGTTTTTAAAATGCAGTATTTTGACTAATGCAGTTTAGTAAATAGCACGCAGGACTGTTTCTTCCTTTTGATTCTGGGAAGGTTAATGCAAACCCTTGGTATCACTGGGAAGTCACTGACCTGAATGTTGAATCCCAAAGTGGGTGCTCAGATGGCTCTGTGCACATTGCAGCTGATGTGAGTAGTGAGAGAAAAGGTTCTGGTGGGATACAGCAAAATCCCTACCTAAGTTGAGGTTATTACAGAAAAAAAAAAAAAAAAAGGAGAAAAAGGATAGGTGGTTAAAGGGAAGTTTTGCATGTGTTGGAAACTGAATTTTGGTTTGAAATTGATGACCAGTAAAGCATAATCCAGTTTATCCCATCTGTAGACTCTTAATTCTGATCTATCTTATGTTTTCCTTATGCTGTGGGGCAAGGTAGTCCCCAAGAAAAGTTGAGTCTGTGTCCTGTTTTCAGCTGGGATAGAAATTCATTTTCTTCCTAGTAACTGGCACCGTGTTGCATTTTGGATTTTGGAAGAGAATAATGTGATAACACAGTGATGGTTTAGTTATGGCTGAGCAGTGCTTACACTAAGTCAAGGACTTTTCAGCTTCTCTTGCTGCCCTGCCAGCGAGGAGGCTGGAGGTGTGCAAGAAGCTGGGAGGGGACACAGCCAGGACACCTGACCCAATACTGGCTTCCATACCATATGACCTCATGCTGAACAAAAAAACCTGGGGGAGCTGGCTGGGGGGCACAACTGCTGCTTGGGAACAGGCTGGGCATTGAGTCCAGTGGTGAGCAATTGCATTGTGCACCGCTTGTTTTGTTTATTCTTTTATCATTATTATTATTTTCCCTTCCTTTGCTGTCCTATTACATTGTCTTTATCTCAACCCATGAGTTCTACCTTTTTCCCCGATTCTCTCCCCCATCCCACTGGAGGGAGAATGAGTAAGTGGCTGCGTGGTGTTCAGCTGCCTGTCGGGTTAAACCACAACAGCCTGACTGTGTGCTTATTAGGCTATACCAAAATGAACTGTGTCAGGGCCCACGCTCACCTTTAACTCCTGGACAGAAAGCACAAGGTCCACAGCACGCTGCCTCATTTCTTGCTCTTATTGCTAGTGGATAGTTTACACCAACACAACTCCGCTGGCCTTGCTTCCTTCTGGCTTAACACCAATGCTCTCTAAGGCTTCCTCAAGAAACAACCTGGAATAACAAGATAAAACCAGACCTGGGAGTACAGAGGGGCACCCCAAAGCCAGAAGAGATGCCAGCAGTTGGGGTTTTCGCATCCAGAAACAGGCAGCTAACCTGTCCGTCTCTCTCTCTTGGGCTAATCTGAATTAATTGGTGTTATTTGTGCCTTTGATACTCAAATGCAGAGCCCGGGGGTGGGAGTTCTCATGAAACAAGTGGCCACTTGGGAGAGCCGTCCCAGGTCCAATCATGTCATGGGCTCATTTGTCTCCCACAGTAATTCACTACTCACTTCAGTCACTTTAAATGTAAAACAGCTGCTGCTGCTTAGCCCTCTTTTAAGGTATCTAACCAGCAGCTTTAAACCAATCCTGAATGGCTCCTATCCCATAATAGTCTCCCACACAGTGGTCATTTGGAAACAATTAACCCTTGATTCAAGATCCTCTTAAAGAATCCTATTCCAGGCCTTCCTTTCCTCTGCTGCAGCCTGTTGTATTGTTGCCTCGCCCCTTGGATGGGAATGGTTTTATCCTTTAGGATCGCTGTGGCTTGTGCAGCAGTAACCACCTATACAGTGCTTGGGGAGGGGGGCGCAGAACTACCAGGGTTATTGTATGGATTTTTTGGTCTTCTCCCCCCATCCATCTGGACTAAAAAAAAATTGGAGCTACAAATCAAAACAGATGGGTGCTTTATCAAAAAAAAAAAAAAAAAAGATTGTTTCTTCTCTTCCCTTCTCCCCCTGCAGTACCTGGGGGTCTTGTTCACTTTGCACATGTTTGGCACCGCTGCTACCCCACGCCTTGCTCGGTCTCTAGTGATATGATGAACTGGAGATTAATCTGTTTTAAGGAGAAGCATCTGGCTTTGAGCTAATAAAATATCAATTTGTAAGAGGGGGGAAAGGCTCAGCGAGAGGTCTGCATGCTCAGGGCTTTGAGACCCACTTTACTCGGGAGTTTAATGTCACTTGTGAATTTTAGGCTGTGCTCTGAGCACTTCAAAACCTTTCTCCATACGGTGGTCCCGAATTTCTCCAAAAGTGCTGTGGTTTTGAACCTGTGGCCTTTACCATTGTTGGAGGGTATCTCCCAGCTCTGAATCCTGTGGGGCTGCCCCCCTTCCAAGCACCACCCCCCCCACCTTTCCCTTTTCCTAATGGCTCTGTGGCCAGATGTGGTGGCCCCTTGCTGGGATGTTAAACTGGCAACACCCTTGATCCAGGCAGACAGACACTCAATAGCCAATTTCTGGAAAACCTCCCCCCGCACTGGCCGGCTCTGACACAAACCAGCTGAAGACATTGCAATGCCAGAAAGTGTTACAGCTGGACTGCCTGACAGATTGGCAGCACACACGCTGATTTGGGGACTGTATTTGGGGGCCTGAAAAGTACTCACTGTCCAGGCACCGAGCCACTAATCACAGTTTACATTAGGCAATCAGATACTTTTCCACTACTGAATGATCTGCTCTTCCCGCCCCCCCCCCCCCCCCCCCCCCGCCTTTTTTCACCTTACGGGACCCTGTGCATGTATATACAGTACCTCCACGCTTCACATCTGCGCCGGGTTTTAAGCCGCTGCGCGGCTACTGATGTTGGCTCCGGCAGCAACAAGGAGCCCAAATCACTGATTCCTCCTCCCCGCTCCCCCAGCCTGACTTTTGCCTGTTTTGGTGCTGAACCACTTGATTAATTTAACCTGGGGTTTATCTAGTTCTGGAAAAATCCTATAGGACTCCATAAAAAAAGAAAGGCATTGTGTCACTCCATAGGAGCCTGTCAGCCTATAGAACCCTATGAGTGTTTTTAAATACAACTCCAGAGATTGGATCTTCAGTGAAAACGATAGATTTTTAGAGCAATTTCTCTGGCATGCTGCTAGCTTAATCACTTTTACATAGAAGTGTTTCATTAGGAATGAATCTATGTCAGCCCCATATGCCAAGTCTGATTTCTGCGTTGGCCCAGCCGTGATGCTGTAGATATATGTTCGTGTAAGATAAGTGTGCCATGGCTGGATGTCTAATGAGTGTGGCCTCATTTACAATAAGAAGGACTCAGACCTGGCTATGACCCAGAGTTTCTATTCCAAAGAAATGCTGACATTTTGGAAAACCTGGGTCTCTGTCAGAATGAATAACTGAAATTTTTATATTTTCCAAGCCAAAAAAGGTGCTCTGAAAAATGTGTACTGTATTAAAACATTAAATAACAGTTAGGTGCCAATTTAAGAAAAATATATAAACACAGAACATGAAAATTCCTATTTTAATATAAACATTGAGCTGAAATTAACAGAAATGTTTTGATGTTGGTGAAATGAGATATCATAACTTCTTCTCACCAGTGTTTTTTGCTACAGCTGATCTATTCCTAAAATAAATGTTTGGATTTTAATGAAACTGTATGGCTTCCACTGAATAATTATTTTGCAAAAAAATGAAAACAAATTGCACCATGTGGGAGGGCCTCAGACTTGTCCCACTGTAGGGGGAGTTCTCACTGTTGATTGAAATGAGCTCCCAACCCTCCCGTGTTTGCTTGCAGAGAATCAACTCCTGAGGTTAAAGCAGAGCAAGAAGGATGCTTTAATGTTTTAACAAATATCAAACAGTGCTTTTTAGGGTTAATATTGCCCTCTTCATTTTTGCTTCCCAGTAATCCAACCCAAGTATCACTTTGCCAATTATGGCTCAATTTCCCGATCTAAAAAGTGGGAATACTGCTGTTTATTCACCTTTCTTAAGGTCTCTGCTTAGGTAAAGCACTTGTAAGCACCAATTAACCTTATTACCCAATTCCTGTGTGTAAACACACCGCTGATGTGAAGAAATGGGCACCCATATGGTTATGCAGATACAGGGGGGGAAAAAAAAAGGTTTATTTTGGGCCCAGATTGTAGTTTCATGGTTCCCGGGGCAGAGCTGAAACTTGTATGAGTGTTTATTTCCTCCCCTGGTGAATCTGGGATGCGACAACCAACAGACGACCCTGATGGCCAAATGTGAGCTCTGAAATGAGAGGAAAAGGGTGGCAATTAGGTAAATATGGTGCGTAACTCTGGCAAGGCAGCGCGTGCACGCACACACACTTAGCGTCTGAGCGAGAGTGGAGTGGACTTGAGAAATGTATTACACATTCGAGCAACTTCAATGTGCCACTAATAAAATTAAGTGTTGGAACATAAATGTTTTAATTTTAGTGCGAATGCTCCAAGCAATACCCCCTCCTGCACCCTTCTTTCCCACCCCCAGCCTAGACTAATCCATTTAGAGACAAATTTACATTTTATTTCTCCAAACCCTATTAGCATTAATATAAAGGTCAGCACTGAAAAGGCAGCTTCAGAAGCTAATGTGCCAGTGTGCTGTGCTCTGTGACCAGATGAGGGCACGTGGGTCTCTCACCCACTGAGTCTGACAAGAATTTATAATTTAAAAGGGCGGTCCTCCTCTCCAAACATCCCCATAGCTCATGGAGATGATCAGGCCACCCTCTGGAAACCAAATGGGACTTTTTTTTCTTGATATCAGAAGGGGGAGATGGGGAGAAATCGCTCTGTGAAAGGCCTCTGATGTCGTGGAAAAGCTAGTGAAAATATTTAAGGGCTTTTGGGGAAAAAATCCATTCTATTTGGAAATGGTTCAGCTCCAACAGTGATATGCCTTGGGTGTCCCTAATTTTAGATTTTATTAACAGGTTAGGTGGGGTGCAAACAAGAGCGGTGTTGGCTGGGAGACTCAGCACCTCTCGGCCCATCGTTCACTTCAGATGGAGCCTGAAATCTCCATCAGGAGTATCCCCACTGCTGAGTGATGATTGCAGAGCCCTGAAGAGAAAATTATTCTGGTTTCAGAAGTGCAAAATGTTTGTATGAGAACTGTATGAGCTTGATGAGGTTTGTGGTTTGGTTCCAACTGAGAACCCTGCCCTGGGAAAAAGCTTAATAACCCGGAGTAATCCCATTGGATGTACTGGGCCTTCTTATGTGTATAAAATTACTTACGTGCTAATTTTTCAGAGGATCAGAGCCAAGGATCTTGACCATGCATGCTGGACATCTAATTGACTCATGGCTTTCTGTCTAAATCATGTGAATTTCATCTCAAGTTTCAAACAGATGTTTGGTCTGAAATCCTAAGTCTTAAAAAGGAATGAAGTCAGCTTCATCTCCTGGATCAAGATATATAATCTTGTGTATAATCACAAAGCAGACGCCGGGGTAAAGCTGAATCCTCCAAATTAACATCATTCCTCCAGGCAAACTGCATCGTGCATGGCATTGATTTTTTTCCCCTTATACATCGTGGGGTCTTCCTCCTCCTAGTGCTACTACTATTACTGCCCATCCAACACTAAAAAGCCAAGGATTTCTTTTAACAGAACCCTAAAACCAATAAATCTAAAGACCCAAAGAAGCTCACAAGCCACTTTAGGCTGAGCCATCTAATTCAAGAATAAACTGATGGAGCAGGTGGACATGCCAAACGTCATTAAGTTTGCCAGAGCCCAGCCCTGAGGAACACAAAGGTGAGAAGTATATTCCACAACAAATGACCCCTGACTGGGAACTCCTTGCTACCAGTCCCCCTTGCTTTTAAATTAAACCAGTAAGCCTACTTGAGTGTCTAGCTTGAGTGTTTCATTTGATTCCACTCCAGGGGAAACGCAGCCTCTCAATTAAGCTTTTAGAGTTTCATATGTGAAACCAAGGCATGGAGGCTCCTGGAGCTCATGTGGAGAGTTGAGGCAGGAGATCTGAGTTCAGTTGCTGTCCCTGCTACATGGCATGGTCAAATTGTTTCACCCTGTGCCTCCGTTTCCTTCTCTTATAAATGTGGATACCTGAAAAGCACTTTTAAAAACTCCAGGTGGAAATACGTGTAGTGTGTCTTTTGCTTGTACATTCTGCCAATGTTTCTGCATCTTCTTGCATTCTCAGGGTTGTATTAGGGATCTTCATTTGACTTTCTTTTCAATGTGCTCAAACAGCAACCCACAAATAAAGAGTCAGTAGAAAAGCCCAGATGTGTCTCCATAGGTGAGGGCTGAAGGAATGCCATATTTTCCATACCGTCACATGGGCAGACATTTTGAAGATTAGGGACTGCTGAATGCATCACTGGGGATCAGCACAAAGTTATTTGCAGTTGTTTCTGTAATCGCGTTGCTCAGGGAGAAAATTCGCAGTATGTCTCACTGCCTGCCCGCCTCCCAGACATGCGCCCTGCCACCTGTGTGCAGTGCCGGGGTAGTGTTAATGCCCTGTGCCGTGCTAGAAGCCATATAAATTAATTGACTGGCTAAACACCTGCTCTCTGTTTGTTTGTTTTTTCCTCCCCTTTTTTTTGCTTACAGTTCTCTGTTTAACTGGATGAGTTTTCCTTTTTTCCCCTTTCTTTCTTTAGTGTTTTTTTTTTTTTTTTTTTTAACGCATTCAGGACTTTTTCATAGGGCCATAGATAGTTTTTGTACATAGCAAATATAAAGCTGGACATTTGTGAATTCACTTAACATGAGTTAGGATGGAAAAATCAGGGTGTCTAATCCACACATTCAAATTAATTAACATAAAGATCCCATTTTCAGACTACAGAAGTGAACCTTTACTAGTATGAGTTTAATCCCATAGTGTCTGAGAAGGAATGGTTATGTCTTTCCTTGTCTCACTTCCATGGTCAGGCATATGATCAGCTTTGTTCTCACTTTTGGAGGAGAAAACAATTGACAGGTCAATTTTCATTCTTAGCTTGGTCTCCTGCAGGAGTGACTTTCACCTGGTCTCCCTCTGCATACACCGTTGGATGGGCCTTCCTGCTCCTCTCTCTGTCCACTTTTGGTAATTCTGAATCTATCAGGAAATTTCAGCCAGATTTAAAAGCACAAATTATTAAATCCCTGCAAGTTTGATGAGAACAGCTGGACAGAGATGAGAAGCTCTAATAATCCACCCACTGAGGGAAAGACCATCACTTGTGGTCAGCACTTATCTACCAGAGAATCCACATCAGAGAACCACTGCCAATGCTCTACTCACAGGCAAAGCCTCAACTGATATTTCCAGCTTCTTGGGCACCAGAGACTCAGAGGACAGCCTTTGATGCCATGGGAAGCCAAGCCGCCCTACTTCTGTTAGCTACTGGCCTATCTGTTGCTTGGAAGGACAGTTTCACCAAGCAAGAAAAAAGTGGGGAAGCTGACTCCAACCAAAGAGCCTCATCTTCTCAACACATCGAGGGGTGCAATTCCATGAACTTCAATGGTTAGAGGCCTGACTGATTCATAACATCGTTAATAACACAATCAGGTCTCATAAGAAGGTGTGACTCCTTGCTGTACATCATCGTGTAGTGAAGGATTTTATTATTTTAAGTCTTGTGGCTCAAAACTTCGTTGATGTTCCTGTCAGAGCTCAAAGAGAAATTCACATTAGTGATGAATAAATCTCATAAAGCATCAGGTAGGAGTGCTTGATTTGATTAGGAAGACAGGAATTTCAGTGCTGCTCCAACATGATCAGAATTTCCTTAATTTTTAAAATGTTTAAAATTTTGGACAGGAAATTTCAAGAAATTTGGATCTTCTTTGGAGATCTCAGTTAGTTGTTTTTTTCCTTTGGGCAGCCCGCGGGAAAGCAGCCATCTTATGGATATTTTTGTTCTTTGTTTTGTCTGAGGTTAATTGAGCCCAAGTCCCCAGTAGCAAGGTGGCTGTTGGTTTTATTGACTGTATCTGCACAGTCTGGGCCAAAGTCTTCTGATTGTATAGATCTGTTCAGCTCTACAGAAGTCAGCGGAGCCACTATAAATGTGGAAACTCTGGGCTGTGAATGTGTCCCCTAACGCTCACTACAGCTCTCAAAGTCTGGCCTAGCTTCACTAAGTGCAAAAGTAGGAAGGAGCATTTTTTTAGGCATCAGTTTATTAGATGGTTGTTAAAACCTGTTTGGGAATTTGGAGTGGAGATCCGTGGGTCCTTAAAGTCAGGATGTTTGGAGGTATCCTGAGGTCTTCTTTCTTACAGAAGTTTGGGTTGATCATCACTATAATTGAACACTTTACATCTAATCTAGATCAGATGGGGAGGGGGGAAGGAGCAGCCCTCAGCAGTTAATTCCAGACAAGGTGATTTTTGATTCACTAACCCCAAACATACATATTTTAGTTTAATAGTGACCTACCCTTTGTAAATATGTGTACAGGAGACTGTGGGTCCCCCCGATGACATCTGAGCAGGGGTAATGTGGCACTAGAGAAATAAAGAAAACCAGAGACCAAAACATCAAATTAAAACTCCTTAAAGAAATCTCTCACTTCCTATTTGCTAAATCACTCATTCTGTAAATGTCTTTGCTGTTGGTGCTACCACATATAATGTGATCAATAGTATTATTCTCTAGTGTTCCCCCAATTGACCATTGAAGAAGATGCTGGGCAGGAGAGAAAGGGGGTGGGATGTGGAGTGAGGGGGCTGGGAGGAGGAAACTGTACTTGATCCTTATGGAAGTCAGTTAAAATTAATTGGAAAAAGCTTTTAAAGACCTAAGATGAAGACCAAATGTATCTCAGACCTGCGGCCTCATCCCCGACACTGAATGCGAAGGTCATTGCAAAGCTGTAGATTTATGCGGAAGGCTTGGGTGATGGAAAATGAGACAAAAGCATTTGGATTTTATTATTCCATTTACTCTGACCCTGGGCCATAAAGGGTTTGGAGAGCCTGTTTTATGTATTCAGCTGGTTGCCACACTGACAAGCATTTGGAGCCACTTAAATAAACCACCCCAACCCACAGCTGCAACAACACCATATCAAATACAGGTTAGAGTTGAAATGTAGAGCCAGCAGCACAGCGTCTCCAGCAGGTGCATGCAGAGTGTTTTTTAACCCCCTTGGTTTTGGAATAGTTCCCTTATTTATCTATTGGCTTTGATTTAAAGACCATTTAATCACCGGTATAGATTCCAGGTTAAAGCGTGCACGCATACACACGCACTGATGCACGCACCAGCCAAGCAAGCCACTTTCTTCAGCTCCTCCTGTTTCCTGATTTTTCAAGGGACTAAGAGTTTGAAAACCTCATGTTTTGGGCCAAAGCTGGGCAATTCTGTCCTGCCTGCCCCTTTCCCAGGCTGCTCTATGCACACACTGAATCTCTCAGGTTCCTGGCAGGCATTACTGCTTTGGAGCAACAAGAGACAGAAAAGAGTAATGTATCGAGAGGGGGAGAGGGAGTAAGAATTTTGCTTAGAAAGAGGGGAAAATAGAGCATGTGTTTGGACTGATGACAGCAAAACTAGGTATCCAGGCGTGCTGGGAAAAGGGAAAAGGCAGACAGTCAAACGCACATCTACTCACTCAGAAATCAGTGGGAAACCTAATATCGAGTTTCTTAATGCGTCTTGCATGCTGTATGCGTAATGTGTTGAGATTCTCCAATGGGCTACAGGATGCGTTGCGCCTACATGAAGGTGCAGAGTTAAGCTTAAGTAATCCACAGACATTCAGATTTCCTAAAGAATTCACTTTCACCCTGCCTGCCCCTCTTTTGTTCCAATTTTCCATTAATTTTGTGTGATTGCTCATACTCTTGCTTTCAAATGGCAGTATCACCAGTGTGGATGCAAGTTCGCGTGAAAACTGTTACATTTGCTCACACAAGCCAAGTTGCTCATTTATTAGATTTAAGGAAAGCAATTCACCTTTAAACAGGGAGCACAACTATTCAGGGCAAAACATTTAATAGCCAGGAGCATTTAAAAAAATGGCAAAAGAGTATGTCAAATACATTTGAGTAACGAAGCAATTCCAATCTCCTCTCAATACCCCACTAGCTGGAGAAAGAGGCTAATTTATGTGCTGTGAATTTTGCACTCAGCCCTCTTCCTAGAGGCTATTCTTTCAGAAGAGAGTCAAAACATGTGATGGCTGAGACGAAACATTGGAAAAGATTGCACTGCACCAGTCTGTATTTTCTAATCCTGGCTAGATAAGCAGAAGACAATGGTTTGTAGGACTTTTAATTCCTAAAGTCATGTTCCCTATAGTTTATTTTCCCCCTTAGCACATTTCCGTAGGGATCAAACTGAATTCTCCTAACCAGCGCCTCTAGTCACGTAGTATTAGGAATATTACAACAAAAGCTAGAGTAGCCAGGACATCCCCCAGTCTTTTAATGTATTCTTAGTTTGTGTTCTTTATATTTAATTTTCAGTGTCAGGCATTGCCTAATCTACAAAATAATCTAGAATAAAATAGAAACTGGTAATGTTTAACAGAACTGAAGGCCTCTTTTCAAATTAAGCATCTCTTATGAGAGTGAAAGGACAATAATATCAATTCTCACTTTCACAAAGAGAATGCAACCAGCCCCATCTTAGCCTTGAAGATAACGCTGCATGATAGACAGCTCTCCTTTGCGGTAGATGCAAGCCTAAACTAGAAATACCAACCTGTACGCTCTCCTGCCTTTGGAGGGAACGATAATCTTGAAAGTTGGTTAAACCAACAGGGATCCCTAAGGGCCTAAAAGCTGCCCCTTTTTTTAGAGCTTGTGGTGTGGTCAGGAAAGGTGAGGATGTTCTTACATGACTCTCAGATATCTGTATCACAGCTGTCCACATCTGAAGCGGTCACCCTTCAGTGAACAGAAGCGGGGCACTAGGTCTCATCCTGAAGTAGGCAGAGCGGGCAAGTTCTGCCCTTTCCCTCCACTGACTGCGGTGGAGTACAAGCATGATGAGATTGGAGGTAGACATCTACCTTATAGACACGTAAAGTTACATGAGACAAATCCCAGGCGTCGTCACCTTTATCAGCTCTTTGCCATGGCAAAGGCCTGGTACCGCTTATCTCTCCTGCTCTCTGCCTAGAACAGGCAACAATTTTGTCTCTTGATTTCTGAAATGCTCTCATTTAATTAATGTCACTGGGCTCGGCTTAGAAATATGTGAGTGAAATATAATTGTGTGGGCTAGAAAGAGAGTCGAAAGAGATGAACTGAAGGTCTATCCTGGCCTTAGACTCAAAGAAACTGAACCTGAGCCAAATGTTGTGTGGAGCTGTTATCCGTAACATAATCTGAATGAACTCTTGATCCAAACCATTCAGGGGAGCCCAAAACCTAGGGCTCAGCTTTTTTTCAGTAATTATTGATGTAGTCTCAATATTCAGTACTGGAGCAAAGTAATCTGCAGGCCTAATCTTCCTACATCTGGAAATGAATTAAAAATAATTCCTATTTACTTATACATGGCAATTAATCTTACTGGATTTGGAGGACCTGATATCTTAAGTGCTTCACTGGGGAGATTCCTCTGTGTTTTATGGGCATTTAGCATTAGAACTGGGTGGATACTAGAGGTTTCTTCCATGTTAAATTTTTCCAAATGTTTGTCGCAAAATGTTCTGACAAACAAAAATTTGTAATCTTGAGCAAAACCCCCGCCAGACTGAATCATTGTTGGATTTGAGGCTTTCTCACTGAAATATTGAAAACTTTCTATTTAAAGCAAATAACTGCTGCATAAAAATGTGCAAATCCAGTCTTCAATCAGATAACATCTACATTTATATAATGCTAGCAATAGTTGGGACAATTTATTGAGGCTAATAACGTATATGGTCAGCTGCTAGAGAAAGAGAACTGGAAAAGCTTCCCTTTTTCTTTGGTTGTTAAAACTTGAAATCTTCCATAAGTCACTTGCACAGTCCAAAGTAAAGAATGAAATGATAACCAAATCTGGATGTTTTCCAGCACCCAGAATTGGTTCCTTTCTGTCTAGCCTGATTCCCTTTTGGCTATGCTGATATGGAAAGTGCTGGTACATAACAAAACAGGCAATCCCATACTGTGTGCCTTCAGCCAAATATTGCAGAGTTTAACTGTGATATCCATAATGGTCACAGAAGCAGGTGAGAAAGATGGGAGGAATGAGCCGAGTCCAGCTATTCCCATATCGTTGTGTGGAAAACTGGGGTCATTTGGCTCATAGTCACTGCTGCTTGTCCAGTGTTGCAGGAGTCATAAAGCAAGCCAGCATCAGAACATAGTATTGGCCTGTTTAATATAAAGGAAAACAAAGAAGATAATAACCACATGTATAGTGATTCCTGCTGATCAGTAACTTTCACTGAAATTGGGACAGTTGCATTTTAATTGACTTTTTCCCCTACAGCATTGCATTGGGAAATCAACTCCGATATACTTGTAGCAAGGTGGAAAACAGTTGAACTCTTGTCAGATTTCTGTAGAGATCAGATGGTTTTTATTTGCTGTGGTGCTCTCTTGGGCTAGATTCAAACTCAGGTTCTGCAGATTACAGGGAAAATCTTTGGAGCCTCAGATGGATTTTATGCTGACTAAATTTAGAAATATTAGCAATTAAACCTGAAGCTGGGTTTCTTTTTCTTGGCATTCCTATGAAATGTTGCATTAAGGAGAGAATAGGGTGAAAATAAGAGCTGGTGGACTAAGGAGGAGGATAAAAGATTCATGAATATTTCTGCTAATAAAAAGTGCTGAGCTTGGCCTATTTGATTCATGGGGTCATATTATGCATTATTTTTGAGTATTCAGATGACCTCCAGGAATTTATAAAGCTTTCATAAAAGTAAAGAATTCCTTGATATTTTAGCCCGAAGTATGCTTTTAAAGAGCACCTATCACATTCAGGCACAACTTAAATCCAGTTCTAGAGAAAATAGCGTTTCTTCCCATATTAAAAGCATAGGCTGTATTAACAGAGTAGATACAAGTTTTTTATTCTTTTCTAGGAGAAAGAGCAAGCACTTAATTTTTTTTGTGGCTGTTCGCTATTTATTGTCATCATTCATTAAAAAATTGGTTGTCGGCCTCTAAGGAGAAGGCAGAAGTGATATCGTACGAGCTGCACAGGCAGTCACATCACCGACTTGACCAAAAGCCACAGCCAAAATGGTTTTGAATGCCCTGTCGCCTGCATTTGACTTCTGCCAAGTTTTCATGAGTATTTCTGAATAACAAAAATGTTAGAAAATCAGAATCTGTTTTCAAGCTGTTGTACAGTGAAAATCAAAAAGGAAAACATCATCACAAATATTACTGGAGAAAAAGATCTCGAGGAGGAAATCCCAGCCTGGTTGCCTGTCATGTAACTTTGTGAAATACTTTTGCTGGTTTTAGGTCCTCCAGCCAAATGCAGGCTCTGAACAAAACCCAGCCCTGTCAAGCAAGCTGCTTCCTAGCTGCAAGCATGGCGACCATTCCTGCAAACAAAGAGAGGGGAAAATATGTAAATTTAAACAAATTCACAGTTCTTTTTCCTCAGAAAAAAAGCTTTCATGTTATTTGAAATAGCCAGACTGCTAGAGTAATGTTCTTACATATAAATGGAAATCCTTTTTGATATTTACACTACTGATTTCTGCACTTTCTTTAATCTCTGCTTTCAAATTAATAGACAATAACATCAGATTCCTTCCTTGGCTCACTCAGCACTTGTGCATATTTACCCAAGTGTCTAGAGTGGAGATTGTACACATATCTCTAATCCACCTGCCTATGTTAGTTAAAAGCCCAGATAAAATCAGCAGCACTTAAATCTTAACCTTTTAAGTCTGAAATGTTTTTAAAGTCTGGGCTCATGGCAACTCCACCGAAGAGGGGGGGAGAGGTGGAAGTTGAATGTAAAACATTTCACAGCTTGAACTATTGTTTCTTTCCAGTGGAAACTAAGCTCCAGAGTCCCGCAAGAGTGTTATGCTGAGAACATTAGTAATGCTGACCAGCTCATAAAGTTTGCAGCCGTGTTGAGTGCTCCTAGCCTCCTAGAGTCAACTTCATTTTCCGTCCCGTCAATATACTGCTCCTGAAAACCCTAGCAAGCGCAAGAGGAACGCGGGGAGTGCGAGCTGTGATATCTGGCGCTCTCCTTCCCCATCTTTGCCTTTTGTTTCGGTGTTTGGCTCTGGATGCTTTAGAGGCCACTGAGTGATTTAACACCTGGATGGCCCCGGGACAGCAAAGATACTCTAACAGCCTGTTGTGCTCCCTGCTTCCTTAAATAGTGTCAAGTCTCTTGTTGGCTTCCCTCAGGAGCTGGGCCGGAGTGAACAGATGCACCTATTCCTTGGAGAATGAATAGTTTGTTTATGTAGAAGAGATGAATGGGGCAGCAAGGCCGTCTAGGTCAGTTATTTAGCATGAAAAAAGCCATCAGGATCACCCTGCGGTATTGCCCAAGGAAGTTTGGAGCAGCTGAGTACAAAGGTGTACACACATCCTCCTCCTCCAGTGCTCCTCAGGGAGCACTTTAATTAGGAAGGAGGGCAAATTACTTGGGATGCTGTGTGTGGAGGTATGGAGACAGGCGCTCCCAGCCACGTCTCCTGGGAGGCAGCGCTGCTGCCCGAGCAGAGCAGGGGATGGCACAGTGATCTGTGGGTGTTCGCTGGGCATCGCTTCAATCCGTTCCACTTCCCCCGGTGTCACACATCTCTTACATCTGGGCCCAAGCATTAAGGATTTTTTTTTTTTTTCGTTTACTGCCAAGCTGACACCAGGGGAAAGGGCTAGCTGGGAACATGGATGGGGAAAGTATGTGTGCATCTTTCTTTTTGCCCGTCTCTTTTTCTCTCAATCTACCCTCAACAAGGGTGCCTATAGAATATAGCATAATGCTGCATTGTTTGGTTAGGGATTTAATTTCACTCCATCACAAGCTACCATCGGAGCCCCTGTCATTGCAATTTGTCACACTTTTTTGTGTGCTATATCTCACTGAAGTCACATCTCCTCCTCAGCCCATTGCATAATCTCCTAGTCTGGAACAAAGCTCTCCAACATAATGAAAGAGGTGAAATCAGGAAAGGGAAAGTCAACGGTTACCGTTATCACTATAGAACTTGCTCCCACTGGCTCTGCAGGTTCAGTCACACCACGCAAAGCAGAGTAAGGACATGGGTGTGTGTGTGTGTGTTGTTTTATTTTTTTTTTAAAGCCCATTTATTGAACCTACAGGCAACACCATTGGCTGCTGAGAGATGTAATCCTATTCCCTCCTGCAGACCACCAGCCATAAAGAGGCTGCGGGATGTCCCACTGGCCCACCGGGGAGTTGAGAGCCTCCAAAATAGATATCACAGGGAAAGGAGTAGAGAAATCAGTTTGCTTTAAAGGAGGGGATTGACTCACGTTTCAGGCTAAACCCACAATAATGTCGTGCTTAGGAAAAAATACCCTAAACAGTCAGAAAGAAGATAGAATAGCATGCTTTAAAGGAAAAAGTGAACATCTGCCAAAATAAGCAGGATTTTGTTTTCTATAGGAGGGTGGTCAAGGACTCTGTTATGTGTTGAAGGCTGAATTTCAAAACGTAAGCTGATTGCTGAAAGCTTATAGGGAACGATACAGTAGTTCATAAGGCTGCCCATGCTCAGGGCTACACACTTTGCTGCACGGCTTCAGCAAGGACTTTGATTTCTTCCCTACGTTGCTCCTGGGGCACTAAAATGATGTCTTCATGCTCTCACTCAAATAAAAAATTAGAAACTTGAATGAATTTGAGATTTTCTTACCGTGACATCAGCATAAATGGCATGTTGATGCAGAAAGGGCAACGTATACAGAAAAAGGGCTTCATGAAGTCCTCTACGGGCGTTGCTGTTGATACTGCTATCCAGTGGGAGGGAAGGGATCAGCCCGGGATGGATCTCTAATTCACAGGACAATATTATTTTTATTCTGCATTCCTGTCATTGCCACTCTGCCTGCTCAGAATTTGTATAAAATCTAGTCACTCTTCCTCAGGGGCTGATTTATATACCTGGGCTCCCAGATTTGAAATACCTGGGAAAACCCTTTACCAGGCTGGAGATCACAGGCAAACCCCACTGATTTGCAATTGCAGCTGACCAGATCTGGCAACAGAATTATTTTGAAAATGTGTTTTGAGGGCTTCAATAAGAAAAGAAATAATATCCTCTATGAGGAATTTAAATTTCTCCAAATGGGACAAAAGAAAAATCTGTATCATGAAATGTTTGTGGCCTTGGGTGAGCACTTATCTTCTAATTTCTGCTAAAGGTTATTTTTTTCCAATAGAAAAATTGCATTTTGGCTGAACCTTGGTGCCCAGTTTTTGATCGGTTCCAAACACCGTCCTTTCACATTAAATAAAGAGAAAGTATGAAGTATTCACAAGACATGTATCAATTTGACATCAGTGTAACATTTCTTAAGTGGCTCATTCAGGAGTGAAGCCCATGACTAACAGGCAAATGGCAGCAAGATACAAGGAAAGATGGTTTTACAAAGGAGAGCAATAAGAAAGGAAAATGTTACACTGTTTCCACCGTGTGTTTTATAAGGAAGATCAGGCTAACAATGAGTCACTATGGAAAGGATTTATTGGGCTATGGAGCTAAAAGTCTGTAAAGATTAAAATTCTGATGGGGTTTGGACAGGGAATTGTTTCTGAGTTTAGTTTTACCCAGCGCACTGTCCAAGTTATTAATCCCCTTGTGTTTTCTAAGCTGGGTAACTCGTTGTCGATATGCTCCCTGGGCCAATTTCAGGCATGCCGGCCCACAGACTGGTGTAATATTTCTTCAGGCAAATCACTGGGTGGTCTTGTCTTGTCTTGTGAAGAGTGAGAAGCAGATAGCAGGAGACTTTCAAGATTGCTGTTACAGGCATCAGTCTTTGAGTGGAAAATAATCCACCTGGAAGGACCCTGCCTTTGCAGAGAGGGGCGGCCGGCTCTCCGATTGGGAGATAAGTTACACGCTGAAATGTTTGCGGCGAAGGTGCAATTTGTCAGTGAGAGGCGAGGCTGGTGATTCAGGCTCTCTGGTGTCTGTTAGCATCTGCCACTCGCATCCACTTGCAGCTTCTCGGCAACCGCTGAGCAGTAGAAAGCAGTGCACTTCACGGCTGCGCCAGGGTGGGTGACTGGCATCAGCCTTCAGTTAACCCTCGTGACAAACCCCAGAGACGTGTTGACTTGCTGCAGAAAGTGTCTAGTGTCCAGCTTTCCTCAGTGACGGCCGTATGATCTCCTGCATCACAACGGGAGCCAAATTGGGACCGTCCCAAGTGAAAATAAGAAGGCAGGGGAAGCACATTGTAACACTCTCATCTCCATAGCTGCTACCAACCACTTTTTCCTCACACTGTGGATGCTGAGATGCTCTTGGAGGAAGGAGATCTGGCTTGAAAGAGAAGCAAAGAGTTTAGTCTGGGCCGTTTGTTCCTACAGGCAGCATCTACCTCCCATGCAAACTGTCAGAGAGGGCGAGGTGCCGGTGGGAAGCAGGGAGGAGCATCGGCACAGCCTTTCCGTGTGGCTGCGCAGAAGCCAGTGGAGCCCCTTCGTGCTAATCCCACGGTGTCTCTGAACTGCTGAGGAGGCTGATCTCAGGTCTTGCCCCTAAAGACAAATGCTCCAGGTCAGATTCACTGTAGCTGGAAGTTTTTGCAAGTATGTTCCCCCCCTGGTGCTTTGTAAACCAGGAGAGAATATCGTGTTTCATGGAGAAGAGCATGATTTTATCACTAGGCATTAGATTTAACAGAGAGGAATTTGGTGAATTTGTCACTCCCCTGCATAGTTCCTCTGTTTTTGCTTTGTTATAGCAGTTTACATAGGGTAAGGAGATAGGATGGAACTAAAATCCTTTTTTTGTTGTTGAAAACCTTTTTTTTACAAGGAAAGGGGTCAAGATGTTCATAGCTCGAGCTTGGTTTGGATAAAGCAGCCCACTGTCTGAATTTATCCAAATTACCCATACTTCTGTTAGCACAATGAGTCATGGGATTTATAACACTTCTATTTCATGTCCTAGCTGGAACTGCTGCTAGAACATTTTTGTGTGCTGGTCTGGCATTCTCAGCTCTGATCCCATCTGGACTAAAATGCACCTGAGTGGGAAACACTTAGCTGAACTTTTCAAAACACTGAACCACAACATCAGAGACCAAGACCTAAGGGTTCATGTGATCAGGCCTAGGCCTGAAGAAAAATTTTTTATTTGCTCCAGTAAAGGCAGTCCTGGACTACCAGCATAAAGGCACCAGAGGAGAAATATCAGCTGCCCTAGAACTCCAAGGCCAGAGAAAACTTCATTAAGATTTATATGAGAATGAACATGTGCCTGAACACCTTTATCACCTACCCTTGGTTTTGGTGTAGCTTGCACAAGAAATGCATGGATCTTCAGCAAAAAAAGTTGCTTTTTAAATTCTTGTTATGCATGTGCATTAACCTAAATCTACTGCTATAAATTCAGCAGTTTGATAAACATAGTATCACTACCCTTCAAAGACTACTTGTAAATTGGAACAGCATAGGTTATTCTACCATGCCCACCTCCAATAATCCCAGCTTCTGTTAAAACTCCCCTCACCGGGGAGAATTCTCCATTAGCTTGTTAGGGCCTAGTACCACCCTTTTGTACTGCCTGGACAGTACTAAATAACCAGAAATAATGGAAGAAAATCTGGGCCTTTACTACAGAATGATCTCGAAAACAATTTGAAAAATCATGTCAAAGAGAAAGGTCGAGGCTTGATTAATAAACATCTGGTAATGGAAGTTGCATAGCTTTGAAAAGAACTTGCCGCTTTCATGTAACAGCATCACTCTGCCTTCATCTGGATGGGCAAGTGAAAATGGTTTGGGCTGAGCTTTGTTTAAGGGATACACTTCATAAAATGAAGGAGGGCAGAAAACTTCATTGCCAGTCAGCAGATCTGCACCATGCCATAATCTCTTCCCGTTTCTGGATGTTTCATGTAGTGATAATGATGAGTATTTGTTTGAGGTTTTGCTCAGGAGCTTGGTTGGGTCCTAATGGCACTAAATTCCTATCATAGGATTTTAGGACATGGATTTCTGCTCTGCAAAAAGCAGCCGATGTGGCCTAGGCAAATCACTTCTGATCAGGTTTTCAGTAGTTCTTCAGCAAGTTCTTATAAATGCTTAAGCAGGCTAAGTGCCCAAATCCTATTAATTTAGTTTTGAAAAGCTGGCCTTTAGTCCCTCTAGCACATATTTTCATAGGTATTTATGATCCTACCTACGCCTGAGGATTTCCCCCTCTGTGCCCTCAGCAAAAGATGGATAATAGCAGTACCCTATCTACCAGGGATGTTGGGAGGATATGGACATTAAAGATTACACAGAAGTCATTTAGGCTGGTTGATCTCACAGGTGTATTTAGGTGGCCTGATTCTCTCCCCATGAACTTGTTTGAAATAAATGGAAATGTGGTGGTAATAAAACTGATGTCACCAGAAAATGATTCTTATAATGTGATATGCTGTTCAGAGGCCGAATGGGTGCAGAACCTGAGTGCCCTTCTTATTCGGAGAGGGCGTGTTTCTGTTAGATGAGTGTTGAGGTACATGTAGGATGGAAGCCCTTCTTCCTAGCCTCTCAACATGACTGTGGGGACAAAATGAAGGTTGGCTTTTGCAGAAGCACTTCTGCTTAAAGCTACTGCCTAAACCAGCTGAAATATCAGAATTAACCTGGTATTCATCTTACCTACCCCTTTATTTCTGAGGCAAAATGAGCACAAACTCTTCGGTTCTGAAAGATGGGAATTTACACTCCAGCAAATAGCTGGACATCAGTGACATTCAGCCTGTATGGAAGCATATATTTCATAGGAAACCACATTGGTTATGCTTGAGAAATCTTTCTAGGACAGTCATTGCCCTGAGACTTATGCATCTGCATAAAGCCTACTACATTAGAAACTGAACAGAATGGCCCGTCTCTCCCACGGTCTTAGGTTAACACTTTTCCTTTTGTCTGGGGCACCCTTTTCTAAACTTGAAATCCAATTGGCCAACAATTAAAGCCAATTAGCACGTGAGGAAAATAAACCACAGACCCCACTTCTATGTATTTCACGGGCTGTTAGAAAGCCTAGTTAGCTCAAGGCATTAGCATAGTTCAGTATCGGTCGAGGCACACAGCAGAGACTAGTTGGCTTAAAGTATTAGGCGACTGCGATAGCGTCCTGGCTGAGCGGCAGTGTTATTCTGGGCTCACAGCTGCCAAACATTCTTGACAGGAGATGAGGCAGATGTCCAAGGACAATCAAAGAGAGAAGAAAGTTTAAGCCAACGTTTGCCTATCTCATATTCTCTACTTGATCCTCTCCTCAAAGACAAGGCACAGCTGTTGCACTTCAAGGTCTATCTGGCTGAACCCAGCAACTCCTCCCTTTCTCCCTCCTGGCCTGCCTGAGCTTTCTGTGTGCTGGACTTTGGCAACCTACCAGACCTCATTAACTCCTAACAGGACAATTCATGACATTAAATGGGTCTTATTTAATCTTTTTGTATGTGTGTAAGTATCTGAGAACAATTCTGCTGCATACTAATTGCATGAAAATGTGGCGGATTATAGTTATGTGAGTATTGCCCACCAGCCTACAAGGGATCACCCTGGGCCACAAGAACAAGCACTGTAACATTAACAAGGTGATTTGTTATAGCGGCGATGGCAAAGGTGATACAAAAACAGCAGACAAAAGTGTTTCGCAGACAAAGGCATCAAGAGGCTCGGTCATTTTGCTCTCACTGATGAATAAAAATACAAGAACCGTTGTGATAATGAACATAGTGAATAATGGCAGGTGTATTAGTAAGAATAGAAGTGTCACATCTACAGCTCCCAGCCCATCACAACAATTTATCTCACTCAGAGCCTGCTCTCTGTAGCCCTCTTTTCTGGCCAATATTTTGATCTGGGCAGGGAGTGAGCTGTTGGCCAGATTTTGTGATGCTTGGGTCAATTCCTGCTGCTTTTTTTTTTTTTTCCCCTGAATCCCACAGCAGCTCCTATCTCCCATGATGTGCGGCATGCATCTACCATGTGGCCATATGGGATGGGGATGCCTCCAGTTCAATTCCATAACAGCCATGTGATAAAGGAAGGACCAATGTGAATGGCTTTCAAATGCCTCCTTAAGGGAATTTATAGCATTTTAGGACCCCAAAACTGGATGTCACTGACCTACAGGAATAGGCTAGGAGACAGAAAACTTGGGCTCTGCCACTAGTTGAACTCTGTAGCCTTCAGTAAATCATTTACTTTCTTCACAGTTTATTCAGAGCCCCTACATGGGAATAATAACATCTAGCTACATTTCAAAAGCACTGCGAGACTGTCAGAGGAAAGGAATTGGCTAACTTCAAAGTAGTACTATTATTAACTGCATACAGAGCTGCGGAAAAGATGTAGCTGGCCAGTTTAATTCAAGTAGCCAGCTGAGGTTCCTGGTCCAAAAATATGGAGAGGTTGTTTTAGGTTTTCCAAATGTTAGATTAAACAATGCAAGTTTCTCAAAGAAAGATATCTTCACGTTTTAAATGTTTTGAATTTTTTACATATGGAGGTTTTTTGAAGAGGCAGAGTTGCAACCATGTGCAAATAGAGGTTAAGATTAGGGCATATGCCATTTTGTTCCCCAAAATAAAACTGCAGTGAGCTTGAATGAGCAACCCTACAATAACAGACATTAGTATATTTATAATGGAGCAATTCTCCCTCTTCCCTAAATTTAGTAAAGAATCACAATTCTGGACATCCAGCAGTTGTAGAAAACATGTGTTACTTGCCTATTATTCATTCTACCTACTATTATTGCTGCCTTCTGCCCTTCACCCGTTGATTTGTTTCATTCGTCCTTTACAGTTTGTTTTCAGCATCATGAACCGCGCACGCAGGCACAGCCACAGACACACTGAGGCCACCACATGCTTGAAGCTTAGAAGTGCTGTTCTGATACAAGAAATATATCCTTTCCATGAGGTACAGGCACGTGACTGAGATGGTTGAATTACTGGGGCTCCACCAGCTACCGACCATCAACCAAGCCACAGCAACCGCACGCACGTTCTTAAAGTACCGCAACTTGTAAGTTTACACATTTGCTTAGACCATGAAAGCAGTTCCCATGCCTCATCTGGCAGGCAGTAACTGGTTAAATTGTGGTAAGTGGATCACTTTCAATTGTGTGACTATATCCATAACATAATCTGGGATTTCAGAGAAGCCTTGGGCAATCAGCATCTCCCACTGCTTTACTGTGGGCTTTGCATGTCTCCATCCCTTAGGGTCTCAGTTGTAATTCCTAGAATAAAATAATGTCAAAAACTATTTTGACTGTCTCCTAAATGTAATAAAAATCTATCCCTGAAGAGTCATCAGTGCCCGGTCTCTGTGTGCAAAATTTAATTTTCTGTGTTGGGAGGAGGGGAATGAAAACAAACAACCCCTTAAACAATGACATTGGTATCTGAATGTGCTGTGCCTCCCAAGCCATCCAAAATCAAACACAAAAGGATGCAAAGCATTCCCAAATGCCTTCCCTTCCCTCCCCTTCTCATGGCAACTTGGATGGACTGAAGTGTTTGGCTGAGAACAAGCTCATGACCACAGCAGTGATTTAGCTGCTATTTCTCACTCCAGCAGCCCTTCTCCATCTCCCCCCAGCCCCTGTGCTTGCAGTGGTTTGGATTTTTGGTGGCTAGATATCTCTGAGAGAGCAGTGCAGTTTCTGCATCTCCCTCTAACATGGTGCTGATGGGCTATTTCAAGCTCACCAGGAGCTTAGGGGACAAATGGGAAGAAGCCTGTGTGGTGAAGGGCCTTGCTTGGTTTTGGGGCTGGGCAGTGCTCTGGTTTGCTGTGTGCTGCTATGGCAGAGGAGAGAGGATCTCAGACATTGGTATGACCTCCCTGGGAAGTGGCTGGGGCTGTTGCATGCTCAGGGTCCCGGGAAAAATAAAAAAAGCATCAGGAAACCTTGTGAATGAAGGGCAACAAGAGCAGCGCTGCAATAAAACCGATGCATGTGCTACCCTGGCAAACAGGCTGGTAGAATTTGGGTGCAACATTTTTTCCCAACTTTCTGCTGGCTGAGGGAAGATCGGCTTCACGACTATTGCCACTCTTTGCACAAGGCTAAGAGGAATTTGGCAGCTGAAGCCCCATCCTCTCACATTCATTAAAAACCCCATTTATTCCATGTGATTTAGTGCTATGAAACACATTAAGAAGCAGCAGCTAACTAGTACTTGAAAAGTTGCTTAGGTCTATGCTGCTGAAGATATTTAGGCACCTAAGCTACTTCAGAAAGATTTTTCAAAAACGCCAGGATGATTCATTCCTATTAATTTCAAAAAGAGGCAGTTAAATGGTGCATTTATTTGTCAGTGCCTAACTGCTTAAAAATTGGATGGTGCTGACTCTGAAGATTTAGGAGCCCTGGCTCTTCACAAGAGCCAAAATCCTGTGAAGCGACAATCAGTTACCCTGTTCAGAACTCCTTGTATTTTTGGGGCTGTTTCCTGTGTCTACTCAGGTCGCCATTCCCTCACTTCTCCGCTTTAAAGGTATTTCAGTGCTTGGGGAGGGATTTGCTGTATACATACAGCTAGACCATGCCTAAGGCCTTTCAAATGTAAAAGAAAGGGTGAAGCTGAAGTCTTCTGTGGCTTCATGTCCACCATCCCAGGCATGAATCCCTACGAGTCCCTACAATAAGAGTGGCTTGATGGGATGCTGATATTGATAACATAGGTTTGAAGAAAGGAAAATGAAATACTGTCACTTTCTACACTCAGATGGAGTTCCTCTGGTTACCTGAATTATATTCCCTGGTGCTTTTGGAGCTGCACTTTCAAGTCATGACCACGGATCTAGTGTGCAGGAATGGCTCTGGAAGGGGCAGAGCTTTGCATACACAACGTGGTAAAGCAGAAAGGATCGTAAGAAATCTCAGCTGCTGGCTTGGCTGGGACACACTGGTTAGGGGCTATGATTCTCTCTCCAGAGCGTCCCAGGGCTGGGAGCCAGCAGCCTGGGCTGGGGAGCCATGAGGCTATGTCACTCCTGTCGTATGAGGGCACGACATGAAATCAATGCTTTCTGTGCCTGAGAGGAGGAAAAGGCGGCGGCAGTCGCTGCGGGAGGGCACACATCCTGGTCCACCGGCCGTGAGGCTGTCTCAGGTGTCTCTCTCCTCTGCAGAGGCAGCGGGGAAG
Source organism: Gorsachius magnificus (assembly GCA_034008185.1). Taxonomy (NCBI): domain Eukaryota; kingdom Metazoa; phylum Chordata; class Aves; order Pelecaniformes; family Ardeidae; genus Gorsachius; species Gorsachius magnificus. The sequence continues at coordinate 5,962,918 of CM067088.1, forward strand.
GCAGCCAGGGCTGGATCAGACCTGCATTTGGTTGCACAGAGTTGGTCAAGCAAAGCGAAACACAAGGAAAATCTCTCTTCAGGTCCCCAGCTGAGTTTGCCCTGACACTACCCCACCTTGTTTGAGGGAGGCAAAAGTCTGGTTACTATGAGCACTTTTTGTTCATTAAACTTGAGCTGCAAGAACTAATTTGCCTTTTGGGCAAGCTTGTGGAATACAAAGCTGCATCTTGTCCCTCTTGCATGACCTGTCTGTGTGCGGACGCTCAGACTGCACGTCGGGCACGGGCAGCACTTCCAGCACTTCGGAGGTGGCAAAGGCATTGCCTTGGCTGGCGAGCAAAGTGAGATCCTGATTTTCCTGGCCTGGCGCAAAAGCTTTTCTCTGAAGCATAGCAGTGCTTCGCATTTGCATTACTATCGTCCCCCTCACCTGAATTTTGCTGGCTCTGACATGGGTCGCAGCAAAGCATGGCACGTTTTATCATGAAAGTCCTGCTGCTCCTTTCAAAGGGCAAGCGTTGGGATGACCCTTCCTGAGGAAGCAAAGCACCCTGCAGAGCTGCCTCCATAAGGGCTTGCACCTACCATGGGGGGCAGAGCCCAGCAGCTAAAACCACTTTTGCTGGGGAGGTTGATCTCAGGCAGACCCATCCTTTTAAACCCAGATGGCAATAACTTTGAGACTGAAATCTCTCACTGCCCGTGGAGAAAGAGCAAGGGGAAGTTTACAGAAAGCCCATATGTGGCTGAGTCATTTGAAGCAGCTCAGGTACAGACACACCTCTTCCTTATCCAGAAACCTCCTCGGGGAAAGAAAGACAGACATATGTTTGGCCTCTGCAGCAAGCTCTTATCTTGGCAGGAGAAAGCTATTGATGTTCATGTTTCAAATTTCTGGCGCCCAAAACAGGTTCTGATGTTTAAAATGAGGCAGCGGTGGAACCTGTTTTAAATATGTAACAGTCTCGGAAAGGAGCAGTCTAATCACTTCATTATCCAACACAGCAGAAAATGGTTTGAAACCCAAACTTGGGAGAGGGGGGCTTGGAGGAACCTTCCACAACAAGACATTGCCGGCATTAACCCTGGTATTTATTGCTCATTTTAACTATGGTGCACAGCAAGCATTTTCTCAGCCTCACATTGCAAGAATATATAATTCATATGCTTAATATTTAGCCTCGGCTCTCCTTGCATATGTTACAATGCTGGAGACTGTTTGTGTGTTTGCTATATATCAGTTGACACCTCTGTAAAATCTTTATATTGAATGCCTTTGGCAACTATATGCCAAATAATAGCATTACCATTTGTAATTTTCTTAGCTGCAGCTTTCCTGTAAGCTTTGCTCTATGCATTACAAGTAGGAAGGATTTAAAGAGCTTTATTGGTTCTCAAGTCTTCCTAATGACCTTTCCTCGCTTTTGTAAGTCAAAATAACTTTTTTTCTTTTCTCCTTGTGCATTTTCAAGTAAAACTGTGTGAGCTCCTAAGCAAATAAGTAAGAGAAGTAGATAATCACTGCCTCTGCCCCCGCTTTAACTTTCTGTTCCTCCTCTCTCACTTCCCAACCAGAGTCTCCTGGTGTCACCCTCAGATTTTGTTGACTCTTGTCTTGCCGATGCTTTTCTTCCCTCTCTCTCATCTTCAGATCTGCTCATTATATTAGCTATGCTGGAAAAAGAAATAGAAAAGACCCCGGTGAAAGATGGGGGCCTAGCGGTGCTAAGCGCTGTACAAATAACACAAAGGCTGTCCTTGCTTCAGGACTCACCGTGTAGGATTTAGACAATATGCCACCGGGGAATAAATCAATAAATGGGAAGGAGAGGAGATATGCTTATACCTGTTGATGATTATGTGGAGTTTCAACAGCCACATTATTTGCTGGTTTTATAAATTCTGCTTGTTTTCACCTAAAACATCTCAACCCTTCCCTGAACCACAGGCTTTTGTTTTGTCTGTCTTGCACAGCATCTTGTCCACGTTGGGCTGTGAACTCCTCCGAACCAGGACTCTGTGCTATTCTTGTTTAGTTAGCACCAGGTACATTTACAGGGTTGTATATTTGCTTAATAAAAATAAATAACCAGCAGAAGTTCCAAGCTCAGAATTACTCCAGACACAGCATTTTCCTTATTGCTTTGTCTTGTGGAAAACAAAGTACATTTTATCCTACCTTTATCATGTAGCTTATGTGGTACTTTTCATTTTGATGTATGGCACACTTTCTAATGTGTCTCCCCTCATGTCTCTTTATTACTAAAGTGTTTCGGTGGAAAAGTATATTACAAACAAATAAATAACTTTCAACTACTGTCACTAGACTAGCAAGAGGGCCACAGGCACAGGGTAGTTGGGTCCATTCATTACAAAGCTTTATTCAGTATTTCCTGACTATCTTCTTCTTTTTATTTTAATGAATGGCCCTCACAGCTTCTTCCTAGCAAATTTTGCTCTCCAGCTCTTGTTTTCATATATCCCTCCAAAGGGATATTCAAGCTGGCTCAACACATCTTAGAAGCAAAAGCAAAATCCAGTTTAGTTTCTCCAAAAAGGAAAGATTGGATCTAGGCAAGCGGAGGAGAAAGGAGAAAGAGCAGAGAGGTGGTGGATGGGAGCTGGGCTCCTGGCTCAAGTCTCTCGCTACTTTTTGGGGGAGAAATGAGAATGATACAGCAATGGGCCACTTTTCCCCCCCATGATAGCTTCCAGTTCAGCCATCAACATGTCCCCTGGTCACATCAGCCATAAGCATGACTTTCTAGGCCTCTGGAGGCGAAACAGCCATCAGTCATGGTGTAGGTTGGTACCCTCAGCCTGCATTGAGTTACTGCTACAGAAAGCCAGATTCAGCCTCAGTTTTGAAACAAGCAAAAATAAGAAACAAGAGTTTGGAAATCAATGCAATCATGGAGTGTGGCTTGCTGGGCGTGGGGAGCTGGATAGACAACTGTGACTGGTGCTACTTGAAGCCTGGTCAAGGCTTGATGATGAGATGCCCATTGCTAGTCGCTACCTAAGAAGGCCAATGAGGCCAAGATTAAATGCATGAAACTTTCTTTGTCCAGTTAGGAAAGAAAGGCAAACTCATGGCTTAAAAAGAGCACCTGCAAACCTTCATTAGTACCACAAAACTGTTCTTGGTAACTTAATAAAGCAGCATGGGCAGGAGGGTGCAGGCTGCCAGCACCGCTACAAACACAAGCAAGCTCTGTATTCAATAAGGAAAGGATCCTCCCCCACCCCCTGCTCTCCGCCATCACCTTCCCTCTCTAAAGCTTCAAATGTGCCTGAGGTTGTTTTACATGGGCCGGGTTGTACATGCAAAACTCTGCGACAAGCCTATTAAAAGTGTGTTAAATTACAATACTCCTGTTTAGGCTACTTCAGCAAGATGCGGACACTAATTTATGGCAGCTGCTGGATGACAAACCTGTAGGTGAATTGAAGAAGTGAAGGAACAAGGCAAAGGAAAATGGAGAGTATGGCATGGTAATGCCTTTGGGCAGGCCTGAAGCCTAGGAATATTTGTTTGTTTGTTTCGTTTTAAGCACTTTCTAGGAAAATAAAGCTATAAAGGAATTCTTTTAGCTATGTCCTTTCTGCTCCCTGCCCCAGCCCGATTGTGTGAAAAAGCAGCTTTGCCATAAACAGATTTTACTATATCAGAGTCAAATTTTACTACATCATTATAGGAGTGTTCCACTGGGTAATATGACTGGCCGCCCTATCAGAAGACCAGTGCTAATGCTGTAGTGAAAACATGCCATCACACTTCCCCAATAAAACTTTTATTGTATCCCAGTGCACATTAAAAACAACACTAACTGCATTAATACATTGTAATTTACTTTTGTATTATGGAGCAAATGACAAACCTAGTGCTAATGAGGTCATATTTTCCATTACCCCAATGCAAACTCTTGGTTAATCCAGTCCTTGGGGATTTCCATTTGGAACTCAGGCACGCTTGTGTGTGCACACGCATGCACAGACACACGCGCTGTGCCCATGCTGGTGAGGGATGCTTCCATCGTCATTTTGCCAAATGTGGTGACAGAATATGATTTTATTTTAAACTGCTGCTTTTGAAGCAAACATTTATTTTTAATTGCTCTGACATTTGCATTTTGCTCACAAGGCATTCTTTAACCAAAAAAATACACAAGCATCCCCATCACCAATGGTGGCTCTTACTTGTGAAGCCTCTTTCACACTATGGTGAACAGAAATGCAATTCTTCTGTGCTGCAGATGGGACTGAATGGATTCTTTAGAGATTGCTTATATTTCAAGTGCAATTATTTAAGAAGCTGTAAGCTTTCCATTTTATTTTGTCATGAGCTGAACGTTAGAAGAAAACTCATTTCTCAGGAGATATGGATGATTCTTTATTTCTAAACTTCCTGTGGTGTTTTCTTAATGATGCTATTAAAGATTAAGCTTTGCTTTTATAAATTAAATCACCAAAATGAAATCATTAAGGCGCTCTCAGTTTTATTAAGCATAGTTATTTGCCATCATGTGTAAATTCACTTAAGTAATCATCTACACTATCTGCTTTAAAATTGTGTTGGCAGCACCATGGGGAAGTCAGTGCAGTGTGGTGGATGGAGATACCTGTCTCTCCTCATTTCAAAAGGCTCAAAATACACGAACGAGAGCAAAGGACGTGATTGTATGAGAAAGGCAAACCAATGCCAAGGGCCTAGGGAATGACAGATCCCACAGCCTTGCACCGCAGCCGGTCCTTGGGAGGCAGGTACGCTACCTTGGGGGGTCACCGCTGTGCAAATGCCACCGTGGGGTTGCACACAGGTGCAGCTTCTTCCATCCCAGGTGACACAGAATTGGGGGCCCAGTCGGGTTGCATTAGTTAGCAAATTACTTTATCTCTATTTTTCCTCCAGTATCTTCCCTTCCTTTCTCTCTGCATCTCTGCTCTGCTATTTGTTCTTGCCATGTTTTAGTCTCTGCTGATGAATTAGTCTGTTGCTCCAGGAGAAAATTGATCTTCACTCTTACAGAAGTTGCAAGACAAGTTATGCTTAGTTCAGGCTGTGGTATTTTGCTAGCCCATGCTAGGATAAGAAATAGATGGTACTGAGTATATAGACTTGAACTTCAGCTGGAGAAACTAAACCAGAAACTCCAACTGATATTTACATTTAAAGCCATTCCCCTTTAGCTCTTAAAACTACTATGCATTTTTAATGATGTTTTATCAGGAGGTCTTCTTTCTGGAAAGATTAAAGGGAGAAAGAATGGATATTTAGTGACTTGGGAACTAGTTGCAGAGTAGAGGGGAAAAACTGTGTGTTTCTGTCATCTTGGGCTGTAGCCTGTGGATGTTGTAAGGATGGAAGTGGTGAGGCAACCTCATGTGATAATGCAATAATTCAAGTACTTTTCAGATATGTCTAAAACAATTGGAAATTATCCACAGCAAAGCAGCTGAGGAAGATGATGTTTTTGCTCTACTGCAAAGGGATAACTTAATTGTCTTCTCTTAGAGCTGTGTAGGGCCGAATTCCTGCCCTGGTTTCACATGGAGCAGGTTTTGCTGATGGCTATCCCTTCTCTTGTCACTGGAGCCGATGGAGATAACGTGGAGTCTTGGTAATTGAGTTTGGCGTGTGGTCAGGAGTACACAGTGACAGGGAGAACACGCCTCTAGAGCAATCAAACCCCTCTCAACCATGGGCAAAGTTTGTGGTGGTGTGATTTTTTTTATTTATTTTGAATTTATGGAAACTGCAAAATAGGGAATGATGAACAGTAGCTTCCCCCTTGCCCCCCCCCCCAATTACGGTTCCGTTTAAACTTAGCTAGTAAATATTCCCAAACCACTGTATTCCCCTTAAAATATTTTCAGAAATCTACAAGCAACCATTAATCTCTGAAAACATCCCTGAGCTGATTACGTCCACTTGCTTAAATTTTCAATGGCAGAAAGTAATTAAAAAAATAAAGTTGAAGGAATTTCAGAATAACAAAGTCATTCTGAAAAAAAGTCAGTGTGTCAAACCTATTGAGTGAATTTTTGTTCCTCAGATTAATTTTTCTGTGGCTCTTTTCTCAGTCAATAGTTTGAGAAACCTGAGAGACATTTGCAGAATAATTTGGTGTTGAGAAACCTGATTATTTTTTTTGCTACTGCTGAATCATTTTGTTATCCCTGATGAAGAAATTTTGGAGTAATGTGCCTCATCAGCTTAAGATTCTTCACCTGAGTTTTGCTTTTTTTCCTTCTGAAAGGTGTTTGTTTACTCCAATTTCTTGGGAAACTAAACATCCAGAAGTAAAGAAATAGTTCTCAGTTGATGGTAATGTTAATAAAAACCAATTTGTATTGTATATATATTTATGTATGTATATATGTTTATTTGGTACTTAAATGCTGTTAACACATATCTGCTATAACTTTAAAATACCCTGGAATATACAAAGTGCTTTTAAATTTGATGTGGAAGCATATTAAAACAAATGAAAGTCAGTAGTAAATCTGGGGCAACGTTATTGCTGATGCAGATATCTATGTTGTTTGCAGAGAGGCCTTTCTGTCAGACTCAGAATAGTTTTGGCTGAATTTTCAATGAAAGAGTTTAAACTGTAGGAACAATAAATTATTTGACTTGACAGAAAACATTGTTATATAGACAAATAACTGGCATGCGAGTAAATAAATGGAGCACATTTTCCAAACATCAATAGATGCCTGGGCAAAAGCCATTTTAACAGGAACAGATTTTTTTTGTGTGTGTGCAGTGGCTCCTGTATAGTGTTTGGAAAATGTACCCATATGTCTACTCACAAATAATGTTCACCTGTAAGGAAATGCACACCAGGTTTATGAATGCTATTGAGTATTCCCAGTCCTACCACTGTGAATAATGATGCTTATATGGCCTCAAACATGAAAAATGCTCATCTGAATGCACAAAAGTAGCCTGACATACAGATTGGTGACATTATTTTTTTAAAGAAGTATTCACAGGTGGAGTTGACAGTGTTATCCCTGCCACGCGCCAGTGGAAGGAAAAGTTTTGGGAACCTAGAAGAAAATCGGTTATCGACGTTAGATAATCCCAGGAGTTTGCTTCAAAGTATCTGGGGGAGAGCAGCAAGGCTGAAGATTTGGATTCCCCAAGGTGGGCAATTGCTCACTGCTTGTGAGCCAGGTCGGAGACAGGCTGCAGGGCCTTAGGCAAATAACTTTGCTGCCTGTTGCCTCTTTTTCCCCATTTGTAATAGCTGACTAGGTATAATTATGTATCTGTTGCTTTAGAAGATAAATTAGTTCATATTTGCAAAGCAGGTGGAAGGAAAAAAAAAGTTACCTCTGGTCTTTTCATTCCTCTTTTTGCTAACTCTTCCTTGAAATTGGTTTCCTTTGCTAGGAGAAGAAAAAGAAATGCAAGCCTGACACCCCATTGAAACCCCATTGACCTTTTTAGCAAGGTTGACCGGGGCAAGCCAGAGCGATACGAGTGAGACAGTGGGACAGTTCTGTGCCAGCTACAACAGGTAGCAATTTGGCTTGCTGTGCCTGCATCCAAATTTTGTCTGTGGATTCGAGCCCTGAATCGCATGTTGCTAGGCGGATACTATTTTCAAACGTTTAAGGAAAGCTTTTGAGTGTAATGTGCACTTCTCTCCTTCAACATTTAAAGACTGCAGCAGTGGGAGAGGCATGCGGCATATCTGTAAAAGCCTGAAAGCTGATGAAATCTCAGTTAGATCTGTTATCTCCCAATGCTTTAAAGGTCTTCAGCTGGGAGATTAAAGAACAAGGTTACTGTGACAATTTGTTTACACGCAGGGAGAGATTAAGATCTCGTTGAAAAGGAATAAAAATAACATCATCTTGAGCTGTCACAGCATGAGACCCATTGTAATCAACACTGGTCTGATTTCAGGGATAATTTAAGACCAATTTATTATCTTAATTAAAAAAAAAAGAAGAAGGGAGAATTCAGTGTTTCAGATGCCAGTTGGACTGCTAAAACACGATGCCTCTGGAGTATCTACATTTTACACAGTTAGAAACTTTCAAGGTGTTCTGAAAGGGAAGCCAAACCTGGATGATAGAAACATTTGAGTCTATCTTAATAAGCATTGGATTAATTACACAATTAACCACAGAAAAACAACCCCAAAATTTCTGAGCACGCTAAAAAAATTAACACAGAAAGCATTGCTAGTCAAAGGCTGTTTTGACCCTATAGGGCAAGCAACTGAAAAGGAAATAAATAGATATGCAGAACCCCCTTTGATTATGTTTCATGCATCTATTTTAGCTGTTTAGTTACAATAATAAGATCATGCGGAATATTCCTCATAACTGCTCTTCTTGAAATTTAAAATCCCTGAGCTGCTGGTATCCAAATAAATGCACAAGTAATTCAGAGTTCAGAGAAGGGCTTGCCCTGTTTCACAGGCATTTGACATCAACCACTACTCAAAAAAAGAGGCTATTTCTACTTTTTATTTCATGTAAAATAGAGAAATCCATAGCTCTTCAAATAAAACGGAGGGGAAAAAATAAAACTAAATGGATTTGCCTGGCCTGTTTTTGTGGTGCTTTTGCACTTGTTTTTAGCAAACATTCGAATGGTTATTTCTATCTTGCATGCTTGCAAAAAGCAACTTTAAATTTGTTTCTCGTGATCATTCACCCTTGGAAGCTGATGATACGAGTTGCTGTGTGCTCATCCAGCTGGTGGAAGATCAGGTGACTCATACGACAGAGCTCTTGGCACAAATAAGAAATTTTAAAATCAACTAGGGGAAAAAAAAGGAAATTTACCACCAGTATATCATTTAAACCAAATTTGAATTGAGTCTGGCAAACTGAAAGAATATTTTCAGACATTTCCCTTGGAGAAAAAGGTGGGATGGGGCACATGAATTACTCACTGCAATTTTCCCAGCTCTTGTGTCTCCTCAGGTCTAACCCACTGGACCACCCTTGGAGATTTTGTGTTCAACTTTGAACCACTCTAAGCCTCTGAAACAGACTCAGACATGGGGTAAATAGCTGAATCCATGAGCACCACAGCCAGAAAAAGGCTAGTTGGTGAATTCTCAAAAAATCCTCAAAATGAGAAAGACTTGGGGTGGTTTTGGGTGGAAATCTGCTGGATCCCAGTGCTCCGAGGCAGGCAGAGTGCCCTGTCTTCTTCCAAACAGAAAGACTTTATAGCATCTTCAAGCAAACTACCCCAGTGTTTCACTGCCCATAGCTTTAAGAAGTTTTACTTAGGGAATGATTCAGATGCCTAAAGACAGCTCTCTACTGTCATTTTAAATCTCTTATGGTATCATGCCAAGCCTACAGCCTCATCACAGGGGTACAAATCTCCCATAGATCCCTTATCATAACTGCTAGCCTGACCTGTGTATCCTTGGGTCCCTAATATTTATTTATATATAGGCACCTGAATTTTTCCCCTAACCCGAATCCTTCTTGCTGTAAAGTAAACTCTTTACTTTCGGGCCTAGCCAGTATGGCTCTGGAGGGTAGGTTATTCCCTTCTTTCATCTTTTACATTTCTAAAGACCCTCAGTTAAAACAATTGTGTTCATTCAGTCTTTCTTTTCACAGGCCAAATTCCCTGGAGCTCTGATCTTTCTGCTCTCCCTCTAAACCTGGCCCCAGCCAGCACTGCATGGGCTGGAGGTCATTCAGGAGCCTGGCAGGCAATGCTCCTGCTTAGCCATGTAATTTCTCCTTTGCTTTTTCCACAACATCATGACAGTATTGCCTTCTCTTTAACTTGAGATCTGCTCCTGTCTTCATGTCCTTTAATGAGGTATCACCACCTTGCTAGGCTCACCCTGTATTCATCTACCTTATTCCTACTCAGACCTGGACTCCAAAATTGCCCTAGGGACTGGTACCCTATTTTTTCCAGACCATTTTTCCAATTTATTGAGATCTATTTGAATTGCTCTCCTTCCTTTCAGTGAGTTGCCAGCCCACACACATTTAATACACATATTTATTTCACCGGCTTTAATGAACACTTTGAACAGAACCAGTCCGAGGACAGAGCCCAAGGGAGCCTGCTCAGTATCGCTTCCCATTTTGACCCCTGATAACTTCCCTTTGCAATCCCCATGGTTCAGATACGCTTCTCTATATGGTCCTTTTATTCACTTGCCCCACTCAAGGGGTCATTTTTCTGGAGATTTGGGGCATGGTGTAAAGGCACAGATTTCAAAGCAATATGTCATTTCACCCTAGTGGAGGATCCAACTGTTTATTTCCCCTCTCCCATTGAATTCCTTTGTCCGGTTGCCCTGCATATAGAGGCAATATGAATAACCCTGAGCCATGTGGAGGGGGAGGTTACTCTGACTCACACTACCATGCTTTTTTTGTTCCCCCTTTGGTGCTGTATTGCCTAGTGCATGTCCTCACTCCTGGCTCTCCCCACAAAAGGCAGCAACAATCAAGCAAACCTCCGAATGAGTAATCTGCTCACAAAGAGCCCTTTGAGCGCACAAAGTAGTTGCAGGGAGGAAACGTCCCACTGGGGAACCAGGTGGACAGCAAACATTCGCTTTCCATTACAAATGAGTTCAAGGGAAATGGAGTCACCCCAGCATGGGATGCCAAATCCGTATCCAAAGCTACTTCCCACCATCCAAGCCAAACATACTTCCCTTTCTCTCCCTCCCCATCTCCCCTCCTTGTTTACAAACACGTTTACAAGTACTTGATAGGTGACCTTATTTACTTAGTAACCTGTGGATTCATTTATCTTGAAATTAGCAGGTAATGAACTGGAAACCCTCAACAACCCTCCCACTAATTAACATGATAATAAGATTGTTTTGCTACAGAGGTACAATTAGCATGTATAAGCTAGAGGGGGAGAAAGATCAATAAAATGTCTGAAGGGTACTAGGAGCTAGCTTCAAGAAGAGAACAAAAGAAAAGAGCTTTATGGGGTTACAACAACAGCAACAACTTACAGGCCTAGTGCTTTAAAGATATCCAGAGTAGTGGTCCTCTTTCTGTCAGATTGCCCACAAGGAGGCTGGGAGGAGTTACCTGTATCATATACTAATCCTTACCATTCAGAGCAGATTAAGGCTGTATGAAGAGTATTGCAGACAGTATGTTCAAAAATGTGGAGGGAAGAAAAAAAAAAAAAAAAGGTTGGGAAAAACCCAGAACATATATATGGCATCTGTCCATAAAAACAATGCAGGTGTTAGATGGTGAAAGCGGATGATGTAAAGTCATTTACTGCCCGTAACCATGCCAGGACTTCAGCGTGTATATTGAGAAACCCCTCTCTGCTGTTCAATTGACTTTAAGGAGATTACTTGGGTAAGTAATGCTTAAGCATAAATCTTTGCAGGATCATGCTTTTACATAGGGAATGAAGGGGAAATAGCAAGAAAAAAATTGCACAACAGTTTTAATAGCCACTCTTTGCTAAGCCAGATCAGTTGGGCTGAAGGGATTTAGGGAAAACTATGTGAGGGTGATGTGCAGGTGGAGAGAGTTTGCCAGCCAGCTATGTCTGTTGCCTCAGAATCCCTGGTTAGGTGGAAGAAAGCTGTGCCAAAGCAGTGGTATTCCTCCCCACAGCAAGGAATATGAAGAAAACAGGAGGATTTTCCTTTTCTATGTTCATAGTTGCTTGTCTACTAATGTGTTTCCATCTACATGGACTGGATCCAACGCATCCACGGCTGTGTTGGGGGGAGAGGAGAGTGCCACGGCTGAGATCCATGATGTGGCTAGATGCAAACATGGCACAGGAATTAGTGGGCTAATGGGGAAGAAAGGGTATGGGGCTACAGCCTTGCTAGTCCCTCTATAACCTTCTGTGAGTAAATCCACACTTAATTATTGAAAAGAAAGTATAAAGTAGCACGCCAGCACTTGGTGCAGTGTCTGATGTTGAGTTGAAGAGGCAGCAAACTGTACTAGTGCTCTTTTACACAGATCTTGCTGGATAAATGAAGAACTCTGGCTTTCAGCTTGGAGGAGGAGCTTGGTTTAAATCTCTGCACATCTCAGTGAAGCTCAATAGGATTCTTTATTTTTTTTATAAGTTCCCATAAGTATTGACTCCTCTGCCTAAGGCCATATTTTGCCCTAGATGACTTGGGAAATGAGATCATTCACAGTTGCTTGACGTAAATGGTGGGTGCTGAAGGCTCAAATCTGGCCCCAAGCTCTTTCCCTCACATCTGGCTTAACCCCACATCTGTCCTTGCCATCTGTACTGACACCTTCTGTCACCTCTGAAACTTTTACATTGAGCAGCGCATTTCAGCACAGACACTGCCAAGGAATTTGGGATAATCGTGCGCCTGGAGTAGAGTCTTCAGGTAGCACCGATGACGCCTGTGAATATTTTACCATGCAACTGATTTTCCAACGACTTATTCATCAGTTGTTTGAGTTCACAGAATATTGTCTCCTGGCATTCTTTGGAGTGCGAAAGAGGAAGGAAAACTATTAATGACTTTTGATTGACATTTTCCATTTGTGTGTGTGTGTGTGTAGGGGGGAGTTGTTGTGCATTTTTTTAATAGAACCTCAGGTTTGAATTGGGTAAACTGACACCTTGCAATCTGATCTGACAGCCCTGCTTTGTGTGGGAGTTTGTATGACTCCAAAATTTCAGCTGTGAGACTTTCTGCGTGAGCAGTCATTTTATTAGAAGTTTTGACACCTCTCCTAGCAGGGATCAGTGCCCGCTGTGTGAACGGAAACACCAAAAAGAGCATTGTGTGATGCAGAGTGGGAAGGGAATAAAAGAAGTTCTGTACCGAATAGCTGAAATTAGCTTGGATAAAGATCTTTGAAGACCTTACCTCACGATAATAAGAGTGGGACACTGGGGGCCATCCCACTGTAATTATTGTCGTGGATTTATGTTATCGTTTAAAAACCACAGATGCCCACACAGTTTTGTTGCATTTTGTTTCTCCCTCTGAAGAGACTGTTTTCTGTTATTTTGGGTTTAACTGTTTATGATTTTCTCTTGTAAGTGGGGTGGCAGCATCTTTGGTTTGTTCCAACTTTGTGGCCTGAGATTTGCAACTGATTTCTTGGCACCAGGCTCTGAAACGATTGTCTATGCCTGTATGGGGTGCACCAGGTATCACAAGTGGTCCCAAACTTGTTGGTGCTATGGGATCATGCCCACCTCTGCTGCCATTGATAGGGCTGAGGAAAGGGGAGAGCGGAAAAGCTGCTCTTTAGCACTTGGTTTTGTATTGCTGAAAGAGAGAAGCCCTGGTGGGACTTACTAGAAGTGTCCTGCCTCCATGAGGGGTGCAGATGAGTGAAGGTAGCTGGCCAAGTGAAAAATACATCAAGCAGAGACTAATTGCAGTAAGCAATCTGGGATCTGGCTCGGCAGAAGCGCGCAGGGGCTGTACCTCGGGGGACCGACCCAGTCCTGAGCGTAATGCACAGAGAGACCCTGCAAACCCCAACTTCTGGTTTTACTTTGTCCCCATTAGCTAAAAGGGTGGTTTTGTGTTTGCCTGGACGTGAGCTCAGGTGGGAAAGTCATGAGAATCCGTTACGTCTGAAATTTTCTGTCTTTTTATCACGGCCATACCCTTCCCAATAACTGGGGGTTTCCTGAAGAAATTTTGGACTGGGGAGATGGAAAACAAAACCTGATCAATTGTAAAACTAGGCTGAGGCTTTTGTGGGAAGAAAGCAGGCTGATTATTTTTTTTTTTTCTGCTCCTACTCACCTGCCCTCAGCTAGGTTGATAAATACCTGTGAAGCATTTGCTAGAAAAGTTCCTAGGAGTTCATTGTAATGAGCAATCCTTCTGGCCTAGATTTGTATCTTCCTTGAGAATAGGTGTAATTTTAGATCTGCTTTGCAAGCTCTTTTTTTTTTTTTCTTTTCCCCCTTTTCTTTCCAATACTCCTCAGTACAATAGGAATCTTGTCCCATGGTGTGAAGCCCCTGCAGAGTTATAAAATTGTGTCACCTTCACTGCCTCCCTTATAAGTTACTCTAAGTGACACTATTAAAAAGAAAAACCACAGGATCTCCTGGGATCAAAACAATGTCCTGTTGTTATCTTAACACCACTCCGTTTGGCTTTTTTGGCTTTTACCTTTCATTTCCTACGGCTCTATGCAAGCAGAGCTTGCCTTGCATTGTGCTTCATTCCATGCATGCATTTTCTCAGAGAAGATGCTTTTATTTCTGAAGGATATGCTGGGTGGCCAGAGGTTTCAGATTTCTTCAGTGGGGATTCATCTCTTCCAGGAAGGGGGAGGTTGGAGTGAACAGGCCAGCTAAGAAACTTTCATCTCTGTGCAAGAAGGGAGGAGAGACTTAGATGCTCATCACTTCCTCAGACGAAGATTTAAGCTCAAGTATTAACTAATAAACTCCCTATCCCGTGGGAGTTGAGACAGGGCGTGTGGGGGAGGGAATGGATTGAACATGTGTGAGTTTCCCACTTTGAGCAGGAGTTTTGGTGGCCTGGAAAATGTAATGTGTTTTTTCTGTGCAGATGCTCTGGAGTGTGACTCGCAAGCAGTTGCGGCTCAGACGGTTTTTGCAGAATGAGCTACCAGCAAGCCCTCTGTCCTTCGTGCGATATTATTCAATAAGCTCAAGGTAACTCGTACCTTAGAGCAACCTACCCTTGTAAATACGTTGCTGTAATTGGTGTTTTCACACTTGTTTCCTGTCTGTTAACAGCAGCAGAAGTTACCTATGCAAGAACAGTTTTATCACTGCGTAAATGCCCGGGTCCAGAACACATCTACGTGTTATACACCCTTAAGTCTGTTTGAATGTGTGATGTGTCCGGTCACATTTTCTCTGTTACACATTTCTGCAACGTGATTTTATTTGTAACTTGAAGATCCAGCTATTATATATTATTATAACTTGAGGATGAAACTCTTCATAATGCTACCTTGCACTTATTGTTTTTGACCCAAAAGCCCACAAAGTGCCCGACAGATGCTAAATGGTTTTACCAGAGACCCTGGAGGTCATTAATTATAGTTATATCCACTTTACACATATGCTAAGTGAGGGTTTCAGTAGTTTGTTACTAGAGCATGCAGTGGCTTGGTACAGTGCGTGGAGTGAAGTAGAGATATGTGCCAAAATTTTCTGCCAATCTACAAAATCTCCCTAGGAACCATTTAATGTAAGACTTTCAGCTCACCTGGGGACTGGGCATGGAGCAAAGCACCAGTTTTCCTGGGAGGGACCTGCGATTACATAACCAAAATTTTTTTGGCATCTTAGAGCTGTACTGTCCCATGGTACAGAGTTGCCCAGAATTGAAAGAGGGCATTCCCACCTTGGCCCTTGATCCCACCCTATAGAACGTGTCCATCACTGCTCTTTTTGAGAGGTGTGCACAGAGCTGTGGCCAGGAGCAGCTGCAAAGCTGATGTGCAAAAGGGTCTTTGAAATGAGAATGATGAAGCAGGCCCAACGTTATTTCCAGTTTGGGCATTGGGTCATGGTTTTTAGCCCTTCTGGAAGAAGAAGAGCTGTGGAACCACAGCATTTCCCATTTTATCTGGCATGCTTTCCAGCTGCCCTGGGAACTGATGCCAGCTCTCCTTACGGACTGGAAGGATTGTTGGGCTGGAGAAGAAGCATTGCACTTCTTGAAGGCCTCTGTGGCAATGACAAAAGTATTTTACAGACTGTACAAAGCTAACTCGTCTTGATGACAATATCATTATGGTGAAAGCACATAGGTGAGGTGCTCTGCCAAGCCTCTGTTCTGTCCAGGAACTTATGTGGCCCTGTTCACCTCCATACGTCACCAGCTTTTTGTCATTACTAGGCTTTTACAGCAAAGGCTACTCACAGTTCTACAGAAACTGAAGTGGCTGAGGAGGAGCCTGAGCCAGAAGTGCTGCATTCCCATCTAGGACTCTATCCATTAAATAAGTCGCTCATAGCCCTAACTTGTTGAACAATTAAAGTATTAATAAACTAATTATGTACTTAATTAATTAACATGAAAAGGTAACAATCTGAAGAAGTAGTATGTTGCAGGCAGTCTCATCTCTTGTTAAAGACAGCTTTAGCCTCTTAATTTCCAGAGGCCTCTTCCAGCACTGGAAGGTGTTGCAGCTAATGTGCAGGTCCTGGCTCTTGGCTGGTGGATGACCGCATCAGCCCAGGCTTTCTAGGAGTCAAGGCAGAGAGGTGAGCGCAGTCTGGCCCCTTGTTTCTACACAAAGACTTATTGTGACATGCATATCTACCATCGTCCATTTTACCTTTGTGTGACATTTCTGAATGTTTTGAGGTTGCTTTTTTTTTTTGGTTTATTTTAATTAAACATGACTAAACAATGATTCTCTGGGTGGGAATCATTCTTCCTAATAACCACAGTGTGCATACTAACTATACTAAAAATAAATCTTGTCTCTGACTAGTTAAAAATTGCAGTGATTTGTTGATGCTTTTTACCTGTCACTAGTAAGATATAAATATAAATAAGTAGAATTACATTTAAAATATCCATCACTTCACATATGGAGAGTGGCAATGAGTGGGCTGTAATAATAAAATATACTTTATAAGTGTCATAATCATTCAGACACCAGGAACTCATAAGCCACAGATCTGACATTCAGATGATGAATTGTGATTTTGTTTTAAAAGCCAGGCATGTCAACTCCATGTGCATAGTGGGAATTGTAGTTCAAGTGACCTCTGCTAAAATGCTGACCTTAACAATGACTTTGTTTTACGTTTCCCAGAAACTTTTTAAGTAGGTGTGATACTTTCCAAGTGCAGTTGTTGCACTAACACTAATATAAAGTCATTTAAAATATTTTTGACACCTTTGTTGTGGTCATATATTATATGACACAGAAAATGAGATTCAGTGAATGGCTTAAAATTAATTCTATTTTGGGGTCTTGGTAACATCATAAACCCCTTGAGATTCACCTGTGTGATATATGGTATCACTGGATAAGATTATATTCTTCTAAAACTCTACAGCTCATCCATTCTTGCATGCAATAAATAAATACATTAAATATACATACGGAGGAGTGTTTGCATTGGTATATATGAAAGAGGATTAGACAACACTCAAGGGAGACTCCATAGACTGTAGGGATCTTAAATCTGATGGAGGAAGGTTGATTCAGTGGACTTCAGAGACCTGGATTCTGCTCCCCTCTCTGCTGCACGTTTCTCCTGTGTGACCTTGGACATGCTGTTTAAACCCAAATCTTAAAAGAATTTAGGCTCCTGATTCCTGTCGAGATGCCTGATTCATGCTGATTTCAGTGGGAATTTAAGATCTGAAAAGGAGCTGAGCACTAAAATCCCTTGAAAGATCAGGGATATGTTTCTCTGGGCTTAAGTTCCCTACTTTTAAGATGGAGATAATACTCATTCACAGGGACTTTGCTTGGGTGACAGCATGAAGGATCATAAGGCAGCATGGTCCTGGGAGCTGTACAGACGTGTGAAGTCCTGTCTCTGATTCCCTATGAATAGCTTCATGCGCTACACAGATATAATTATAGTCATATCGAATGAAAACACAATTAAGTTCCAGAATTGGAGCTGATTGGCATAACAAAGCTGAGATTTACTGCTTCCTTCACCAGACTAGCGCAGGTTCTAACACAAATCATGCCTTTTAGCCTTCAATTTGATAAACTTTCAGCTATTTTGACATGTAGAGCCAACTGCAGCCTACTCCATCCTGACAAAAAGAGCCTAACAAATGGATTTTCAGTCACCCACTGAACAGAGCTAGATGACAGATCTACATGAAATCCTTTTTGGAGGGAAGGCAGCCTTTTAACTTGATTGATGAAATTATATCTAAATCTGGTAGATTTGGGACTTCAAAGGCATTTTTGCCTACTTAGGGCATCTCAGATGAAGGGAGTATGCTATTTGTACCAAACTCCCATGCTCAAGTGGTTTGCAAATTGACCCCTTTGTAATAGGTTAAAGGTTCCGCGCTAGATAACGGTGGTTCATTTTGATTAATTATGTCAGGGAATTAATGTATGATTACTAACTTTTAGCAGACCCTGCTCTTTCTGACCTCGAGCTGCTTGTTTGTGTGGCTGGTTGTAATTTTCGACCAATGGGTTACAAGAGGTCACTGTGTGGTCAGCATATTTTAAACAAAGAAAAGGGAGGTGGGGAAGGGGGAGCAGAGAAACAGCAATCTCAGATCAGAGTGGATGGACTACAGTTTACTGGCCTGACAGGGGAGATTTGTTAAGTGTTTTAACAGTAGATTTTTATACATTTACCCTTTCCAATAAAATATTCTTCTGAAGAGCTAAAAGAGTGGCCTGGAAAGATGTTGGGAGGATAATTTAACAGCTGAATGTTAAGCCCATAATTGCACTTCATACTGGTTTCAATAGTAGAGAACCTTGTTAAAAAATAAATTGGTCAGTGCTCTGTTTAGCACTTGGATTGGCTGAGAGCAATATTGAAAGCTTCTTATTAAGCCAATGCCTGGGAAACACCGCTTACAAATTTCTTAACCAATCACTGAAGAGTTAGCAAAGGTTGATAAAAGAAGGTTTAGCTCCATTTCATTTTTTAAACTTTTGGGTGGGTATGTGAAACCATCTGAGAGTTTCTCAAGACTAGGAAGGAAATATGTGAGGCCCAATCCTGCAAAAAACTCTGCACACTGAAGCAACTGTAGTCACTGGATTCAATATTGTATTCAATAGAATTGCTCATGATGAAAGCGAAGACTATGGTTAGGTCTTTACAGCACATCAGCTATACTGTGAAAATCATGGTACGCTACTGTGTAGATGAAGGGACTAGGAACCAGGTGCCTTAAATTCCTCCAGTCCCTGCACATACTTGTGGTCTGATTCTGGTAGAGATCTTGAGACAGAGGGATCTAAGCACATACTTGTACAGCAACTAAAGTAGGACTTAACGCTTTAGAGATGCTACATGATAAGAGCTATTGGAAGCAGGGATACTTATCACTTGTGAAAATCAAGGAATACTTACTCCTGGGCCTAAATATACATAGAATTCAGTAACCAACTGCAAATGTAAAAAACAAATTGCTATTATCTTCCATGGGCCTCACTCTTAGGTTAAAAAATGGGTCTAAAATATTTTGTTTATAGGAGCACCAAGAGGCTTAGTTCGTTAATGTTTGCACTGTGTTTTATGGTCCTTAGATGAAAGGCACTACTGATGCTTAAAGACAATTATTATTATAACACTTATTCTAAGAACAATAGGCACATTTGTTTTATTTTCCACTGAACCCCTTCAAACATCAGGGTCTCCAATTAAGCTGTGATCAGAATAAGGGCTAGGACTTTGCTGAAACTTTTCCCGGTTGCTTTGGAAAACCCAATTTTGGGGTCTTATCTTTTTGCTTACCCGCTGAACATGGGGCTCTTGAGTTGGCTTTAGAGTCCCTTAATTTTGTTGTTCCTTGGAAAAATGTGCTCTTGCCAAACTATCTTTTGCATTTCAAGGGACAACACTGTAACAAAGCTTTGCAAAAGGAGAAAGGGGTGGATCTGGTCAAAAACATGTGGTGTTAGTAGGGTGAGGAAGGAACACTTAGGCCTAAAAAGATGTGAGATTCACAGAGTGACAGGAAGAGCTGGAAAGGAGAAAGAGATGGGAAAGGTAAGGACAGTGAATAAGACAAGAAGACTGCGGATGGAGACAAACAGAGCAGGGGTGCCGAAGAAACAGAGAAGCTAAAGTAAAGAGAAAAAGAAGTATTTGGAATTGTGTGTATACACACACACACACACAAACCTCCATACACATCTGTTACAGTTTGCTAAAATTGCCTGACTCTCCTGAAAAGTCACCTCATACAAAAGGAAGATAAGCAAGAAGATTTAAGATTTGTTTTAGTGATGCTGGGAAAAGCAAATCTCAGACAGGACTGAAGGCTGAGCTTTTACTCTCAGTTAGCACGCTGCTGATCATTGCTGATTGCTCTGCAGCTTTTATAGGCCAAGCCACAATAAACGTAATTCAAACTAAGGTCTTTTGCCATGTAGTAAAGGAAAGACTTGTGTCAGGCTGACAATTCCTTTGGCCAGTGTCCCATCCACAGAGGGAGCTTCAGGCAGAAGGAACCAACAGTGCATCCTGACCCTGCTCCGTGAGTGACAACCAGAAATTCAGTTTCCTAGTCCCTGCTTTGACTATTAGACGCAATTGCCTCTTGAGCTCTTCATTTAATGGAAAGTCTCACAGCTGCTGTCAGAGCATGAATGTCACTATTATTTACTTATTTAGTCATTTTACAGTAGTGTTAGGGATCTCAGGCAGGTCATTGTACCACATTTAATAAATGGCAATCCTGCCTCAAATGATTTACAATCAAAGCTGTTGATTCAGGCAAGTACTCGCACATACATGCTCTTCAAGTAATCACAAAAGCACATGTTAACTTGCTGTCATACATCGGATGAAAACTTCCTTCAATGCTATCTCTCCTGAACTAGGGCCTGAGCTGAAAACCTAGCAAGCTGTGGAAAAATAAAAAATTGTAGGGGAAGTGAGGATTTCAGGAGGTGCTCACAATGTTTTAATGCTTTCAGCTGGGTTTTGCAAGAAAATGAATTTATGCAGTCTTGTTCTCTGTCTCTCTACCTCTAATAACTCTTAAACTTGATGGACAATGTCAACCATACTTGGTGGAAGGATAGGCAGCGTTAGATTAAATGTAGGCCTCCGGGCCCAAGAACAAAGTCCTCAAGGTGCATCTACTGCTTCAGCTTGCATGGCACCCAGGCAGTGGGAATTGCTCACTGTGAAGTAGGAGGGTAAGAGAACAGAGGTACAACCATGCTTTTAGCCGTATGAGAATCTACACTGCAGAAAGGTCAAAATATCAGGTTTTAGAAGCTCCACTTCTCAGGGAACCACTGGCTTATTCATTTTTGAGCATAAGGGGATGAAATTCTGAGTCCTTTGAAGGTGAAGGGAATTTGTTGTTGCTTCCTATGGAGCTAGGATTGTACCCTGTTACACAGCCTTTAGGGACAGAAAATAGTTGTTTCTTTTGTTAATAGGTAAAACCAAAGCAAATTATGTACAACAGTCTTTAGGGCTGGTAAAGAATGTGTCAGGCATTGGTTGCTTTTTACATGTTTGCACATCAGAGACTTGCATTTTCATGCTTGTGTGTGTGTCCAGGTTTTGGGTGCTTGCACATGCTCTGATTAAAGAAAAACTCTGAACAATGCTATTTAATTTAATGATCTTAATAAGCACATGGGGGGAGTGTCTTTACTGTATAGACACAAACAATGCTACATGCTTCAACATGAAACATAATTAGGGTGTGCAGTAAAATAAAGGGGTGAGGGGGAAGGGGACATTTTTTTTAAAATGAGAACAGAGGTGACTTCCAACAAAACTTCAAAACCGGCTTGGCTAACAATGAACATAGCCCCATTCTTTTTAATCATCAACAAAATCTATCACACATGTTCTTTCAAGTAAAGTTTATTAGAAAGAAATTGCTACTAGAGAACCACATGTGAGCTCTGACTTGGCAAGGTCAGGCCAGGGCAATAAACCCTTGAACTTTACAAATATGCAAAGCTGACATAAATAACAAATTAAACCCAGCCAGGTGTAGAGCTGCAGCAAGCTGCTTGCCAGAAAGATTCAAACTCTGGCCAGCGTGACCTCTGTTAGCTTGTGTGGAAAGTGGGGGCTTATCTCCTTGGCTTGTTGTCCATCAGGGTTCATACCTGTGGGCTCAGGTCACCTTCTTCTTCTCATTAGCTTAGAAAAATTATATCACTTCATTAGAGGTGTTTGTTCAGCTCCTGAGTGTCCTCAGGCATTTGGAAGTGTTGCTGGGTGAGTGCTGATTCTATCGGAGCTGGAGAGAGCCCTCGGCACAGGCAGTGCTTCTGCCTGGATCCGCCGAGTCCTTTGAGGGATCAGTCCAGGGTTAACCAGCAAGGGAGAGCGTGGAGATGCCTCAGAGGATTTGGTGAGATAGGACAGGGAGGAGAGGATTGGGGTCTTTAACAGGGTGACATAAGCCCCATCTAGCTGAAGTCTGGAAATTAGTAAACATAAATGTACCGCAAGCCGGCTTGTGGTCCTGTGAGCCCTCTGAGAGCCACTGCTTGTGGCTCACAGAGTTACACATCACCTGTGTGCTATTTTGGATCGAGCTCCAAGAGGGGCTTTAGAAAAAGGAGCCAATCCTTGCACCAGTGTTAGCCATATCTGTTGCAAATTCTCTGTGTAATCAGGACTTCATTAGAGGTGTAATTCTCACTGCAATCAATCACTGTATCATTCTGAGCCTCACTGCCAGATTTCCAGAGGCATTCAGCTGCAGATACACCATCTCAGTGGGATTTTCAAATGTCTCTTAAGCGCATTAAGCACCTAACTTCCACTGAATGCTCAAGGGGTTTTTAAAATCCCACTATGTGTCTCTCTACATCTTGCCCTTAAACAAGTGCTTAATTTTAAGTGCAGGTAGTTTCATTGATGTGTATAGCACTACTTGTGTGGTTAAAGTTAAACATGTGCTTAAATGCGCAGTTAAACCATGGCTGTAATGGGTGGGGGAGGAATTTGATGCAAACATACACTGCTTTAAATATAAATGTTTCACTATCACACCTTAATTTTTGGATACTGGTTTGAGGCAGAAGCAGTAAAAAAGAAATGTCTCTTTAGACTTGAAAATTGAGGAAATTTGCTCTGAGAATCACAAAAAGGGAATAATATGGTACGCTGGGACATGATGTTCTACAGAATCCCTTTACAAGTGTAACCAGACTTTATAATATCTTTGCCATGAGAATTGCTTTGACTTTTTTTTTTTTTTTTTATTTAAATGCAAAGCCAGACCTCTTACTAAAACACTTACCTTGAGAGGCAGTACTCTGCAGTGGCTACCGAGCTGTCATGTCATCTTGAGCCACATGTTTCACCTCTCTGTGTTGCTCTTTTCCCTCCCACTGTCTTTACTATTTATATTATAAGAACTCTGGGGCAGGGATGGTCTCTGTGTTTGCATAGCTCTCTCCATAATGGTGGCGTCTCTCTGCTGGAACCACTCAGTGCTGTTGCTAGTGAAATCTTGTGACTTTCTTGCAGAAACTATCAAAAAACTGTAGGACTAAGTGATGGGAAAAAACCCCCTCTTTCTTAGTTACTTGAGGTTGTAGTTTTGTTTCTGAGTCACAGGTTTGGGCTCTTCAACACGTGAGGTTTATATAGACTTGCTAAAGAGATCTGTCCTGATAAATGGGTTGGATTCTTTTTATAGAGTTCTCCACTGGGTCCACTCCATCATAATGAAGCTTCAACACAGGCCTCCACAGAGCTCCAAGAGAGAAATCTGGGGAGGAGAAAGTGAAGGGAGATTGGGTGAGTTTACACTACGTGTTAAGTGGAAGAGCTGCAAAGAGGTTGGGAGACTTGTCATGACATGCAATTAAAGGCTCCTCTGGGAGTGTCTGTATAAACTCTACACAGAGCAGAAAGAAAACAGACAGCTGACAGTTGTACTGTGAAGTCTTAGAATATACAGTGTTCACTGCTGACACTCAAAGGCAATTTTGCCTAGTTCTGTGAAGTCTAAACACTTTTACTTAGGGTTAGGGACAATCCCTGTCAAAGAAGAGCTTGAATTTCTGTTCTAGCTGTTACGAGTTAGCATCTAGGAAACTCTCTTGCACTGAACCTGACGCACACTTTGTTTGTTTTAGTTATGTTTCCATTTGACGAAAGCCCTTGCTAGTGCTTTTTGCCTTTGCCATTAATTGTGGCTGGAGTGTGTGACAGGTATCCCATCTGCCCACGTTCCTATCCAGACCACATCCTGTGATTCTTGGGCCAGGCTTTTGTTGCGAGTCTTTCAGAGTTTCTAGCAGGGGTGTGTGCGTGTGCATGTGTGGCACATCCAGAAGTGCAAATGGGGAGATATAGGGAAAGGACAAGTTCTGCTGGACTTTGGGTATCAAATAAATCTTGCCTGGAAGGACGCAGTCCTTAAATACCTTGAGAATGGTGTTGATGGTTGAGGCTGCTGGTTGGGAGAGGAAGGATGAGAGGAAACCTCTGTTCTACCAACTCCTTCACCCCCTTTTCCTTCATAGTGTTGAGAAGCCTGAATGAGGATCTGAACTGGTTTGAGGTTGAGTGACTATCTAGTATATTTAATTAGAAGGAAATCTCTGCAGGTCTGCAGTGGAAGCTGCGGTCAAAATGAAAAATAGCTTGGCATAGTCAGTGGAGACAGAGGTCCAAGCCTCTATCAATCTTATTCAAAGCAAGAGCTTTAACCCATGTTTCCCTTGGTGACCTGGGTGAGGTCCCTAAGCTACAGGCTCTTGGCTATTTTGGTCAAGGCCGACATTTACCATAATGTTTCAATGGGTGGGTATTGCAAGGTGGCTTCTATTTACTCCACGAAGATCCCCATTCCATGTCAGGGAGTCTGTTGTTTCTCTTATTCCTGTAGCTGCCAAAACAAACGTGAGGAAGTCACTAGGCCAAAAAGTAGAGAAAGAAATCATCCTTTCTTTGACTTCTTTTTGCATTCCATGTGCAGGTCCTTAAAAAAGGAAGCAAGATGTAGAGAACCTGAACGTTTCACATCATCAGAGGCATTATCACAAAATATTCTGACTATTTTTGGGATGGAATGACTTTATTCTACAAAGACATCAGAAGTCCTATAGAAGGGACTCAAGTAGATTTTTATTTCTTTCTAGATATAGGGGAATGGAAAATGAGAAGAAAACAACTTGGAATCCACCAGAGAATTTAGAGTGAAAATTTAATTTATATGGGATGACTGTGGTGATGGGAAATACAGAAAACTCTAAGTTTTGATGGTTGGACCAGGCTCAGAGCCTAAAGGCATATATCACTGAAGAGTATTAAATATTTAAAAGAAGGTTTATTTAGAGTCCTCAAAGCTGACAGGATCTTAAATACAAGATCATATGGCAAGAAAGCTCAACATCATTGCTGTCAGGGTGAATTAACTGTGGAGTATAGCCCTGTATAAATAAGCAGCCATGGAAATTCTCAGCTTCATTTAAGGTCCTGAAAAACAAAATCGTCTCCACTCAGAAGAGAAAAGAATAAGGCCAGGGTAGGAAGAAAGAGGATAGACTCAAGCTCTCTGAGCAATTTTATCAGCACATATTTCCCAGGTAAATTCTCAATTATTTTAGCAGCAGAATACAGAAGAATTGTATTTCAAGGGTCCATGGTTTATTGCCCAGTACAACTGGCATTGGTTGAAATGAATGACATTTATAATGCATTTCATGATACAATTTTTCAGTTAAATCTTTCCCTTCTAGGTGTTTCTTTGGGCTCTGGGGAAGTGCTCCTCCTCAGGGGAGGAAGTTGCTATTATTATTGTAAGGAGATTCAGCCAGGCTGTACCTGAGAGACTCACTGAGGGTATTCATCTGTATCTTTCTTTTTTCATCCTTCTCACTACTGCATCCCCTCCTGCCTCAAAAAATGGCTGCCCCTGCTTAGTCTGCTGCAATTTGTGGCAACACAAGAAAATAAGTTTGGCCCAGCAGATTATGATGAGTATCAGTGTGTTGGTCATGCTGGTGTAAAGGCCTCGGGACTTTCCCACAGAAATGGTAGACCCTGGAAAGGAGCCTTGGCCAAGAGACACAGCAGTGTACATGCTGTACTATGGTAATGTGGACCTCCTCTTGCCTTGTTTGTGCATCACGACATGTCTTGGGAGGGTTTTAAGGATCTTTGCCACACCAAAAATTCTCCTTCCTAAGCTATAGCAGAGAGCTGCCAATGTGGTATTTGTACTGCTGTGGAAGCCCTTCTCCAGAAGGTCAGTGGGGGAGTGTAATCAGTTTAGAACTGGATGTTGTAACTTACTTGAATGAAAGATTTTTTCTAAAGGTGACATTAAGATGAAATATTTAAGATAAACCAGAAGATTTGACTGGAAATTCACAATGTCCCTCTGAAACAGTCCACGCTGATTTACTGATCTTCCATTTTCAATTTATGAGCTGAGACCAGAGTATACCACTAGAGGATGAGAATAGAGTAGTCATATTAGAGCCAGCTCATATATCCTACAGACAGACTTTGGAAGAATTAGAAAGTATAATAAAGTGCTTGTCGCTTTAAGACACTGGTTGGCTCCTCGCCAATTTAGATCCTGGAGCATTAGATATTTTAAAAGCCCTTAAAACTGTCTCTTTTCTTTTTTTTTCCCCCTCGTTGTCTGAGGTTTTCACCTTTTAACAATGAAGAAACAATGGTAGGAGCATCCTTTGCTTTACAGCTTTCTCCCCCTACAGCTTGCTGAGGGATGAATTCTGTTCTCCATCACATTATTTTAAATATGAGATAACTCTTTTGAAGTCAGAGCATGTGTATGGCATGAATAAGGGAGAGAAAATGTATCTTGTTTTAAAAAGCAAATTCTTGGGTTTTCCTAAGAGCAGTTAACACTGGGATACACAAAGGCACCCAGGTACTTTTCAAGCACATAAATACTGCCAGGGCACTGCAGTGACCTTTGGTCTCCAACATTTTCAGCTAATGGTCACCGTATGTGGCAAAAAAGCTGATCCTGCAATTGCTGTGGGACCTGACTGGAATTTTGGATGTCCCCTTGGAGGGCAGCCACCTTATCAGTGAGCTCAGTGGCCCATGGGTCAAATGTACAAGTACCAATGTGGGCTCTACTGCAGCGCCCAGCGCAATGCACTCGGCAGGGCTACTCCTCCTGGGGAGAGTCAGAGGGCTTTAAATATATCACAAACATTCTGGAAGGATCTCTAAAGCAAATTTTGTTCAAAACCAATCCCTCTGCTAAAGGCTTAAATGCCTAAATAAGGATTTTGTTTGAAGATGCTGTTCCAGAAAGGTTTTTTGAGGGTTCTGTTTTGGCTGAGCTCTGCAATATAGTTTGATGCAAGAGAGAAGGAATTTGGGGAAATAGGAAAGGTGGCCTGGGGTAAGAATAAACAAAATGAAAATAATAGGCCATCAACCTGGGGTCATTTTCTGAACAATACAGCGTAGAGAAGGGACCCAGGGATCTTTTTGTGTCATAGCAGACTAACAGAAACTTGCGATTCACTCCACTATTTGTTGTTCCTTCAGACCTGACTTTTCTTCTGGTTGGGACTCTGGCAGAGATCCCCTCCGGTTGGGACTCCAGCAGAGATCCCCTCCAGTTTTAGGCAGCAGTTTCTTCTCATGCAGTGGGGATATTAAGCCTGTTGAAAGACCTTTTTAAGGGAGGATTCAATGTTCCTTTCCTCTCTTCCTGGAGATTATAAGATAATGCATCTGGAACAACATTAGCTCATCCAGGTCTGTGGTTTTATTTTTGATAATCAAATCCCAGCAATCTCATTCTCCATCTGCCTGAGCATATTTTTGGGTAAGGGGTAGATATCGGCTAGCACACATGGCTGTGGTCAGATATTGTGAGATCTTCTAAACATGAACAGAAAATTTCCGTCCTCTAAGTTATATCTAAACATTCCTTTTTCTCTTGTGCTGTATTTTCTTTCTGCAGCCGAGACAGTTCTGGTAGTTCAGGCCAACAGAACATGTTTATTTCTCCTTTGGTAGTGTTTATTCAGCAGACTCCCAAACTTGGGTTCAGGCTGCATTTACTCTCAAATAAGAATTATTTTGATGGCCTCAGCCTTATTCGATACAGTGTAGTGTCTAATTGTGTCAAGAGCTAGCATTAAGTCATTGTCTATCTGGATTAAGTGTTAAGGGTACAATGAAGAGTCTGTGGATGTCTTGTTAGGAGACAGCTGGCCAAATGAAAGTAGGCTTCCTTCTGAGTCTCAGCAACATCTGCATTCCTAAACAAGAAGAGTATTTCTTACAAAAGCAAGTGGATTTTCTGTCAAGTTTAGCCTAGAAGTGAGATAATTATAGGAAAAAAGCTGAAACACATCTTAGAAGCTTTTAGGAGATTATGACACTTTGTTTGGCCTTCTGTGAAAGCTATTAGTCATTTATTCCCTTTCAACAGCAGAGTACTGGCATGCAACATCTGTGCTCTGCTTTACCTTAGAGCTTCCTTGGGATCACTGCAGCAGGGATGGAGTAGGTCTTCTTCCTACTGGCACCAGCCTCCTGTCTGGGGCATCTGACTCTGTCTCACAAAGTGGTTTTTTTTGTCAACGAGGACATCACATTTTTAGTGACATGCAAAAGTAATTTTCTTATAATGTTAGTTGTATAACGCTAAATCTTTCTAGTCCTACAACATCACTAATTATTAATCATATATCTAATACATAAATCCATAAAGGACAGTAGTTTCACACACAGAATCACACAGAATCACAGAATGGCAATGTTTGGAAGGGACCTCGGGAGATCATCTAGTCCAACTGTCCTGCTAAAGCAAGTTCACCTAGAGCATGTTGCACAGGACATTGTCCAGGCAGGCTTTGAATATCTCCAGAGAAGAAGACTTCACATGACATAAATTATGAAGAGACATAAGATTTGTGCTATCTTTTTGATCAGTCATGGTGCTCTGATTTTTTAACCTTATCTGAAGCTCTTTGTCCATGGCACTTTTTTATGAAGCAGGGAATCTTATTCTAAAACCCCTTCAAGATCAGGTAGTCCTGTAGAAGACATTCTCAGTTCAGCTTTCATCCCCAAACATATTTATTCTTAAATGAGTTTTAAGGGAGCAACTCCCCTTTTTTTTTCTCCTAATAAGACGAAATTTTGTTAATTTTTAAGAACGACAACAAAAGAGAGTAGTGTTTTCTTCAGTAAATCAACTAAATTTCAAAATTTTATTTTTATCTATATGAAATATAGATTCTCTCAAAATGTATTTTGCTCAGAATGAAAACTATTTAACAATGATCTTCAGAAGTTGCCTGGATTCACTGTGATGTTAGAAAAATTTCAGCTGCTTCTTTTGTTCAACTTCTTTTCCAAGTAAGTTGCACATATCCATGAGATGATGATAAGCAGACCGGTGAGGCATCTGAACAAATTGCCCTGCATTTTAGCCCTCAATTATATAAGGTGATCTTATGAAAACAAGAAGTGAAGTCTTGAAAGGTCTCTGAATAGCAACGGGAAATAATTCATGCCAGATTGTTCCTTGTTAGTGCCAAAGAGAGACTCCTATAAATTGGTTAATCCAGAGAGTTGATGCACATCCTTTACACTTAAAGAATAGCTTCTTTGGTTTTCCAAGTGAATCAAAACAGGTGAGTTAGGATCCTAAATGCCAGTGAAAATCAATGAAGAATAAAACACTTACGTCACAAAGCTTTCGAAAATGCCCTGATGATGCAGTGAATCCTGACCATGTAGCAACAACATCAACCAACCAAATAAAAGGTCTTCCAAGTTATAAAGTTTGTCATCATTCAAAGAGTGAACTGAGAGAAATCAGAGTGGCTTTGTGACAATTCATCTGATAGTCTGACTGTCAAAGTAGCTGCTTTATAAACTACAGGAAGATGTGTGGCAGGGACTTTGCCATCTCAGATCTGTAGAAGAACAGAAAGAAACCATAGTAAGTTATCGTCATAATATTTTTCATTCACAAAGATTTTCAGTGAGTCTATAGATGTAGCAAAGTGCAAAATGGCAAATGCCTGGTCAAACCTATCTACCTTTGCAAATAAAGACTAGTGGTGAAATTACTTAGCTCCATTTAAAGACAACTGTTAGCTGAGGTTAGGTTTCTGACAAGTTAGCTCTTCACTTGGTGAAAGCACATGGTTGTTGTTTAGGTGGCTGTACTGGTTCAGGGACCTGCACAACTGAGTCATTTTGCAAATTGGTGCATATTCAGGAATAGTAGCACAAATAGTTTAAAATGGAATGTGGAAAGGAAGTGGTTTTTCTTCATCATTTTCTTCTTGCCACAAGTCATCATGCAGTTTATATAGCTTCAATCGGTTTTGGACTAACAACATCACCCTGCAGCTCAGGTTAATCCCACATACTCAGGTAGTGACCAGAATAGCAATCTCCAAATATGCCTTGAGAGAAGCATTTGCCAACAGTTGTAGGCTGCCACTTGATCATATAGGCTGCTAGCAAATATTTATGGTTAACAAAGGCATTGACAGGGTGCCGGATTGAATCACAAACACCTTTTTGGCACAGAAAAATATTATCCAAATACTCAATTAATAATATTTTCAGGGAATAACTAGAACTGCTCTGTAGGCAAGCTACATCTGAAAACCACATCTTTTCAACCAAAATGTCTTTGGAAGAGGGACAAGGTGCTCGGTTTTACCTATGTCAGCACAAGCTCTATGTAATTAAAAAAAAAAAAAAAAAGAAAAACCCAAAGAATGATTGAAATGATTCAAGCAGGCCAGGTAAATTTGAATTCATTCAAGATGAGGACTGCACAATATTTCACCAGAGGTTCTCAAGTAGGAGACAAGTTCCCAAAGAATGAATTAATGCAAGGGGACTTGCTCTTTTCCTTTCTCATATGTAGGGTTACTCCTCTGTCGGCACGGTTCCTGCTCTGCTAGCTCATTCCTGCCTCAGGGGAAGGACATTATTTACTAAATCTGTTTTGGGTTTTAAATAAGAGGTTTTGCATTGAAATACACGCCTGAGCCAACCCAGCAGAACTTGTGAGATCTGACAGGAGCAGAGGAGAGGCAGCGGTAGACCAGAATGGCTGCCCTCAAAAAATGGGAGATAAATATTACAACTGAAAGGAAACCTCACTTCCTGCATTTGTGGGCTTTGTTAATATGTAACATGCACATATTATAACTACTTGGTGACAGACTCAAAACCCCCTGCGGCTTTGGGATTCTGTTCACTATTTTTAATCATAATTTAGGTGTGAGGGTTAGGATTAACAGCAGGCAAACATTAACCATGGCCGTTGGACCTCAGTGAGCCTACCAAAATTGTAGTGGGTTAGCCAAGAGAATAGTCATTGGGGAAAAATGAAACTCAGATGTATTGAAAATGTAAAACAAAATTGCAAGCTGCACAGGGAAGGAAGTCGATTGGACAAAATAGGGAACCTTTGCAGCTCCTGATAGAAAAGGTGAAATTCAGTGAGAAAAAGCAATAGAAAGAAGGAATAGGAGAAAACCAGAAAATAATGATATGTCAAAAGGATGCTTATCCTCTACAAAGAGAGCTCTGAACCCATGAAACGAGGAAAGAATTTATATTACCGTCTTTTGGTGTTGGTGACTTGCCTTGTGGCAGTGGAATAAAACTCGGATAGATGGGAAAGCTACACTGATGTGGTATGGATAGGTCCAGAAGATGGCTAAGCTGGGTGAACAGGAGGAATGTGGGAGAGCTGTGTGTTATTTGTTAAAGAAAAGATGTTATTGCTGCTTTGCCAGGTGGGTTGAGGCAGAAATCTCATACCTCTGAAAGTAATACCAGATCCCAAGGGCTGGCTCCATGGAAATCTCCTCTATCCACAGCGTTCATTAGGCCATTTGCCTCTATAAAGATCAGACAAATTTATGTTGAGCTAGGTCACATGAGGCCAAAACCTCACCTGCTTCAGGCTTTCAGGACCGTACTTTAATGACAATTTAGGATCTAATGGAAGGCCAGGAAAAGGGTCATTTTATATCTGGAATATACTAGTATCTAACACTGAAATGATGTAATATATCTGATTGCACATTATGTATAAATCAGGACAGCTCTTAGTAGAAGGACCATATGTTCTCCACACCAATGGAGATTTACACAGATTCCTGGGACTACCTGCCCGGGTTAAGGCAGTGTGAGTCTTTTTGTCTCCCTTCCCGAAAAGCTTGGCTGCAGTGCCGCGGTCAAGCTAGCCTTAAAAAAACAACCGACAATATCAACAACGACAAAAAAAAGCCCCAAAGCCAGCAAGTGTGTAGTTAGGCATTGCTGCTATAAAGCTCGGCGCTGGCATTCTTTAAGAGCAGGGGGGAGTTGCTGCGTACCCCTGGAATGCGGTGAATGGCTTGTAAATTAGAGTCCCTAATGAAACCGCACTGGTGTTCAACTGCAGCAATCATCTGGTTAAAATCAGGCAGTAATTCCACTAATTTTACTGCCCTTCTCCCAGCCCTCAACGCCTCATTTAGGAAAAAATGTTTATGTTCCCCTCAAAACACCTGCATTTTAACTTGGGTCCCCAAAGCAATTATTTTTATTTTATTTTATTTTTAAGCCTTTCTGTTGTGAAATGCAGCATCCCTCCCTTTTCTGAACTGAAGCACACAAATGCCCTGGGATTCCCAATGTTCAGATATGTTTAACTAGCACTGTTTTTCTTGCACACTTCACAAGCTTTGCTATCCTATATATTTTCCACCCACAGCTGCTGTCCAGAAGTGTTTAGGAATATATATTTCCCCCCCCCCAGTAAATGATGAAATAAAACTACACAGAGCTGTTTACATTGTGACTAAGGAAGTTAAGGTTGATGGAGGTGATAGTGACTGACACTTATCCAATTTCAGGCTTTCCAAAACGTCTGTGGCTCTTATGATTTAGTCTCTACCAGACCTTGTAGACATTAAACAGCAAGAATGAGCACTATTCTCACTCAGAAAAAGAAACATTATATAGTGGATGCTGGAATGCTACCATGATGTGTTGTGAGATCTTACCATCTGCTATTCCATTAGGGTGAGTTATTCATTTTGTATCCTTGGCTTCATGTTCATTTAAAGCTTTGATAGATTATGACTAAAGATCTCCTTCAAAAGTTGTAAGCAGATATCCCCAGCCCGTGATGATACCATTTCTGGAAGAACAGGCATCCCAGATGAGGGAAATTGGATTCCCATAAAGTCTCAAACATCTTCCTTTCTCTTCAGTCCTCACAATCCTGAAATATTTGGCCTGCCAGAAAATTCTGGGAGAAAATAAATAAATACAGGGGCCCATCCGTTCCCCAGCCATCTGAAAATATCTCCATCCTTTTACTGAATTGCACCAGTCCTTTTACTCAGATCAAAGCTTCAGCTGGGCCAAGGTGCTCCAGTGCTGGGGTATAGATCATCTGCTCAAGGCACCTCGGTACAATAAAGCCATACCAGGTAGGCAAAGCTGAGAGTAGGATCAAATTTCCACCCTGTTTCACCTCAGAGAATAAAGAATCAGGACTTTGCAAAGTATTGTAGCTATCTGTACAACTGTTTTTTGCAGTTATAACTGGGTGGAATGGGAATTTTCCATACTAAGCAAATTCCAGTGGGGACTCTGAAGCTAAAAATTAAGCTTTCTCTAGCTAGCAAGGAAAATGCTGGCCATGGTGATTTATAATGAAGCAAAACAAAGCTGTAACTTGAAGCATTCAACTCAAGTGGGGGGCACCATCTCCCAGTTACCACAGCCTCCACACCAGTGCAGCAAGCTCTTGCTGTTAGGAAACCCGGAGTTGAACATGCCTAAAGAAGAAGGGAGAGGGATGGTGGTTTGTCTTGGTTGCTTGGTCATTTGGAAAACAGCAAAATCTTTGATGTCCTCCCAGCAGGAGAAGATATTTAGGAATTTACATATTTAGAAGTCTTTGCCCCCCAACACCAGAAGACTGTTTTCTTCCTTGTGCTGCTGCTGTGTAGAGAATCTAGTTATTCTGGACACATGGTAAAATATTTAAGTGGGAAGACAGTGTGCTGGTTGCAGCTAGGGGCTGAGGGAGACCCAGCGATTCAGCATCCTACAAGTATGCAGAGAAGCTCTGCCAGCCCTCGGGAAGGGACATTGCCCTCTTCTTGCTGAGCTGTAGGGTAAGAGCAGAAGCTGGTCATATCCACTGAGGACTGAAGCCCACGATGATATGAGGGAGCATATCCGACTCCTTGCCACACCTGATAACAAGAGGAGATTAAGGAAAAAGAGAAAGGCCTACTGACAGCACCCAGAAACACTGGGGGGGGAAGGGGGGGAGGCAGTAGCTGAGGCAAACCAGCAAAACCAGGCCCATGCTTAATCTCAAACTTCAAAGAAGAAAATTCCTTAGAGCTAATAGGTCCCAAATCAAAATATGGTCAGGTATGGAACATGTGGTCACCACAGCATCCTGGAGGCTGCGAGAGGTGAAGGCTTACAAAAGCAACTGGGCTTCTTCCTCTTTTTTTTTTTTTTAATATTTTTTTGCTTGCCTGCTTTCTTTTAGCCTTTATTTTGGCCTCACTGTAGCTGAACTCCCTTGGACTTGATGGTGCAGGCCTACAGCTGAGCAGAATATACAAATGTAATCCCAATAATAAACAGGAATGAAGGAAATGTCATATTAAGTACTGTATCACATTCAGTTTTAATTAAAATTATCACAAGCAGATTTATGTTCGGTATAACTTTTTCTGCTGTTTCAGGTTGTATTTATCTTCTAATTTGATTGCTTTTCAGTGCAGTTTATGAAAGCTGCCTCCCAACCAGCGATAATGCTGCATTTTAACACTTGAGCTGAGTTTGTGCTTTCAATGAGCTTTCTGCTTTTTGAATTTTTACTCAATTTGACATCTTTCTGAGAGCTGGCAGAAGCAATGTGCCGCTTGATGGTTTAAAACGCTCAATCGTCGGAAGGTAGGGAAGCAGCCTTTCTTCAGCTGCCTGTTATTATGAACTTGCTGCTGGGACTGAGGCTCCAAATCAGCAAATAGCATCCCATTAAGGGCAAAGAGCCTGTTGAAGAGTGTGGTGTCTGTACGAGAAAAAGGGAAGGTAGGGGAGCTTCCTGTCTAAGGTGTTAAAGAAAACCTGTTTGAAGGTCTAATCTTTGAATTTCTTTGGGGAATATCATTCTTCTTCTTTTAATTTGAGTGAAATCAAAGCTTCAAACTCCTGGTATTTCTTCCGATGTTTAGCTAAAATATACCAGAAGTGATAATGGTTCCCTTTTACCTCTGAGATTCGGAGTTGATTGAGTCATTAATAATCTCCTAATTTCTATGTTTTCCTTTGTCTCTGTCTTCAGGGATCTCTGGAAGCTAAATAAGAAAAAATGTATTTTACTGGGAGCTTTTTGCAGTTTGACAGGTGAGAAGTAGAGAAAGAAACTGCTTTTCATAAGGAAACAGCGCAGCTAAAATTAAAAGTAGGACTTGGATCTTAACAACTCTAAATTACTAGACAATTTGAAACCCACATTTCACTGCTTGACTTCTTGCTTGGAGAAGTCAAACCAGAACCCCAAACACATCCATTCTCAAACCTTGGGAGATTTCACATCCTGATCTGAGCTTTGCAACATGCTCCCATTTCTGATTAATGCATACCAATCCTACTCTGTTATAAAGTCAAATCAATGCCAAATGTGGTGGTGATTTTTTGATAGGGAATAAGCAACATCCACCAATATATTTAACACAGGTCAGTAGACAGCCTACAGTCATGACAGTCTTGAACTAGTGACCTAGAAATGAAAGACTCCTTAATCCCTTTACCAAATCCTAAACCACTCAATTCCTGCCCCACCTCGGCAACCAAGGTCTTTTATAGATGTGCTGGAGGGTAATATGTAAGCCAGAAGAGTGTAAATTAAAGAGGAAAAAAAGGCTCTGCTTGCAATAACATCGTAATTGTGGAATTTGAGAAAATAAGGGACTCAGGAGAGGTCTTCAGTCAGCTTGTCTCAAATGCAGTGCAAATTTATTCTGAGAATATTTTGGCACCTGCAAACAGCCCAAAACTTTTATAAGCATCATAGCAGGGGAAAAGTGATGCAAGTGAAAGACTGCAGATAGACTCAGAAAAAGGTCTTGATTGTTCATCTGACCTGTTGGCTTCCTCTCTTGCTACACGAGTTTACTTTTATGACTGTCTAACTCCACCGCTTACACGACAACATTACGGAGTCACGCTGGCATACCACCGGAGTGTTTAATCAGATCCCTTATTTCAGCTCTTCAGGGATGAAACTCACGCCTTGGAAAAGAAGAACAGCAGCCACAGCCCGTTCATCTCTTAAATCCTACATTGCTTAATCTGGTATCTTCATCTTTGACCTCAGATCGCCATGTGAAGAGGTGTTCTGCATTTTCTTAGTCCTTCTCATAGGTCCTGACAAGATGTACCATGAGAAAAGTATTCATTTCGGAAGCTGTTTCCTATAACATAACAGAACCTTAAAAAAGGAGTGGGTTTGAATTCTAATTGAATTCAAAGCTACACAGCACAGAGCAACAACAGCAAACTCTGTGCCTGTACAGTTGGAATTTTGCTGCCAAATGTGGTTAAACAGTTTTTCACTTTTCCCCAAAACATGAACATTGTCTAAGTAGAAAAGTATTTCCATTTGTAGAAGGGACTTTTTTTCATTTTGTACATCTGCAGGCATAAAAGGACCATAATAGACCACAAATTAGATCCGGGAACTGAAACAAGCTCAGCTTGTAACTGAGACCACAGGTCTGTAAAAAAAACTATAGCATCATTTTTGGGTGAGCTCTTTTTTTTCTTGTTTGTTTGTGTTTTTTTTTTTCTTTTATGGCAAAGCAAATGAAAACTCATTTTATATTCAAATATGACACCATCTGTTCCCTGAGTTAGAAAAACTGGGTGAACTGATCCAATATACATTGCACTAGAAGGAGGGGAACAAATGCAGAAAATATCTCTTTCTCTCATCTCTCTCCTGTTTTGTGTCCCACTGTTCCATGAGTTGACCACAAAGGACTTGCAGATGGCACATGAGTGCTTTTTTTTTCTGTTTGATCCGGTCCCTCCATTCTTCTGGGCTCAAATTTTCCCTTTCCCAGTGCAATCTGCTGTCTGTCTCCTCTTCCCTCCAACACAACCTCTCCTAATGCTTT
This sequence comes from Gorsachius magnificus, assembly GCA_034008185.1. NCBI lineage: Eukaryota > Metazoa > Chordata > Aves > Pelecaniformes > Ardeidae > Gorsachius > Gorsachius magnificus. The sequence continues at coordinate 5,999,715 of CM067088.1, forward strand.
TCCCCCTGAGGTGACGGAGACCAGATCATGCAGGACCTCTTACCAGAGTCCTGTGGCATATTTAGTCTTAGAGTCGTGATGCTGCTGCCAAAAGGAGAGGTGGCTTGTCATCGGTGACACTTGCCTCACTGCGATTTGTGTTCAACTCTTCTACTTCTCCTGCGATGCCACGTAGAGGAGCAGGCTACCTTGCAGGAACAGCTTTGACCGGCACAGTGGTGAGGTGCTGTGCTGAGAACTGCATCCATAGGAGCTGAAAGTCCCAGTCATGGCTTCTGGATCAGTCCCATGAAATTTCCTTTTATTTTTGACCACAACTATTTGGAACCAGGAACAGAATAAAACAGATCTCTTGCAGCCATCTGAAGCACAGGACAACCATCGGGCAGTAGATAAATGAAAGGAGGAAGGGGACAACTCAAATCCCACCATGCATGTAACTCTCTGGGGATGTGAAAAATACTCTCATATAACTTCTAAGTTGAAAGTCATTAGTTGAAGCAGCATGACAAAAATATTCTGCAACAACTGCTACCCCCCCCTCCCCTCTTAACAAAAAAAAAAGAGGAGTCTCCAAGCTAGCCTGAGCCTGACAATAGCTGGTTGTGAGGCATATGTTAAACAGTTTTCAGCTAACATGGGCAAAGGAAATCAGCTATGAAACTGTATTAAGGAAATATGAGACTACTGTAATCTGCATAAAAATAAATTTGGGTATATTCCCAACACACAATCACGCTGTGGAATTGCAGGAAGTGGGCTAATGGGAGGAAAGCTTTGCTTTCCCTAAAGAAAACCTGCCCAGGATTATTTTTTTGTAAAAATAAGGCTACTTTCATATTCTTCTTATATTGCCATCCTGTGTTTGGAGTTGAGTGAATAGTTTGTATTAAATAATTTCCTCCGTGAAATGAACCTTATATTATTATTGCTCAAGGACTGTTGATAACATGCTGGGGTTTCCTGCATTTACTGTTTGTCTCTAATTGTTCAACAGCTTGAAATCAAATATGCGTATTCCTCTAAGGATCGATCCAGGTTTGGGTCGAGTGCTTTATACCTTTGCGGCGTTGGAGCTGTGAGTTATTGTGACAGGCTCCTTCACTTTTCTCCTTTTCTGCGCCCCCTTTGGGGGGGACGTGCCGCTGAGGACCCCAGAAGTAAAGCAAATCCAAGAATACTTGCTGTTGACGTGGGCTGTGGAGAGGCAATGCAAAGAGAAAAGGCTGTGTGAGCTTTCTCCTGTGCTCGCTGGAGCAGAGGACGTGGCATGGCTCCTAGGAGCAGGGACCATCACCCAGGGGGACCTTTTGTCCCTCTGCGGTGTTGTCCCCTGGCTGGAAGGCAGCAGGCTGCTACAACTGGCCGCAACACAGGCATCCTAGTTTGCAGGAAACAGGTTTGTTTTTTGTTATCCTTTTGGCTTTACTCCCGATTGAACAGCAACCAACATTTTTTTTTAAACTTGGAGCGAGGCAAAGCCTCTTGTGTTTCTGCCTGGGAAATCCTTGGGGCTAATGGGGTGCACATGCCGGGTGCCACCCCAGCCCCCTGCCAGCCAGACCCTGGCAGCGTGTGCTGCCGCACAGCCGTGGAACATTGGGGTACCCCCTGGGCATGGGGGTCTTCTCCTGGGCCCACCCCTTGCTCCAGCCCTGTGGTTCAGAAATCCCGGACAACTGGCCAAAACATCATTATTTTTGCCCTGACAAAGCTCCCCTTAGGAAAGAGGGACCTCAGGATGTTCAATAGCTTGGCAGCACATCAGGCGCTCAAACAAATGGATATTTTGCTAGGTTTGCTGCTAAAACCAAGGATGTTTGAGCAGTTCCAGAGTGCTCCTTTGGGTGCACCTGTGGTCCCACCTGCCAAGGACTCAGGCAGGGCTCCCATGGTATCCCACCTTGCAGGGGCAGAAAATTCGTCCGATCAAAGATACTCCCAGTGTGGCTGTGCAAAAGCAGGCATGAACCCAACACTGTCCCTGCCACACTTCTGTGAGCGGTTATTTCACACAGGGAAAAAGAGGGAGCAGAGGGAAATCACCGTTTCAGCAAGAAATGCGTCTAATGCTTTTACTCCGTGAGTCACCGAGGCTGCCAGCTGGGTGTTTGCTGAAGGAAGGCAGCAACAAAATACAGAGCAGGACAAGGAAGGACAAAACTTACTTGGCTAAAAGCAAATCTGAACTTTTCATGTTGTAAATTTGTAGGAAAGAATGCAGTCCCGTCTTTCCTTCCCCACCACTCACACACACAAAACAACCTGAAGCTTGTAGTTAAGAAAATAAACTGCAGAGAAAGCCCCCGAAGGGCCTTGGCAGCAAACTGTTCTCACTAAATTGGGAATCTGCACACTCATAGTCTGAAATAAATTAAGATGCTGGGGGGTGGGAGGAGGAAGAAAGGAAGGGAGGGGGAGAAGACAGGGGAAAATCAACAGCTCTGGGGTGAAACGCAGGTTGATGCTGCCTCATCATTTTTAAACCTAAAATAAAACAAGCAAATTTTCTTTAACTGCAGGTCAAAATAAAAGGGGAAAAAAAAAATATCTTCCCTCATCTGTTCACGGTAATTACTAACAGAACGCAGCCCCTGCCAGCTGCAGAGTTCATGGATAAATGGAGGGACACATTATTCTCTCTCTCTGGGATCAAAAACCCAAACTTTGTATCTCAATTTGCCCATGGTATGTCTTTCATATACTCTTGCAAAGTCATTTCACTCAGCTGTTCAGTCGGGACTTTCTCATCAGACAAAAATTGTGATGTTTGCAGGCTTTCAAGTTTATTTTAAGTTTGCTTCTGAACGAGAAACATGACTCCTGCAATTTCCCAAACTTTTATTATGTCATTATAGTGTATTTATTATTGGATCTACCCACTTTCCTTGTTAGCAGCCAGTCACAGCAGCACGAGTTCATGCTCGAACCTACATACGCTGGCTGCTCTGGATGCAATGGGGTGTAGAAGTCCTCTGGAGGGACGACTGCAAACCACGTGAATATTTGAAAGGGATGAGATTAGCACGTATTCACCAGAATATGTCAACTGTTTACTCTGTGTTACCGATGCGAAGTAGTTATTGATTTTTCTTCATAAGTCACTTGTAATGTCCCGTGGAATGGCAATCTCTGATTCATGTGCTGTTGTAGAAGGGATGATGTTGGACCTTGCTGAGCATGGTGTAGGTAGATGGAGAGGAAGGGGGTGATAGCCTACTCCTGATATTTGTCATCAGCATACTTTTAAGGCAGTTTAGGGTCCTAGGACAGGCACAGGCAAATAGAACAGCCTTGAGGTTTCTACATGCTGTCTTGAGAAGTGAACGTGTAACAGAAATAGTAACTGGGGAAAATAAAGTTAACTTAAAAGCCCTTGTGATTAAACAAGCTGATTGCACTGAAGAATCCGCACCATCATACTGCTGAACATCTCCAAAGATCAAACAGTCCTTCCATCACAGATAATAGCAGGCAATTAAGAGTCACAAACTGTGATTATGTACATCTGTGTGTTTGCACGCACAGTTTCAGGCAGCACAATGATGGGGTCAGTATTCGTGTTTTTTGTGGAGTTAAAAGATCAGCCCTGTCCTTTGCAGGTTGTTTAGCAAGACCTAGAAGGCACGTGATTTCATCATGATTCGGTGGTCACAGGTAAAACCGACGATTTGCAGTGTTTGTTGAACCTCTCTGGCATGTGAGCATGGAGACCATTACCTTTTCTGCTGTAGAAATAGTAGAGAGTGGTTAATGAGAATGATGAGAATTTTTTAGAAAGCTATTACGTCATTTTTCAGAGCATGAGAAGGGACAATAAACACAGGAACAGAAATCAGGAGATCTAACTATTATCTGTCTCATACTTGTTATGTGACCTTGGTCAGAGCCCCATGGATCGGTTTCTTAGCCATAAAACAGACAGAGTTATCTTCTTTCACTACCTTTCAGGGCACTGGAAAGTTTAATTCATGCCTCCTTGCAAAACTCTTTGAGATCCTGGGGCTGAAATGTAAAGTCTTCTTTTTATGATGCAGGGTTTTATTCATTTTAATCTAGGGATTTTGTTTGTGACACACAGTAAAGGCACGGCACTGTGGCTGGAAAGTTAACCCTCTCTGCACGGCGCCCTGTCCCAGGAAGTCGGCCTGGTGGACTGTAGCATTTCACTGATGCATTTTAATGTATACCTTTTATACCTTCGCCACTCTAGAGTGGAAAACGGACATTATCTGGGCTGATCTCCTGCTTTCTCACTGGTTGATTACACAACAGAAGAGGCTAGGCCCGGGGCAGATCTATTTTCTACACCTATTATGCTGTTGCACAGTTGAAGTTCAGTTGTTAGCTGCTTTTAAAAACGACAAATGTGCTCTAATTTTAGAGCATCATAGCAATCATTGTTTTTATTTCAGCAGAGAGGAAAAGTGGAGGAAAAAACCAGCTTGGGACTTAATAAACACCTTAGCCTGCAGCCTTCGACTTTATTCATGAGGTTTTTTATCTTCTCTTCCACTCTCCATGCACTCACTGCATCTTCTTTACTGCACAGTCTTAAATTACCATTGCAAAGGTTATATGTTTATTTACAAAGAGCTGGCTATGAATGGTGATCCTAAAGGCGAGGAGGGTGTCTCATGGCAATAAACATCTCTTGCTCTCTTAAACACCAAGGCCAAATGAATAAGGTGATGTTTAGTGCCTCAGACATATTATGGTTTATGGCTTCATTAACTACCTGACCTGTATTGTGTGCAAATTTCATCAAAGTGAGATGCATATTTATTCCCTGAGGTGGGCTGGCTGATAATGTTCTTATTCTTAAAGGAACAGTGCAAGTAATTACTTATAATTAGTGTTGTGAAAGTAAGGGAGTTTTGTGAGGCAAGGTAATTTCACGTACCTGAGATTTCACTTAACAGAAAAAAGGCAGTGCAATGACTATTTTTAACTTGGGTGAAATTGAAAATACACGAATATGGCTTCTCTTCACTGTTTGCAGCATATGGGATAGTTTTAGCTATTTAAGGGATTTGGAAAAAAAAAAACCCTCTTGGCCAAATTCTTGTCTGGTGCAACATAGTTCCCTTCACCAGAGCTGAATCAGGTCTTTTAAATCAACTGAATGTGAAACATAAAATGTTCAAATTTCTTGCCCCATCGCATGCCGTCTCCTTTGCTTTTTGCTCCATAGAGTCTTTGTTAATCTTAGGGCCTGTGTTTGATTTCCCAACAGGGTGCTGGGGCTATTAGTATCTTTGTGAGGTTTTTTTATTATAATTGTACACACAGACTCTCACCAAACTGGGATTACACTGAAAACTTGAATTTTAGTCCAGTGTCTGACTGTAGGCCAGCTTTCCTGGAGCACAAAGCTTGTCTTGGGCTGGTTTCATACAGAGATGCTGTGATGAGGGTTCCACTATTGTGAGAGGGTTTATTACTCATGAAACAACTGCAGCCAATGCAAAAGGTTTTCTGTGGCTCTGAAGTGAGTTCGCTGCCTTTTCTATACTTGCCTTCCCATATGAAAGATGCCCCATGGCCATAGTAGTGTTTGTCATAGGGTTCATAAAACCACAGCTCTATATTCATCTGTCTTTCCTGTGATGGAGGTGTTTCTTACAGCCTTGAAAGATGCTTCTGCTGTTTTCAGTGATCATATTTGAATTTACTGGTAGGGCAAAGGTAGCTTAAATATATGTGGCCCTTCCACTCCAGGGTCAGTCAAAACAGCATGTACTTTCTGTCCCGTAACATGATCACAGCTCTCCAGCCCTTACATTTCCATCAGGGCTGAGCCTACTCCTCTAGTTGTTCCAAGTGCTTACATTTCTAATTCTACCAGACCAGGAAAAAAGATACTGGTAACAACCATGTTCACATGCTTAAAGGACGAGTTTGTAGCTGACTGTAGGAGATAGCACTGTGAAGTCCTGCAGAAAGGACTTTTTGAGAGTTGCATTTAAAGTTTAACCGTAAGTATATGATGTATTTTGCCATGTGCGCTAACTTAACCAGAGAATGTCGTGGAGCTAATTCTGAGCAATTGGATGTCTGTGGTCTAACCACTGGCAATAGCTGCAACGCGTGATGAATGGCCTATGGTCAAAGTACATATCCTGAACAAGGAGAAGCACAGTTTAAGCTGTTGTTCCTCTGTGGTAATGTTGTTCTGTGACACAAGGAAGTTTTCTTATTCTATGAATGTTTGCTTTCCAGCTACTGTAAAAAGAAAACTTTAGCAATTAACTGTGGGGGGGGGGGGACGAAGAAGGGAAAAAGAAAGTGATCTCTCTCAAGTGCTGTGAAATCTTCCAGATGGCAAGTTCAGCTTCAGCCTAGGGCTGGATGCTGATCTCTGCAATCCACCCTTTAGTAGCCACCTCTCAGACTGAAGGAATCCACCTCTCCTGCTACAGGACCAGAACTAGATTTTAGCAAAACCAGGAGAAATATTCCTGTGGACATTCACTGCCAGTGAGCTGGGGCTCCCGTGACCGTGTTTCCTAAATGCTTGGGATGCTTCATATTTGATGTTGCTTGACAGTTTTCCGGGGGTCAAGCACAGGGTGTGCTTGGCCTTTTGACTCCCTATGGTGTCCTGGTAGTTTCTTCCTGGGAATAAGCGCTGGACCTCACATAGGAGATTTTTGAGTTAGTCATTAGCTTTGAACACCATTTCATTACTGTCACAGAATCACAGAATGGCAAGGGTTGGAAGGGACCTCTGGAGATCATCTAGTCCAACCCTAGTTGTGGTAGCAATAGCTGGACTGTCTGCATCCCTGTAGGAGTCTAAATATGATTGTCAGGCAATGAGCATGTCATAGGGAAAAACAAAATGAAAAAGGAAGGCTTGCACATGGAAGTTTTCCTGCAATATCTTGGAACCAAAACCAACTCCAAGCAACCTTGCCTCCATATCTACCTGTCCTCAGCCACTACTGCTTCAGAACTCCTTCCTTTCTGGGCAAAGGACTTCAACAGATAAATGTCTCCTTGACAAAAGTCCCCATCCTGGAAGACAAAAAATCTACCCCAGTCCTGCTGATATAGGTGGAACCAGCTTTTTCCCAACTTTATGATGTCCTTTTGGGAAACTTTTTATATTTTTGCTGCTGTTACCTTAACTGTTATCTATGATTATTTTTTTTGTGTAATTAATTGCCTCAAACTCCTGCCATTGAATAAAAAGCCCCAAACAACTAACTAGGTCAGCTGCAGGATCTATAGTAGTGATAGAAAGAATTCAGAATGCTCCCTGTCCTTTATAGTTGGAATTAATCTTTTTTCCATTTTATTAAAAAACAAAAAGAAATAGAACAACAAAGACAGAGCCATACAGAGGACAAAATGGCTCCTTGTTGAGATAGAAAGTGATAGCATTTTCTCACAGTTAGCATAGCCAAAATGGGGAAAAACTTGCTTTATTTTTTCTGTTGGAATCAAGATCAAAAACTATCTAAATTATGAAGCTAAGGGAATATTTTTTTCAAGGACCCAGGACAGATTTTGAAAGTCAATCTGCTCTGTATTAATCGCTGCTTCTGCCAGAACAGGTGAACAGGGGTGCCAGTATGCTAGATACTACATAGCCCAGTTACTTATACTTTTAGCTTTCATACATATATACAAGGCAAAGGCAAATAGAGGGACACCCCCCCCCCCCAAAAAAAAAAAAAAAAAAAAGGAAGGAAAACAACCAAGGAAAAAGAATGATATGCCTAAGTAAAAAGTAAAGTTTTACAAGGGCAAGGACAGAACTAGATAGACAGTGTAGAAAGTTAACGAAAGAAAAAAAATGTGACCCTCAAAAATGTAATGTCAGCACTGACCTGGCCAAGTAAGGGGGGAACAACAGCTTGTGAGTGTTTGAGAAGTCCCAAACCTGTTAAGTTTCTTCCTTGAAAACTGCAATTTCTTATTTCAGGTTATTCAACCTTTTACCTGTTAGGCTTCTGCCCTCAACCTTGACCCCTGTTATTTGTGTAGCATGGTAGTAACTGAGGTTAGAAACCTGACAAAGAGTAAGTAAATGTAGATGGGAGAAAACTCCAGAAGTCTGCAAAAATTTGGAAACTTGAAATACACACAGCTTTTATTTTCCCATAAGTGTTTTTTAATCTGTAGGAAAAAAAATGTAGTTTCTTAGCAGCTTTGTTCAATCGGATTTAATGGTTTGTCAGTTAATAAAAGTGGGCTAGGCATGAGATTTGGACAAAATAAATGAACCAGACCTTGGGGACTGCATTGCAAAAAGCAACTCAAAGGAAAAAAAGCAGGAACAAAGTTTAAAACCATGTTGTGCTAAGAAATTACACTGATAGGAGGATTCTGATTTCCAAAGACTGACTTGTGACATGGGGAGTGTCCACAGGACCTGGATCTCAGCTGGTTTAAATCGTTATGTGTAGAGGATCTGTTGCGCTTCGTCCACTGACTTCAGGATAATTCTCAAAGTTGTGGCTTCCACCACCTTTGTCTGATGGAGCAGACCTGCAGAATCAGACAGTGTTCACAGATGACATTTTCCCAACAATTTAGTGTCATGCTGCCTTGTGTTGTGCTACAGGGACTCACCTAGGACAAATGTACCAGCTCTTCAGTGAGTTCCCTACAGGTTGATAGGTATGCAGAGATGTGCATATACCAGGAAAAGTACTTGGAAGTACTTCTGAACCTAAATAATGTAACTGCAGTGGAGGCGATCAGATGTTTGTCAGCAAATCCTCCTCCATTGAACAGTGCTCTTTCCCTGACATGCCAAATTGTGCAAAAAAAAGGGTTGATGGAATGGGTAAACTACTCCACTTCAACACTTTCTAAAAATTCTTCCATTGCCTGGACCAAAATCTGTTGTTTTGTTTGCAATGTAAGTTAAGTTAAGGGAAACTCGTGCGAAAGAAAATACAGAGTTAGAGAAGAAATTAAACCATTTGGAAAGAAAATGCTTCAAGTGATCTAATCCGCTTTTCCTTGGTGCATGTGTGGAATTTTGGTGTCTAAAAATATTGGCTATTTAATCTTTTTATCTTGATTTGAGATAGGAACATTTTTTCTAAATGTCAGATTTACACATGGGATGGGAAAAACATTTCCTGTCTTGATCTAAATTGTGAGTTATGTGTACGGAAATGTTGTGGGTACTTTTGTGGATTCTCTGTCCATTATGGCTGTATGCATGATTTCTACATTACGTCATGGGCTGGACCCAGCACAGGCTAAATCAGTCCCAGGAAAGTAAATTCTACTGGTTTGTCTGAAGATTTTATAAAGTGATAAAATGCCCCTGGAGGGCTAATGAGACTTGGGAAAATTCATTTCTACTAAGATTTCAAAGTCGACTAAGAGAAAATAATCTCCAGTACACTGAACTCCTATATTTCCAATCTCTTTCTGATATTTATGCATACAAATTATTTTTGACCACGCTGAGACCCAATTTTCCCCTAGTCTGCTTACTGTATTCCCCTAAATGCTTGTTTTATTTCTCTATTTACGATGAAGGGTGAAGATCTGAAGTAGAAATAATTTGATCTAGTACGTGATGGTGGGATCCTTATTAGATGGTTTATATATAAGCATAGGCACCTATCTGGACAAAATACGGACTTCTCAGGGATAACCATCAGGGCCTGCATAACAAGAGAGACCAGTTGCAGGTAAGTGTACTTTTAGAGGCACCCACAGTAAGAGTGATCTTTGCAGTAGAGAGAAGAAATACTTTGCTGAATTTTGCACAAGTCAGAAGATGCGGAAAAGAGTTTTGCTATGTCCCAAGGAGAAATAACGACAGTAACGGAGCTTCTGGTTCATGCAGATGTACTCTTGCAAGGCCACTGTAGGATAAACTAAAAGAAATGGTATTACTGAGGGAAAATACTGTGCGTGACCAGCAGCTCAGGAGGACAGAACTGGGGCTTGCAGCCATTTCTCTGGTAACCAGGAGATTGGATGAAAAGCTTTTGAATAAGGTCCTTCTTTCCTGTCAGAGTCTTAGACTTTGCCTTGACTAGGATTTGAAGGCATTGTTTGAACACGCTAGCTCACACTTTTTGATTAAAAGCTTTGAGGTGAAGGCTTTTTTCCATTTAAAGTTAATGGCAAAATTCTCACGGACTTTTCTGGAACCAGGATGCAATGTCTTTGTGTGAACAAACCCCTATTTCTTGCTTGTCCACACTAGATAGACTTTTAAATCAAGCCTGTGCTTTACAGAACACATGACCCAGCCACACTAATGTGTATTTTTAATTCTAATCTCCTTTCTATGTTCAGTGCATGCAGGTCACATCCCTTCTTGAAACTCCTACCCTAATACACAGGTACATCAATGAAAAAAAAAAAAACCAACCCTCCTGCAACATGAGCAAGAAGTCTTGTTCTCCTGCCTTAAAATGGATGTCACAGGTATATAATAACTGGTGGTGTATTGTAATCAAGCCCCATATTCCCACTGATCCCCAGCAAGCCAGTAAAACCAGTTCAAGGAATGGGCTAAAAGATATTCTACCCCAAAGAATGGGAAACTGTAATGGCATCCACCTGAACAAAGAGACTAAAAACAAATACAGGATTTTACTTCAGAAGGTAAATAACATCTGAGATGGCACCATATCCATAATTGAGTCAGGAGGCAATCAAACATGTGGTGGAGGGTATTTGAAACTTGTTATTGGCACAAATATGCCCAGCTGAAATTCTTGGGAAAGTGATCTGGATAATGCTCTATGTGATATTTTAACATTTATAACCTGTTAAAGTGATCACCTTGCACAATGCAATAAAAAGAACAGCTGCAGACAAAATAACAATGTGTATTTAAGAGAAAGAGAAATAGAAAATAACGCTGAGCAAATCCCAAACAGGGAGCAGTGAGACACCACCCCACCCCTCCCTCTCTTTGGACCAGGACCTGGTTTGGAAGAAGGGAAACTAACAGTTTCAATCTTTCTGGTGCTAATAAAGGAAGACCCATATTATTTTATGTGTTGTTAGAATCAAATAATTGGGTGGGAGTGAGAAAAAGACCGGATAAGAAGGCAGCCACTGCTGAGGTGCGATGGAAACGTGTTTTGGTGCATCCCGCAGCCACATCTGCCCCAGCATCCATGTTAGTTAGGGGTAAAAGTCATCCCCTGCAGTTGTTGTTTAACAGTGCCCAGAGAGGGAAGGAGAACCGCCGAGGGAAATCCCCACTTCAAATCAAAGTCCGGTGTGATGCCAAAAATATCTTTGCGATTTTATAAAGGTGAAGGGAATCAAACAAAAATAAACAATGCCTAGGGAGCGTTATGCATCCCTCCTCCTGCAGCCTCCAGATGCTGGCTGGCCTGAGTCACACATGCCGAGATGGATACGCTGGAAAGCCGAAGCAACGTCTCGGCGGAGCTGGAAGGTGTCTGGGTTTGGTTTTTGTGATTCCTGCAGCTAATTTAGAACGAGACAGTCCCTCCTCGGTAGACGGTGTGACACAGTCCAGAACTGAAACGTTTTTTGTCAGATGAACTCCGCAGGTCTGCAGTGGATCATCTGGCAGAAGGAGAGGTAAGATGTTACAGGCAAAAAATTGACCACCACATGGGGCTGAGCGGAAGGAGAAGAAGCTGTCTCGCGAGTGCTGAGAAACACTGACAGCTCCCACCGCTGGACAAAGCTGCCCTGTCTGACAGAAACTGGTCTGTAGTTGCTCGACGCAGCTTGTCCAAACTTTCCTTGGAAACCCCCTTTTCCTTCCTCCCCCTCTTTCGTATTCAACAGGAGTATTTTTTTAATTGAATGATGCTCGCGTTAGCATCTCCCTTCAAACAAAGGGAGATCCCCCTTTGCTGCCATCGGGACTGGGCTGTCCTGGGAGTGCGTCTCAGCTCCTCCATCTCTTCCCCCTTCACTTTTTGTTGCCATTCCCAGAAAGGAAAGTGAATTTTTGAGAGTGTCAGAATAGTGTAAATGCTGATATATAGGCCACAGTTGTTTGAGGGCCTTTTGAGAGGCAAACTCCTCCCCTCTCCTCTGTTCCCTTCAAGTTGGGAATGATTCATCAGCTGGCCTTTAGCAAGAAAAGAGTCCTGCCCTGGGTCTCGGGCCTTTGACCCGGGTGAAGAGAGGGGTCAGGCCATGAGCAACTGTGCAAGCGCCGCTTGGCAGCTACGGGTCTGGGAGACACAAGGGAGAGGGGATGGAAAGAATGGAGTGGGACGGTGGGAAAAAGTGGGAATTTATAAAAGTTAAGAGTATATTTCTAAGAGTCTCAGCGGATCAGCTGACAACTGGGGTCAGGGGTCGTATTTATGCTTGATTCCCTGGGCATGTTACAGTAACATCTGCTTGTTAAGGGTCTGTGGGGACCAAATGTTCCTGACCTTTGCCTACGGAAGGGGACAAACTGGGAGATTAGGGGTGTTCATATTAACGTTTGTGTTTGACTTGAAGGTTTCCCCTTATCTAAGCCTGGTTTGTCAGTTTTGCTGAAATTCTTTTATGCTCTACCCAAATAAACAGGTCAACCATGCCAACGGTTTGGCCAGGATTTGAGGTCACGAGGTGTTTGACGTCACTTGACTCCTAGAAAGGAGAATAGGAAGGGTGGAAATCCTAGCTCTGGGAGGTGAGGCTCAGTCCACCCCCTGGTCTGAACGCACCATCAGCCGTAAACATCTGGAGCAAATGCCTGGTCCCTGCCTGCATCTATATTTAGAAATGAAAGAGCGAATGCCAAGATGTAACTAGAAGCTTACGAAAAGGGTAGGACCTCACTCTGACTTCTGCGGTACATTTTGTGACTACTGGTTATACCAGAAAACTCCATGTATGGACATTCCTTATTATATGCACGAGGAGTTAATGTCCCCTCACAGCCATGTTTGAAATGAATTTTGAGAAGCAATAACTAGAAATGACATCACTTTATGAACTATAATTCCAGAACTGGAAAGATATTCTTCCAACTATATGGAGCCAGAGAAAGGTGTTTTAAAGACCTTTATTCAATGTCTCCTTTCTTTTTTCCTATTAACTAGAAGGAGTTTGGTTCTTGGGTAAAGTTCTGAAAGAAAGATGAGTAAACATTTGTGGATATTTTTTCCATTATGAGAAGCTTTGAGGAGACAGACATAGATTAAAGATTTGGTTCTCATGTTTATCTCACTGAGCAAGAGACAAAAATTACTACCCTGACTAATGGGAGCAGAAAAGCACCTGAGCATTAATGTTACGCATCGAGCATTTTCAATTCATTAAGAAGTTCCTTTTAGTACCTGGCTTTATCCTAGTCACTTACGATGTTCAAACCATGACTATGAGTATTTTTATGCACATACAGCAAGTGGCTACTCTTCTGGACCTGGGAAAATAGGACTGTTGATTTTTAGCTTGTTTACAGACACTGTTTGTGTCATTTGTGGTATTTCACTTGTGTCCAAAGTTAGTCTCAGCTCAGACCCCAGAGACCACGTAAAGTTTTATTTCAGCTAAAAACGGCCTCATCGCTGGAAACTTTTTGTTCGTAGGCGTGTATTTTGGCTATTTTTATCAAGCAGCAGCTACAAGTTTTATCTCATATTGTGCTATCACTTGTGTTGCCCTATCCTTGGGTCCAAAGTCAACAACAGTTAAATTTGTATTGTGCAATCTAGTTTTAACTGTATAAAATCAAAAAAAAGGGGGACTGGTTCAAAACAGAGAACCTGGCTAAAGTCCAGGAGCTGGAAGAGAACTGAAGCGAACTGGATCTAGGTGATCTAGGGTGGTTTACAGTTGGAGTCTTGGACTGAGTAGGCTGGTGAGCGAGAGGAATGTAGACCATTCAAGTCCACCTTTGTGATTATAAATAATAAAAAATTTCATTCGGAAGTGCATTCTGCCAGACTTCACAATAAACCTCCTAGCAGGTCATTGAAATTCTCTTAATCAGGGTCAGAACCCACAAGCTGGGGTCTGCCCTGTGAGTTCAGTGGGAAAAATATTCTTCTTTCCAAATAGTCTTTTTTCCTCTTTCCTTTTCTCTTTCAGTTGGAAGGGACCCCCACATAAACATGCAGAGCAATTTTCCAGTACATTAACCCGGGAGGGGGGAATCCTTACTAGCAATGCAATGGGTAGCCTGAAAAAAAAAAAATGGAGCAACTGGGTGAGCTGAAGATGGATGAGCCTGGGATATAAGACAGGGTAGTTTTTCCACTGTCCTGCCCTATACACCTAGGACAAAGGCTTCATTGAGTGAGATGCTTGACATCAGCCTCATAAACTAGTAGTTGGGCACAAAAGGTCTGACACTTGAAAGTACCAGTCCCTGCCCTCTTTGCATTGCAGCTGCACAGAGGGGTTGGGTCTAACAGTTGTGTCCCTTTGTCGTCCCTTAGGACAAGAGGTGAAGATAAATAGTGTTGACTTTAATGCAGTCACACAATTTTGCGTTTTTCCAAAAGACAACATTTCCTCCCAGGCCTTATTTTATTACCTCGAGCAGCTAGAACCATCTTCCTTCTCTTGGGGGTGGGGACGGGCTAGAGGTAGGAGAGGGCAAAGGGAGAAGAGATGAAACCCAAGCCCTGGTACCTCTTCCCCAGCAACGAGGTGGGCTGTGATTTTCTCCCGCTTCGTTACAGTGGCTTTCTTTTCTTTCTTGTGGGAAAGCTGGAAATGGCCTGAAAAGCTTGGAAAGAAGACGAAAAATGTAGAAATTTCTATGAATTAAAACCCCAACATATCTTAAAAAGAAATTAAATGGTCCCACAAGGTCTATACCAGCAAGAAGGGTTGAATTTTCGGTGGCAATTTCCTGGAGAAAAGCTTGCCAGAATGTGTTTCCAAGCAATTGCCTTGCAAAATTGTCATTCATTAGTTCCTTCAATGTCTTGTAACCAGAACCATGAGTATTTCACCTGGAAAAGTAGATAGAATCAAAATAGATACTGGAGGAAGAATTGAAATAGTAGCATCTTTACCAATGCAGACAGTGGAGGAGGAAATTTAGGAATGATGAGACTTCTGTTCACATCTGAACTTGGTGGGCTCTAGCAAAATTCAATTGTTTAGAAAATGCTCTGTCTGGTACTATGCTCACTGGCTGCAGAATGCCCTTTTGGATGTGTCCATGTCATCCTGCACAGTGACTCATTCAATGATGAGCAGAACATCCTGAGTCATTTGTATTTGTCCAGCTTGACCCTTCTCTTTCCTTCTCTGCGGTGGACTTGTGGTAACGACACCACAGAGGATGAATGAGCTAATTAAAAATGCATTAAGGGGAATTCTATACTTGTAAGAAAAATAAATGTTAAACCGGGGACATGAGGGCTGTGGAGAAACAAAATAATCTAGCCTATGATCTATGCTGCTTTGGTTAGATTGCTTTTGGTATTTAAGTTAGACTGTTTAAAGCTGAAGTAGGTATCTCCCCAATGCACAAGAGGCAAAAGCACAGGAGCACCTGTAGCTGGTTTTTGTACAGGGGTATGTTGGAGAAAAGCCTCACAGAACAGGTTCTGCCTGACAAGGATTACTTCCATTTTCCAAATTAACAATACTGTTAGTTTTTCAGGCCTTGTAGCCTAGTGGAGTTTGTTTCTTGGCTTCTCGTTGACCTGTGATCTTGGACTGACTTGAAAGGCTGCCTTGTACGCTTAAAGAGCGTAGTTTGTGTCTATTTGATAAGTTGTCGGCAAATCTAAGAAAATAAAGACAAGCAAGTTCTCTCAGGCTGTTTTGAGTTCTATCAGCCCTTAGGACTTGGCAACTAAACAGAAGATGAGAAATCATGTATTTGAAAAATAAATTCAGTTCTGTGAGATCACAGGGATAGGCAGGAAAAGAGGCGTTTTTGCCTTAGCATTGTCCTCTGCAAGTGGTATAACTGTCTGCCCCGTCACTATGTTATGCATTTCAATAGAAAGAAAAAAAAATTGCCCAGTGGATTTGACAGCTGCCTGGCAGCATAAGGAGTCCTGGGCAAAATTACTAACTCCAGGGAGTCAATGACAAAGTCCAATTGACTGCGGTGGGGCAGAACCAGTCCCCTGGGAACAGTCCTGGCCAATTTGGCCAGGGACTAACTTGTTGCTTTCCCAAGTCACCCCAGCAAACACTACCCACTTCTTTCTGTGCCTGCATTTTTCAGTGATCCTCCTGAGCACTGAGTGACCTAATTTCTGGGGCACTGAGCATCATCTGAAGTCAAAGGCTGCTGAGGGTGCTCTTTGCTCACTCACACTTCCAGAAATCAACTGAGATTTATTTCCGAGTCAGCAAAATCAACTCAGGCTACTAAAGTCTGATTTTCAAAACTGTTTGAAGTCAGCTGAAATTACGGGCTAAAGCAGCTTAGAAAACCAGCTGGCACCTACCTGCATCTTCATGTGAACAAGTATCTTTAAAAATCTCCTTATACTTAGCATTTAATTTTTTTTCCCAGAGTGCCCATACTCCCATGACCTCACTGAAAGGAGAGGCACTAAAATTATATGGCAGGCCTTATAACGTACACAGACACATTGCCGTGTACGTAAATGTATGTCTCAGGTCTGGGAAGAAGTTAAGTCTTTCACTGAGCTAAGGGCCAAAGAGGTGTCGGAATAAGAGCAGTGTAAAGTTTATGTCTATGAGGTGGGGGAGACATTGAATTGTTTAGGGGCCTTAATGCACCTCTCTCCCTTCAGTCGCATTGGGTGGTGGCATAGGCATCCCTGCTTCACTGGGTGCATGGTTTCCCCATACAGACTGAAGGAGTCAGCCCCTTGGAAGGCACCATCCTTTAGCATGACTGGATTATCTGATCTGCACAGTAGCATATACAGAAAGTTGGAGATATGATCTTACTTTCATCCTCACCTAACTCATCTCTGCAGCCCCTGGGGGGATGTGCTGCCTCATGTGCAGGGATCTCCTCGGCTCTAAATCATAGCAAGGACAAGAAGGGTTTACTTTGCTCTGCTTCTCTTCTCTCTCTGCTCTCCAAATACTATTATTGTGAGTTTTTTCAACAGTTAAGAAATGTTCAGAAGCAAAATTGAAGAACTTGGGCAGAGCCCTCCTTTAAGCAGAGTAAAATGGTCCCAAGCAGCCAAAACAAGTCTCCTCTCACAGAGGTGTCTTTGTGCAGTATAAAACTAGCAGAGCTGGGTCTGTGCCACATTTTCCTTGCCCTGTGAAGAGTGGAGGGCTGAGAGTATGGCTGAAAAAGGCTCAGGACATTCTCACAGTCGGGGCTGGCAGGACTTGTCGGAAGGCTGTTCCAGCTGGCCAGGATCAGAGCATCCCCAGGGGTGTGACAGATTCCCCCAAGAATGAACAAGCAGACTGAAGAACATGAAGATGTGTCTCCTTTCTCCCACCCCCTGCTCTGATCTCAAACCCAGGTCAAAACCAGCTCATTTCAGCTCAAAAAATAGCCTTTTGATTCCCCTTCCAGAGCCAGTCTTTCTATAGCAGCTATTTAAAACGTTGTGAGTTTCTGCTATCAAGATTTTCCTTCTATTTGCCTGGGGAAAATCATTGATGCTAAGCTTAAATAGGCAGCCTTCTCCATGCAATTCTTTTCTCTAAACAAATTAGCATAAGTTGGAAAACTATCTTGGAAATGAGACAAACAATGACTCGATCTGAACTGTTTATGTTGGCTGAACATTATGACACTGGGAAAGTCCAATGCTGGTCAATATTCTTTTTCTTGGGAATTGACAGTAATAGCTTATTCAGAAGAAACGCGGCATCTTGCACACTACCAATACCAAGCCTGGAGCTGCTGGCAAAGCCTTCTGTTATTTTAAGGATGCTTTACTGTAATTTTTCATTTTGAGGAGTTGCTTGATTGCATTATTTCCAGTATGTTTTATTCCAAAGAAGCAGCTAGGATTCTTACCAGTACACAGCTGTCTTGGCACTGTGAACTCTTTTCTTGAATTGTTGCCTTGTAAAAACTCTCATTGATTTTGAAGTTCTCTGACTTACATTTAAGTCTTAACTGTCTGAGGTCCGACATACCTAACCAATTTTCTTTTACTTCATATTATATGCTCAGCCATCAAACAGAATTGACTATACTGGTTGTAATACCATGACATATGGGGAGAACAGTCAAACGCCGTGTGGAGGATCGCTGAGAGTGTCCTGTCCTTCACTGCAGCCAGATACCCACCACATGTGAGAGTTTGCTCAGGGCTGACATCTGCAGCAC
Source organism: Gorsachius magnificus (assembly GCA_034008185.1). Classification (NCBI taxonomy): domain Eukaryota; kingdom Metazoa; phylum Chordata; class Aves; order Pelecaniformes; family Ardeidae; genus Gorsachius; species Gorsachius magnificus. The sequence goes on from CM067088.1 coordinate 6,017,890, forward strand.
ACAGACAAGGAACAGAAAATATTTTGGAAAAAAAAAAAAAGTGAATTACTTCTGACGATTATTTTGAATGATGAAATGTTTTGACTACCTCATAAACGGACTGTAAAGGGAAAGACAAAAATAGCTAACGGAAATTTTGCAATTTCATTTTTTCATCCACCTTACCTATAAAAAGATACTTTTGAAGCCTTCATGTGGGATTTTTTAAATTTGCAGAGTTCAAGACATTTCAAAGAAAGGTGATAACATTTGTATGCCCATTTTACAGATGGTGAGACAAAAATATTCCCCACATTCGTCTTACACGATAGTCTCTGTAGTCTAATAAAACCCGACTCCAGTAAGACCACAGACAAGCTGTAGAGGCTGTTGGCTTCTTCTGGCTTTTAGTTCATTCTCCACAGCAATGGAAGGGAGTTAGAATTGTCTTCTGGAGTCAGCTGAGCTGAGATGGTAATGCGTATCAAGAATACACATTTAAATATGCATCTAACTTTAAGCACAGAATAGTTTTCCTGAAATCACTCAAAACCACTCCATGCTTAAATTTAGATGCTTATTTAAATGTGCAGCTAAATCAAGATGTTATTAAATTATTGTATCAAGATAAGCAAAGCTGTAAAAGAAGCATCTCCAATTTGGAATAAGAAGTACTTTTTTTTTATTATTTTAAGAAGAACTACGCAGAGAATAAAGTTCTGTTAAAACTACCTTTCCTATTGAAGCTAGAAAGAAAAATATCCTAATTTTAGGGGTTTGTGAAAAAATAAAATATTTTTCATCTGAAACTTGATTTTTTTTTCTAAGTAGATAAAAAATAACGGCTATCTTTAAAGAAAACTTATTAGATCAAAAGGACCAAAAAAAAGAAGAAAGAATAAAATGTCTGGAGCCATATTGATCTTTAAGAAAAAGTTGGATTGGGCCATACCTCAATTTAAAAGCTGCCAACACCTGAAGAAAATACATTTTCATCCTGAAAGCTTGTGTGCTTTATTTCTAACCGATTTGTTAGCCCAATAAAAGGTTGCACTTTAACTATCTTGACTCACTTGAGAATAATTGGCATTTCTTTCATTTTATGGCATCATTTAAGTTTTAGAATGGATTATTTGCTTGCATATTCCTGCCTTTTGCTGCTGCTGATAGATGAGTTCCTACTCAGCAGGCACTCTCCAATTTCTCTTTTTGAGCTATATACTGTACAGCTACTGTGAAACCTTCCATTGGGCTGAAACCCAGCCTGGTGCAAGGGGAGGCAGTGCCTTGCCATGACTCCTGCCCTGTAGGAGTTCAAGAGGGCTGAAACTTTGGGACACAGGTCAAAGACAAGGTTGTGTTCCCCAGGGAATTAAACCAGGCCAAACTAGGAAGAAGGCACAACAACGCGGGGAGAAATATGTCGCTGCAACACCAAAGGGGGAAAAAAATTTCTATATATGTCTGTGTATTCTGACCCACTGATATCAATGGATTAACCCCTCTGGGACTTCAATATCCTCCGGATTAGCCTTGTGGAGCATCAGTGACTGCTATTGCTGTCACTACTCCAGGGGAGTAGCTGTGAACAGGCTGTCTCGCAGCCCTGCGCATCCGCTGGCTAAGGGATATAAATTCCATCTTCCTTTTACTGAGTCCGGGGTGGGTTTTATGTGAAAAAGTAGAGATTTTGCCCTTAGCGAATTCTTGCTTGCTGCACACAAAATGTCCTGTGTGAGGGAATTCACTCTATCAAAGGAGAGCCATTTTCATCCTGATTTGTGTCTGAAACATGAAAACAACATAACAGCTGCATGCTGCATTGAATAAAGAACATACACATGCATTTAAATCACTTATATCTTACTTTTTTATGATGCAATTGTGAATTATGTTCTTTTTGCATCTGTAATTAGAGGGCAGAACAGATGGTGAAGGCTTCGTTTAAAGTGATGTGTCCATTAAAATAACCTATGCTGCCAAATGATTGTTCACTATAACAGGGTGTTCATTCGCTATAGTAGGTTTTTTGCTCTATTGAAATACATTGGGAAGGCCTCTGGACTTGACAAAATCCTTTTTAATTTTAGGGCTTTCCTATAAAAAGACTGACTGTACAGTGTTAGCACTAAACCCCCAAAGCATATGTTTTACTGTATCTTTATAATTTTAGGATGACCTTTTTTTATAATGAAACGATGACTGTAAATAAAAGATAAAGGAAAAGGAAAAAGGGGAAGAACACCAGCATACATTCATTTACTTTAAAGGATAATTATTTTGTGGTTCTGAATTAATTTCCAGGGTTGTTCTACCTGATCTGGAGCAGAAAGTGACCTATTCTCAGGATAGGGCGTGTCCCGGTACTCGGTGTAGCAGCGATTAAGGTCCATGGCTAAAGTGCTCTGTAAATACTTACACTGATCAGAGCAGTCACATGGAAGGGTTACCCAAAAAGAAGTATTTCTGAGTCTGATGATGAGGGAAAATACTGAATCTGTCCCTTTCTCTTCCTATCCCTCTTCTTGGGAGATCTCCCTCTATCAAGACAATTGTCCCACATTAAGAGAATGGGAAAATAAAGAATTTGCTTTTGCTCAGTTTTCTTCTTAGTAGGGAAACAGGTAAAGAGGTGGGGTACTCACTGCTAAAAAACATTGTCTTAAGGAATAAAAACTCTGAGTATTGGGGCGAAGCCAACTTTGGCCAGTTGTGATTGGAGTGTACTGCCAAAGTCATCTGGGAAGCCTATGAAAACCCGGTCATCAGTCTTAATCCAAGTTCTTAGTCCAGATGTATTTTAATAATATAATTTGGTTTTATGTGTGCATGTGTGTGTTCTCAACTGGGAGGTCAATGACTGAGTGAAAAATGAGATTTTTTTTTAATAGATATTCCTCCAATTCAGCATAATGCTATAACAAGTTAATAACAATGGCAAAGTATCTGCAGTGCTCTTAATTTCTGCTCTGAGATAAGGAATCTTCTTCAGAATTGTCCCACAGCTCATCTGATGAATGTTGGAACAGGCCCATGGTCTATGGATGCAAGGTGAAACCAAAAGTCCTTTTATTCAAGCCACCTTAATAATATTAAGTGATATATGGACCAGAGAGCTTAAGCTGGTTTAAGATAATTTATTGTGGAGATAATAAGTCAAAGCCTTTGGTGCTTCAAGTGAAAAAAAAATCTGTGAAATAAAGGCGGCTATTTCCGTTCAAAATGTGAAGACAGCTGAATTCTTTGCACACTGACATGCGATTTTCATTTGTGGACACCAGTCAAGCGATTCACATGTTAAACCGGCCCACGGCATAGTGAGACAGGAAGACTTTCTTGGGCAGATAAGTGAGAATTTATAAAATTGCCCGGCTCACGTAATTCAGAAGGAGCACAACGCTCTGAGACACACTCGTCGCTGGTATGATACATAGGTCCCTAATGTAGTGAACAGCTAACAGATGAACAGATTACATCACAGGTTGCGAAGAAAATAAAGTGTGGTGCCTAAACACAATCTTTTTAATGAATGTTTGCATTATGTTCTATATAAATATATTTTTGAGGGGAGGGGACTCTGTCAGCACTTGAGTAGTTTCACATGCTGTCTCTTTGTGCTCTCTAGGCTGCAAACCAGCTCTTCAGTGATCAAGTAGATTTCAGAGTGGATCTATTATTCTGAGCAGAATTCGGATATACTCTTTTTTTCCCCGCATACCTATGACTATTGTGTTTCCATACCTGCCGTTGATCATCATTTCCCAATTATTGTAACATGAGAAGCACACATGGTTTCCAGACTGCACTTCTGATCTCCTCCGGTCCACAGCTGTTTGCTTAATGAATGCTTGTGGTTTGTTTCCCTTTCCCTGGAATTACAAAAAAAGAGAGCGAGGAGGAAAAGGGGGGGGGGAGGGAGGCCATAGATCAGAAAAGAATTTACTAATTTTAAGGTTGATTATGGCATAAGTGGACTCCAAGATAGTACCCAGGTTATACTCGATTAAGGTCAAAAGGAGCTATAAAAGTCTGGTCACCCCAGAACTTGAATGAGAGTATGCATGTAGGAGACAAGGCCATCAGCACTTAAATAAGCCTGCACAAGGAGGTGGTGAGTGACATGCTTTCATGGAGGATGGTTTTCAGGTCTAGAAAAAACCTTTTTGGAACAAGCACATCCCAGAAAATGGCATTAAAGCAGGACAAAGGCAACATCAGTGCAAAAATACCAACAGCCTGAGATGTTCTGCTGGGGCAGCAAGCAAAGAGAGGGCACAAACTGTCTAAGGCATTGTGTTGGGATAGCAATAATCCTTAACGGCAATTGTAAAATGACACGTTATGTTTGGCAACAGAAAGGAAAATACAAATTGATTATTTTTGTTTAAATGCTTATCAAAGTCTGTAGGTAGACCTGCACGTATGCTCATCTGTCAGGCCAGAGGAATCAAGTTTATTCTCATAAATGTAAAAGAATTTTTTTGTTGTGTGTGTGTGTGTTTGGGTTTCTTTTTATTTTCTTTTTTTTCCTCCTTCCTTCCTCCTCCTCCCTCCTCCCTTTCATTTCTTGGGTTGCTTTCCAATCCAGACAGTGTTTTTAAGTCTGGTCTCTTCGTATTCCCCTGTTGACACACCTCTGAGCCAAGCTGATGGACAAAACGAGTCTCTGAGCTGAAGCCTTTCAGACACGATATACAGGAATTAGTGCTGATATGCACTGATGGGGAGGCCTACTTTTGTTTCTTCAATGGCTGGAGAAACTGATCCAGGACAAACTTTGAAAATCTTTTACAGCCATCTGATGCAAAGTGATTTTTAGCTTTCTATCACCTTTGACACAGGAACACTGGCATAATTTTTGTACTACTGTGGTCCCTGCCAGGGGCAGTTCATCAGATAGCAGGGATTAGGGACAAGTGAGCTAGTTCAGCTGGAATTCCTGCCCAGCTCCCCTTTCACCTCTGTGGCCTATTCTGTGATATGTACTAAATCTGAACCATATACATTTCATCCTACTATCACCATCCTGTGTAACTCCTCTTTAATCTCTTGCTGCCATTGAATAGTGTGGAGCCAGTACTTCTAAATTTCATGATGCCATTGAATTCCATGGGGGAAATCTGGGCTGTATTGAAGTCAACAGCAAACCTCTCATGGGTGGTCAGGTTTTTACCTAGTGCCTTGACTTCCAGTTTTCTCAAAAGGAGAAAGCCCAATTTCAAGCCAGCTTGTATTTTTGTTGAACAATTCTGCAGAGTCCAAATGCAGCTTTTAACAACATCATCTATTTTAGAGCAAAACATCCATTTCAATGATATTTGATTCTATAAAATGATGCAATGAAGTATTTCAGTAAGGTTGAAATATAATGTGTCTATACTGAAGCATGGATTTATTTTTTTCATTTCAAGTGACTTTTATGAAAGAAAAGTCAGTATTTATTGTGCAATTCTTTCAAGTTTAAAAGGTCACTGTGGGAATGAATACTCTGATGTTACACAGATGAAATGTTTTGTTTTGACTCATAATGAAAGTTTATTTTGAAATCTCAATTCATGTTAAAACTTCTTTGAAATAGGAAAAGAAACATAAAATAGTAGGACTTCCTAAGTATGGGAAATCTTCCTGCACAAATCCACATACATTTTATGCTTTTATTGACATGTTAAGTCATGTATTCAAATGGGCTCCCCCATTAATTTGGGAACTACATAGGCAAATAGCAACTGCTGTGGAGAAGATTATTTCTTTACAGGTTTAACTTAGATCATAATGTTGGGGTAGTATCTCCAATATTACAACTCCATATATTTTCTTATTTCTACCACTGAGCCTTCCAAGGAGATGTGTCTTAAAGAAGTGATTCATGTATCTACTGGCAGTGAGGAAGAGAACTGATAAACATTGTTTCATTAGATGTTATGTAGGTGCAAACCGGTCAATCTACTGACATAAAAAATCAGATAAAAGACACTCAAGCAAAGTATGTCCAACAAAATACATAAATTAACTTCTGCAAGCTCCTCCACTCATTTGCAGAATTGAGGAATACAAAGCATTGCTCCTAACAGGAAATAGGTATCTTTAATCAAAAGTTAATTGATCTGTAGATCACATTTTTCTTAGATTCTTCTTCTCCTTCTCTAACTTCAGATGAGGGTGTATCAATTTTTCAATATGTCTTGCTGTTTCTTGGAACTGAACATCAAGGCCAGATCCTCATCAGAGATTCATTGGTTTAAATTTGAAGTAACTCCATTAACTTCAAGAGGGAATTTAGCCTGTTGCATCTGGCTCACATCTTTCCCTTTCATTCAATTAGTGTTTGGCACAAACATACAGCTACTTAAAAGCTTTCGATCTGGTTGGGAAAAATCCTTATGGCAAAAGACAACAGAAAGAGCAATCCAGTGACCTGCAAGCTTAGGTGACTGAAGCCAGATGTGTTCAGCTGCTTAGCAGTCTTAAAGCCACTTGTTAGGCAAGGGAGAGGCAGAACAGCATCTAACATTGCAGAAAACTTTTATGTTGCTTTGATGGCAACAACTTCAATATGAATCTTAAATCTAAACTTTTTCTGATGTCTCCAGAAGAAATGACCTGGGACAGTCAGTCAGCTGTGGTACAGCATTTATTTTATGTGTTAGAAAGATGATGCAGAAGAAAAGGTTCTTATAAATGTTACTGTTACAAATTGTAGGATTTTAGGCAAGAGCTGGCTTGGCTGTGGGATAAAAAGTTAAATGAGCAATAAAAGTTTTTACTGGGACAAATTTGGGGAAAGTTCAACATTCTGGTCACTGTCACGGCAAGGGGTTAATAGGTTGTTGATGGGAATTGGAGTGGGAATTGGATTAGGACCAGAGTGGAAACAAACCAAAATTTGTGGTGATTTCTACAATTCCAGATGGACATTCTTAGATAATGAACAGAACGGGGCAGGTACTGTCAAGCACATCCAACACGTTTGCCAATGTGCCATAACCCTGACCTTGAGAGACCGTTTTGATGAGTTAGAGGTCGACTTGGGTTTCAAGACTGTTACGCAGTCCCAGTCTCTTTGCTGAGATTACCAGAAAATGAGCATTTTTAGAAGCAGTTTCTCACTGTGTGTATGCCTTCAAAATTAGAGACATTATTTTGCCTAAGCTTACTGTTGATATGGCCTGGATTCAGATCAGTGACCAAGTGTTAAAGAGCTTTCTAGTCTGTACGTAGTTGTGCAAGCCATCCAGCCCTGATCACGACACACTACAGTCTAAGGAGAAACGGTGACTTTATCATTAGTGCTGGTTGGGATGAAGAAGAGCGATCAACCTGTAACAGGCCCTCTTTTCACAACACACGTGCCAAACAAAAACAAAAATACAGAACTCAGCACATTATAAATGACATAGGAAATGAAAACTCCCAACCACTGTTCAAGGGAAATAGAGAAAAGAGAGAGATAAGCAATCATTATAGTGCAGTCTTTTTCTGCTCAATAATATTAAGTTCAGGCAAAACTGGAAGGGTTCACATCCTCAGACAAGGAAAAATGTTTTTCATTCCCTTTAAATTCAATATTTCATCCCTTTCTTCTTATTTATTTGACTTCTGAGATGTTATGTTCATTCAGGTGCTAAGCTCCCATTGGGCTTGAAGTGGAATTAGCTTGGGATGTAGGAAGCTGGAAACTGTGAGCAACGCAAACCTTTGCATCAACCCCTATGAAACTAAATTAAGTAGTTAGCTCATCTCTTCTCACAGTGTCTCTCTGCAATAGAACAAAGGGCCAAATTTAACCCTGATGTAAGAGGTCAAAACAGTTAAGAATTAAACCAATAGGGAAATTTCCCTTTATTTGACTAACAAGAGAAAGCCTTCTGTACAAACAGGCATCCTCCTCCTTCCTAATCTCTTAAACATCCGGCCAGGATTAGGGTCCTATTGCACTAACTGCTATATAAACTCAGAAGACAGAGCAGTTCTTCTGCAAAGGCTCTTTATTTTAAGCAGACAGAAGGAGAAGGATGGAGAGAAAGGGATACCGTACTTGAAAAAGAATTAAGTTTGTGAGAAATCCCCTCAGATCCCAACATCAGAGAGACAAGAGCATTTCCAGGCAAAGTATAGCACTCACATCCAACACCACTAACCTTAACTGCTGTTTATGTTAGAGAGAGAAATAAATGAATGTAAGAACCACCTTTGCTTCACAGCTCTACTTTTTGTTACAGGTCAAACTTTGTCAATATAGACGGCTGCTAATCCTTGCCTGGCAAGTGTGGCTGCAGTTGTTTTATTAGGGGATTGTTTCACAGCATTAATCTGATCGCCAAATTTGAGAGTGGGAAAGACTTTTGGAGGTTTATCATTCTGTTGCCTTTTGACGTATGGATAGTATATTAGGGTCCCCTGTTATCAATTTCTTGTGGCTTCAGGATACCAGCCAACACAGACCTCAGAGCTTCCTATCTTTTATCTTGCGTCTGCGGTGACTTTTCTCCTGCAGCAAGGCATTAGATCAACTCCGTCGTCAGCTTAGGGGAAATCCATCAGTTAGCATCAGCGGAGGAATGAAGAAGAATGACCTGGCAAGAAGCGAAGTAACCTCGAACTTGAGCCAAAAGCTTGTCAGAGAGCATAACTGCATCACCCAGTTTTCTCTGGGTGATGAGAGAAAAAACATGGAGAGTGACTGCTACAGTGAGCAGGATCCACACCCTCTCTGCAAACAAACACCAGCTTCAATAAGTGCCTTTTTAATGTGCATTGAGTCTTTGTGTAGGAAAAGGATGTGCAGTTGGCAAGTACAGAGCTGTAAGGGGATAGTTTGAACATGCTGATAAAACGTCTAGCTTTACTCCAGAGTTGACTTTATCATTTACCCAGGGATATTGTTAGGAGAAGATGATAGCCATGCTCCGACAAGAGACAGACAGTGAAATGTATATGAACAAAACAGCCATTGTGGTGAATTCTATCCTGTTTGTGTGGTGACTTCTCTATCCACGATCACACAACTTTACAGGCAGAGATAAAACACAAAGCCGGCAGGGAGAGATGTGGGGGTAGAGAAAGGGAAAAGAGAGCACAGCGAGATCAAGGGGCTCTGGTAAGAAAGACGGACACTATCCCTCTTAAAGCCTCAACACTAAGAAAGAAAAAGAAGAGAAAAGAGAACAAAATCTCCTGTGCCCGTGTCCTTGGGCAGAGCGGTGGTGGCTGGAGCAATGGGGTGAGGTGTGCACTTTGGAAAATAAGGTTAGCTGGTTCACTTCTGCCAGATGGTCTGCAGGAGCGGCCGGAGCATGGTGGCACCACAAAGTCAATGCTGTGAATGGAAAGAATGGCTTTCCTGCCCTCAGAAGAAGCTGTGAGGATTACTGAAATTAGAGCTGGGCTCACGCTGCAAACATTTTCCCCTGAGCGTTCACTTGCACTGAAAGGAAAACAAATTTGCACCTGTGTGTAACGTGCCTCTTTTGTATTCACCTTCCATGGGTCTCTCCACCCACTGAGTTTTATTTGTCTAATGAAGACTTGAGGGCTGTGAATTTTAAGCTCCCGTGTCTGACAATTCCTGGCTGAAGTAGTATACTTCATTGTATTTATTATTTCTGTTGATTTAAATCAATCTAAAAAGTCCTTTTCAAGGAGTGTCAATAGGGGTTTAATTGCAAATGATGGATATCCTGCGACTGAAAATAATCCTAAGGAAATACTGGTGGTTGAACTGGTGCTGCCTTCAGCAGACCGAGGCCACCAAGACTGCAGTGAGCCAGAGGAGGGTCTTACTTTTGCCATAGGACCTAACTTGTACAAGCAGCATACCAGTGGCTAGGCTTCATGAAAGCCCTTACCAAGAAAGATCTTTTGGTACATAGCATATAGCCTAGGGAGGAGGTTTCCCCTAGACCCTGTCGGAGAGGCAGCAAGGAAGATTAATCTATAATCTGACAGTGGGATTTTCCTGCAGGACCAAGATTTACATGCAAACAGCCAAGGAGTCACAGAAGTCCCTTGAAGTGACTTCACCTTGGTTCCATATTTACCCCTAAATGAACGAGGACAAAATGTGCTGAACTTTCCAAGGCGCAGCTCATGGAGGCAGCTTCCTCTGTACAATATGTTCTGCCTTGAACTTTGCCGTTCTGCTTGGGTGTTCATAGCCTGAAGGCTCAGCCTCACAAACTCCGGTGGTCTTGGTTGCTGGAGGTTACTGCCTCTCTGCCAGAGGTTATTGCAGGGGTGGCAGAAGGTACCTCCTCAGCCACTTCACAGTCAGAAATATTAGTTCAAACTACTGGAGGGAGGAAAGGGAACGATGGAGTTCACCATTGCTAAATCCACCAGAGCCCTATGAATCAGAGCTCTAAAAGTGCACAGGCCTATGCAATTAACTTTGAGTACATGTGGAAAACAAAAAATCTCTTAAACTCTCTAGGTAGAGAAAATAACGGCAGTGATGTTTTTCTTCTTCTTCTAAGTAGATGTCATTAGAACCCGAGAGATAAAGGGTTAATGCCTTCCAGAATTCAGTATTGCTGATTATGTCGTGCTCCACCCTGAAAGTGAGCTAAAGTCTGCCAGCATCTGCTGGTGTTCCCCTGGTTGTGGTGTCACTCTGAGCCTCGCTGAAAGCCAAGGGTGTGCTTCCACAGGCTTAGCCAGTCTGGAAAGGAAACCAATTTCTCCTACATTAGGTGAAGAATCACAGTGCAATTAAGACTGATTATGAATCTTTATCTGTATATTATTTAAGACACTCAGAGTATTTTTAGTTAGATAGTATAATGTGTTTGGAAGATATTTTTATTATGAGCTTGTACCAGGCCTTTAGACATATTTTAAATGAATGAGTTTCTTGACTGTAATCAAGAGTTGGGTTCACTTTTTGGGGCCATCCATGCGAAGTTGGTCTCATGCTTTGAACATCTATCCATCTAGAAGAGTCACAGCTCATTCTACAGAGACCATCAAAGAGCCAGGAGATAATAACACATTTTTTTTCAACTGATAAAGGCCAAACTAGAACTGTAAATTCAGGAGTAATAGTTTGTTACCAGTTGGTTGATAGATTTACCACTCCGTGCCATTGCCTGCCGAGCTTTGAGTTCATATCTTATTTTCATTGTAAATTTTTGTGGTTCTGTTATTCCTGCTTAGACCTGTTAATATGAAAATGTTTGAACACTGAGGTGTGTGTGGAATCATGTCTCCAGGGAACAGCATAACCTTGGTACTGAATCTTTCAAAGCTGGACTGCACGAACTGTGCTGCTGGGAAAAAAAATACTACATTAGCAGGGAAATGGACTACTTTAAGTGACCTAATAGGTGTTCTCCAGTGCTAACTTCTATAGTTCCACAATAGGAAATATTTATTTAATGAGCCAAAGGAAAGCAGAAACTTCTTGGGGAAGAGATGTATTTCATGACAATTCACTCTTTTTTTTTTTTTTTTTTTTAATCATGAAAAAGACTGTTTCTAACCTACATCTTGCAGGCAAACCCAGAAGCTATCATTTGTCAGCAAATAATAATAATGCATGGGGTGCATCCTTTTTCTTTATGAAAACAGCATAAATCTGAAATTCTTCCCCGCTGGAAAGAAATTTAATATTTAAAGGTAATTTGACCTGTACATGTGTGTGCCATGAATCTTTTATGTGACCTACAGCAAATGTATTTATATAGTATTATTCTGAGGATAGTTATCTCTTATTCATTTTCTGGGATATTATTTTTCTTTCTTTGACTAATGTACATTTGGCCTTCTCATTTCCCCACTCAGCCAGAACTGTGCTAACCTTCCTACTTATGCCTTTTTCCCTGGTTTTCAAGGTCTGGTAACTAAGACTGGACCATACGTGGCTAATATTATGACAGAACTGTTCTTTTTTGTTAACATAAAAGATATACCTTTTCCCCCCAATCCCGTATTTCTATTGTTGGTGCTGTTATTATTCCGTAATTGAGTCAATAGTGATGTGTCCAGTGAAGGGGAAAACAATGAGAGAGTGGAAAAGAACTATTTTTAGTGTTTCACTTTAATTTCTCTCCCTTCGTAGGAAGAACCTGTGAGAGGCTCAGATGGTTTGGGGTAACCTGTTATCTCTGACCAGATCCCTCTTTTTGAGGACAGCAATTCTGCACAGGGGTCGGCAAAACAGATACATCCCACTTAGTTATGTTTTGAAGTAGGTCTGCATGAATTCAGAGGCCTTGTCATATCTCTTGACAACAGCGAACTTCATATGCTGAAATCCTGATGTGTAGGTCTGTTAGGAGGGCTTTGATTGACAAAATGGCTTTGCTTGGGATGTCTGATGAGGCTACTGCCTCCAGCCCTGCCTCTGGTGCAAAGATATCTATACTGCTTGTCAGTCAGCCCTTGACACACCATCTTCTACAGCGTAGCATTTTATGGTAAATCATCAATAATTTCAGCTGGTTTTCAAACCGTGTATGGTAAACTGCAGTGGTTCGGGAGCTGATCGACTCCATAGTTCACATAGCTGTGGAAGGAGGGGTAGGATGGGCATCTGGGACAATAAACTCATCAGATGTCCCAAGTGAAGTTGTCCCTCCTCAGTAGTCAAAACCTTCCATTGCATCTTTGAGTTCAATGAATCTGACCTCTAATTGCTTTTAATCATGTGTGTTGATCTACTTTTGTTACACTGGACCAAACCCTAAACCAGTCAATGTGCTGGGTTTGGCTGGGATAGAGTTAATTTTCTTCATAGTAGCTAGTGTGAGACTATGTTTCAGATTTGTGCTGGGTTTGGCTGGGATAGAGTTAATTTTCTTCATAGTAGCTAGTGTGAGGCTATGTTTCAGATTTGTGCTGCAAATGGTGTTGATAACCCAGGGATGTTTTCTTTGCTGCTGAGTCAAGGCCTTTTTGGCTCCTCACCCCACCCCACCAGCAAGCGGCTGGAGGGGCACAAGAAGCTGGGAGGGGACACAGCCGGGACAGCTGACCCCAACTGACCCCTGGAGTATCCCACACAATATGGCATCATGCTCAGCATGTAAAGCTGGGGGAAGAAGGAGGAAATGTGGGGGATGTTCAGAGTTATGGCATTTGTCTTCCCAAGTCACCGCTACGCGTGATGGAGTCCTGCTGAACTGTGGATGGCTGAGCACCTGCCTGCCGATGGGAAGCAGGGAATTAATTCCTTGCTTTGCTTTGCTTGCGCAAAACTTTGGCTTTTGCTTTCCTTATTAAACTGTCTTTATCTCACCCCATGAGTTTTCTCACTTTTACCCTTCTGATTCTCTCCCCCATCCTGCCAGGGGGGAATGAGTAAGTGGCTGCATGGTGCTCAGTTGCTGGCTGGGGTTAAACCATGACAGTCATTTTATCTCCCAATTGCTCCCAACTGGGATGGGCAGGCCGCTTAACATCTTCACTGTGGCAGCATCCAGGTGTATTTACTGTGTCCTTGTAATAGGTCTGCTGCCTCCAGAAAGCTATTGTTTAACTGCACACAGTGGTACCTATACGCTTACCACCTCTTAGTGCTGGACCTATGACTTATACCTGCTTTGCACAAACACAAGATCCAGAAGCAGGTACATCCCGTGGAAGAGAGAAGCTGGGAGTGTACTGTTGCCCCTAAAAGCAGTTTGCATTATGTTCTCTCTTCTGGTCACCTTTTCCAGCTGTCCTGGTTTCATTAGGGCCAAGGATGTCCACTGGTCAAGGGAGATGTACAGAAGCAACTACTGCTGACTCGTCTGGCCCTCTGTGTGTTGTTGAACCATCCTGAGAAAAAATGCCAGCAAGGAAGGGGCCACAGGCTGGATGCACAGTCCTGGAGAAGGGCAGGGAGGAGCTGCAGATCGACCTTTGCTTGCTGGTTGTCATTCAGTAACAGTTGTGGTTCAGTTTCTGTGTTTCAGGATATGTTAAAATTTGAGGTTGGGAAAGAGAAATTTTTCCATAGGTTCTTATTACATTTTTCTGATGTCATGAAAATATAAACAGTCCTTATTAAATCCTGTTATTTAATACAAAACACAAGGTTTGGGACTAAACTCTTTGGAAGGATTCTTCAAATATAGCACTGGCAGAAGCACAGAGAAGAAATTCATATCTATGAGTTGTCTGTATTTCTTGACACATTTTTGTTGGGGAAGCCAGCTTGGTTCAGACATAGTGTAATCATACCAGACCGTTTGCCCTTTCCTGAGTCTCCCATTGACCTTCATACTCCAATGAATCTTAATTTTTAAGCCTAGGGAAAGATAGCCTGTTGCTTCAGGATGTTGCTTCAGGCCCCTAGCGGCATTAAAAGTATTGTTTAAAATCTCTTAACACTGTAAATCAAATTGTGCCTCTTATACAGTTGAAACTGAGGCACTTAGTGGGCTGAGGAGAAAAGAAAGCAGGCTAGGGGAAATGGTAAATAAACATTAAAAAATCCAAAAAAAAAGAGGCTGAAATGCTAAATACAGAACTGCATATCTATCTATAGCTACACCTGAATAAATGTATGTCTATGTGTGTCTGCCCCCTGCCCCACTCTCCCCCCCAAGAGTAACATTACTCAAGGTCTGATAATAATTGAAAAGCAAAGAGACTCCTCAAAATACAATATTTTTTTTTTTTTTTATGTCAAGAAAATTTGCAGCCAGGATTTATGACTGTAACTTTATTTGCCTGAATGATGTATGTTGGATTTATATCTGGCTACATGTGTATGTGTATGTACATAGTTTTGTTTCATCCATGACTTTATTTTTCTTGTTTCCACATGTGAAGATCTGAGTATGAGTGTAAAAAGATGCAATTGTGATAAGTTGGTGGACATTCAAATTGTGACGCTCCTCTGAGGCTTGTCAGGGTGAACGTACTGTAGGTGCAAAAATATTTTCAAAACCTCACAGAAACCGGACATCTCTTACGATATTTCAAACAGAATCACTTGCATGGACTAAAAAATTGTAGATGCTTGAGAAAATATAAAGATTGGGAAATAAAAAAAGGTTACTTAAAATTCCAAAAGATTTTGGCCTGATTTCAGACCGCCTAGTCACATAAGATGTGAGCTGAAATAGCAAGGTCTTCACTGTCAAGCTGACAGTGCTGTATGAAAGTGTTTTGTAGGTCCCAGTAACTTGGCTTCCCGGGCTGGACACAAAAAAAGAGGACTTTGCTCTCATCTTTAGCTACGGATGCACAGCAAATTCTTAAATTCGTCTACACAGCATGAGAAAAAGTGTTCCGACCATAGGAGAAACTTAAGAGTAACCTTGGCCTTTTGCATGGTAAAGATTATATTGCAGAATATAAACTGTTGACAAGCCCTAGATAAGAAGCAACCTAGATCCGTGCTGGCCCAGACAGATGTTATTACTCCAGGTAAGACATACTGTAAACACACTTAGAAGTAACATAATGAAAAAACCTTGTTTGCCCTATTTCTTTAGAGCACTTTATCCGAAGAGGACAGCAGGACCAGCTCGTAGCTTCACAACCCAGGACTTCCTCTGAATTCCTTTAATACTTCCATGGTGGTGTGTTTCTCCTGTGGTCTTTCAGTTCAACAGGTTTCTCAGCCACTTCCCACTTCCTCAGGAACCTATGTGAAGATTTCCTAAAGAACCGGTGCAAGGACTCCAATTTCCTAAAGGTATGGAGCATAAGACACTTCCCAGAACTAAATTTTCCCATGTGTGCAGAGTATGAAACTTCCAATTTATGGAGGTAAGTTTACCAAAACTGGGATTTTTGGAGTTAACAGTAGGCAGTGGTGATTAGTCCTCTGGGGATTTTGTTGCATAGGGACAGACGTTCCTATTTTGTCTCCACTGCAGGATACAAAATGTCTCAGAAATTTGTTGAATCAGGAGCTAAAGTGGGTCCCACTCTCTCCAGTTTTGTGCTGCTTTAAGAATCTTGGGAAGAACAGACGTTGTGGGTGGTTCATTGCACCGATCAAGCGCATCTGGTGATGTTTCTGCTTCCCAGAATGTCATGATTTTGAGAGATATCATGACAAGGAATATAAATATGTCAGGACCAATCTTTGACATTCAGGCACGATGAAATCAAGCGTTGTTTCAATGCTTGTAGATCACTTAGGAGCAGCCAGTAAATTGCTCAAAGCACTTCATTCTGACTTGAGAAGGATTCCCCAGGCTCCAGACGAGTCTCTAGAAAACATTTTTTCAAGAGGTACATGTTAATATTCCCTTCGTTCGCTGAAACTACAGAAAGGGAGAGAGAATAAGAGTGTATAGCAGAGCTACAACCTCCCTCGCTTGGATAACTCGCATCAAATTGTCTCCTCTGTGGATCTCCATCTGTGGGACTGCGGGGAGATCTGAATCTGTTTATACTGTGTGCTCACTCAGATACCAAAAATCACATGCACTTTCCTCTGAGGACAGCTGAATCGCGTGCAGGTAATACAAGCCTTTCAAAAGGCCTGACACAGCAGCTTATTCTTTCATCCAGTACCCCCAACAAAATATTCCAATGGAATTTTCCAGACCCTGTCAGGTGGGGAAAAAGAAAGGATGGGCAAACACACAAGAATTTTTTTTTGGTCCTGTCTTACTATTCTCTTCCTTCTATTTCTTATTTTTCAGCCGACCTGACTTCAAAACAGAGTAAGCAGACTTGATCTCACCATGCCTTGGCTGTCCTGGGGATTGAAATTGCACTGAGCCCAGAATTGTTGTGCATGGAAATTGCACATTTTAAACCGATGGCTGCACAAGATCAGAAGCCGTGGCAATGCTGACACTTTTGGCCTGGGACTTGGCAGGGCTGTGAAAAAATGTGGAGCTGCTGTTGCGAATGGCATATTTTCTGACTTGGAGGGGAAGGGCTTGTAGTTTCAGGTGTACAATTTCAGCAGATCGGTGACGAGGAGGAGACTTTGGTATCGGTCCACTAGCATATCTCTCTCGCGCCGAGAGAAGTTAATATAAAGCATTGTAATCTCTTTCACAGCCTCCAGGACTCATAAGAAACCATAAGAAGAAGTTTCTCAAGCTTAAAGTGTTCTATAGGATACTAAATCTTAAGTCTCCTGGAGGCCACTGGAGAAATGAAAAGGTGTAGTTGTCACATTTTGTCAAAGTATAACATCTATATAATCAGCCAGTTAGCTCCCTTTCTTCAGACCCAGACCAGCTTGAGGTACTAGGGCCATGTTCATTGTTTTCCAGGTTTATTGATGTGTTTTTTTATGAAAGCAAAATAAAGCTAACTTTGGGCCAGATCCTCAGATGTTTCAAATTGGTGTTTTTCCACTCTGGCTGATGGGACTGATTTATTTCAGCTGGCAATCTGGCTCTCACCTCATATTCTCATTCTCTGCCCTCTTCTATTTCTCTAGCCCTCTAGTTTTCATTTCTGGACTTTTATTTCAGTTTAATTGTAAAAAAAAAAAAGAAAAAAGAGACTAAAAAATCTTATGTATTTATCCTCAACTCTGAGCATATGTGTCTTGGTTATAAGCAGGCCAAGCAAATGGGTGATTGAAGAAGGTTTGTTTGCTCTGTGAGTCAAACCTTGGCTTCTACAAAGAGGAAAGAGACTCTGCTTAAGGTGGGACCTCTGAGGAAGGAGTAAAACCCAGAAAGGACGTGCTCACATCAGATTAAGGTAAATCAAGTTTAATAAGAGATCAGCAGAAGAAATGAACAAGCAGAGTAAGTATGGAGAGGAGGCAGCTATTAGTAATGATTTTCCGATCATTTTTGGTAGAGCTATGGAGAGAAAGAGTGGCAAGGAGATGGGGAAGAGCTATTGCAAGCATGAAGCCTAAGGAAGAAAGAGAGGGGAAAAATGTCATGACAGAGTGGGAAATAAAGCTCTAAGGAGGAGATGGACACTTGCACAATAGCTTGCTCATTAGCCCTTGGTTTATATTCCCTGCTTCAGAATTGTCGCTTCTAATTATCTTTTCACCTTTGGTTATTAACTGCAATCACAGAAAACTAATGATCACCAGCCTTGCTTCAAAATATTCACTGGATAGTGCCCGAGATCATAACAGTTATCTTAATTTGACCATATAAATAGGAATAACTAAGAATTTAAATAAAAGAAAAATAGAACCATGAGTCTATGAGTCAAATATCTTTCAACTATTAAAGTCTCTATAGTAAGAAGAAGGTTAACCACTGGATTCCTTGACACTCACACATGCCTGATATGTTTAGTGTCTTAGAGGCAATTTTCCTTTCCCCCTCTCTCTCTTTCTTTTTTTTATCCTGTGGAAGCTAAAACTTTATTATAAAATTGAAGATAAGTATATCAGTTTGTTGGATGCTGGCAGAGCAGAACACAAGCAATGAGAAGATAAGGGAATTTGGTCAAATACAAAAAATAGCATGGAACCTAAACCAAATGACATCAGATAAGACCTCCACTGACTTTCTATTAAAAATGTAATAAATAAGGATCACAGAAAAATTCCCTTTTTTTTTTTCTGGCTTTTTTTTTTTTTTTGTTATTGTCTCTAGTGCTTCAGAAGTGTATCTGTACTAGTGTTGTTTTCCCATTCCCATTTATAATGAATAAATGCAGGTCTGACAGGTCCAGGTTAATAATACATATATGTTTTTAATGTAAAGACTTAATTATACTCTTGTGGGACAGCCTTACTGGCCTGCTTAGGAGCATAAGAATAGCATTGACAAAAGTCAGCCAAATTGGCCGGTAGGTCTGAGAGCATGGTAAAGGTTGGTAGCTGGTGAATTGGACAGAAATTGAGTTAAAATTAGTGTAAATGCTAATATGGTCTATAGTGGCAATACTTGGATCTGGGTGAATATTCAGGTTCCCAGATGCTCAGAGCTAGGCTCTCACACGGCCATAGCGCAGCACATTGAATTGGTTTGTGAAGCATAGCATAGCTCTGTTGAAATGGTTCAGCTACATGGACTGGTGTTATTCTTGCATATTAGAAAGGTTTGCCGCTAAAGCTGCTGCTTCACCAAGTGGGAAGAGAGGGATTGCTAAAAAAGAGGAAAAAAAGGCAGAATTCCCTCCTGAGGTCTGTTATTCATTCTAAAATCTCTTCCGTTCACCAGAGACTTCCAAAGATATAGTTTGTTTGCAATGTCTCTAGGAAGAGAGACAGTTGCAGATGGCTTTACTATTGTGCTTTCTTCACCCATCTTGGATATTTTCCTGTGCAGATGCAATTATCCCTAGCTGGCAGTTTTTACGGATTTAGTAATATAGAGACTGGGAATCAGACTCTGAATTGCAAACATTCCAGGATTTTAATGTGTCTAGATCTTGGTATCACCTTGCCAGGGACTCAGGTAAGCTTTGCATCACTGTGTAGAACTATAAAAAGAATAAAATATATCCTGATTCATGGCATAGCCTGTTGGAGAGAGGTAGGGGAATTGTGGCTGCTCTTAACAGCAACCCTCTCCTCATTTCATTTCCTATGACACCAACAAACAGAAAACGGTCACAGTTTCAGTCTGGGCAGCACATGAGAAATAAGGCATAGAATGGATAATTTTGGCCTTGAAAGCATCATGGAGTTATTTTCTTTCTGAGGACGTTTCATAGCCTGTTTCCATCCAGGAATATTTTAACCTTTCCAACAGTACAACGTTCCCATCTACCTGTGTGGCTCAAGCCAGGCTGTCTTGGGGCTTTGGCACTGATAAACTTTGAATGACAGGGAAAATATATGTTACGGGCTGGAAAAGAGAGAGTGCTTTGGATGGAGAGGAATCCCCTTTGGGCTTGCTGCTTGCCTGTGGCCTTAGGTGAGGTTTGCTTAGTGGTGTCTGCTGGGTCTCCGGTGGACGATAGTCTGTGCCGTAAAAGGACTCCATGCATAATATGGGATATTTGTTGGCCTCTGCCTTGAAGAAACCTAGATGAGAGCTGTTTATATCCATCTAGGGGCAATCTCCAGTAGGAAAGATAATACTCTTTGGCTAACAGATATCTATGCCATTTCATTTTATTCCACCTTTCAGTCTTATGGATCTTTTTCTTCTGCCTTTTTTTTTTCCCCCCTCTCTTTACATTTAACTGAAATGGGGGGAGTTTTAAGCATCTATAACTTTCTTGAAAGCTGAAAGGAGTGAAAATAATCAGCATTCATCATATGCCTTAATTAAATTTAATTAAAGAATGTTAAACACAATATGTACAAGTGGGTCTAAATAGCGTCCATATCATTCTTCCCCCTTCACGCTTTAAGTTCTCAGTTCTTAGGCAGAGTCGGGTTATAAAAAGTTAAGAGTCAACTGTAAAATTCAGATCTCGGAGAAAACAAAAACCCCAAACAACCCTAACATATTCATGCTGTCTGACTAGCAATAGTAATCTTTTTCCTTATGATACGGCATGCTACAGGCTTACAACAGGGTATTTCCCCACTACTAGGTTTCATCTGGGGTACGCAGACGTCCATACAAATACACGTGCACCCACGCGCGCATCCCCCGGCAGCCAGGAGAGAGTCAATAAGAGAGAGAAAGTGTGTGTCACACCCTCTAAATTCAGGTGGCCTCAAGCAGTGCCATATAATCCCAGCCTCAATTAAACTTTCCAAGGTCAGTGGTGTTCTACCAGGTCAGACATAAATAAGTCAGGTGAGAGTCCTAGGGCACTGAAAAGCCATATTTATTCTTTATCCACAGTTCATAGCTATCAAATGAAGCCTAACAGAGAGAGGGAGAGAGAGAGTGTGTGTGAGTGTGGCTCTCAAAGCTGCTCCTGTTATAAGTACATATTTATTTTTTTTTAAAGAAAAAACACAGTTCTGACTCACCTCTGCCTCAAAACTGCAGAGAACTTCACTGTGACTGCAGAAGTTTGCAGAGGGCAAAGGAAGAGCTTTTAATTCAGCAACATTATGTTTAACAACTAAATTGTGCAAGTGAAAGTATCCTATTCACTCTGAAGATTTTTTTTCTAATTTTTTTAAGGAGGAGTCCTCAGCCTTTTAAAATTAAGTTTTTTCTATAGCTAAACCTTTACTGTGTGGAATAACTGTGTGTGAGACCAGATGCCAACACAAACCTCTCTTGAATTCCCATACACAAATTTCATGTCCGGATTCAGCCAGTAAAGAAAATGGGCCAGTATTGCACAAGCCACTTGGCTTGTAAACAGCATATGTAATTTTCTCTTGTTTTGAGGAAGCAGAGGAAAGAGCGGGGAGAGCAATAATGTCTACATCTTAATCCAAAAATGTTAAAAACCATGGACTTACATTGGCTTCTCTGGGCACTGAGAAGAGTTATCACATTCAGAGAAAGTAACTAAGGACAGCTGAGGTCCTCTGTTTTCTCTACTGTCTGAAGAATGAAGTAAATTTTCCAGGCCTCTGTGACTAATAACCAAATTAATATATATGTTTTAATATACCAACATACCCCAAGTCTGCCTTGCTGTGCTGCATAATATTTTAAAGGTTGAGTTTTGACGTGTAGAGGTAGAGCTTTCTCATTGTTTAGTGTGGGGGGGGAATAAAGAGTTTGGGGTCTATTTTAGGGAGAATTATTAAAAACAAACAAATAAAACCAAAAAGAAAATCCTTCTCCTAAACTCTCACTTCTCTATCTCCAAAGAAGTAAACCAAACCCCTGAAAAGCGCAAGTACAATCATGTTGTAAGGTTGTTAGAGGCAGAAAGGGTAAGTACTTTTTTCTAAGGGCTCCAAGGTCTGAGGCTGGTTTTGTTCTGTTGACCTGACTTGATTTACACCAGTTTACACAGTTGAGAAACTGATACATTAACGCTGCTGGGAAAGTTGTCTCATACCTTCTGTTTGTTTTTCCTTATTTAATCTTTTTATTACAATTAAGATATGGCGATCTATTAAGTACTGTATATAAGGTGTATATATTTGTTTTCTAATGATTTTCACTATTCTGTTGAGAAATAAATTTTGCAAGTGCAACTGAGTAATAACAAAACTATATTTCCAGATATCTTTGTGAATAACAGTGTCAGCTTTTATTTAGTGTATATGAGGGGATCACATCATTAATTACGGTGAATATTCAGAGAGTGGATACTTCTACATATGGTTTTGAATCGCTGAATATATACAATTTTTGTCAAGAGTAACTCTTAATCTGAGAAATAGTCAAACACATGTATAATCACACATTTATCTTCCTTACAATGACTTACAGACTTCCAATCAGGGAATGGAAAAAATACTGGGTGATTAGCATGTCCAGACACATAATGAGGAGTGTTGATAGTTAAAGTGAGCACTTTCCTAACAAAGAAAAGTATTTGTCAAAACTGTCAGGCAAATTTGGATATATTCGCTATATTCATCCTCAAGCAGCTCTATCAGTGATTCCAACTCTGAAAATTTTAAGATAAAGTTAACATTAAACTCTCCCTAATTCCTGGGCTTTTTATGGGGGACAAAGTGTCATAGAAAAATGTTTACAGAAATATAAGTTTTATTTTATAGGCGTTCATATTAGAAATCATTTTAACACTTGGTATCCGTTAGCGTAAGTGTTAAGAGTCCTCTGCTTCTGTGCCTCTGGTTTTAACATCTGTAAGTATAAGGGAAAATCTTGACAAATGTTGCTGAAGGTTTTACATGCTCTTTATCCCAACACTGGATTGCAATCCGTGTTATGCCCGCTACGATAATAGGAGAATGGGGATCAGATGGCTGGTTCTGCAGATTAGATATGAAGAAAGGGTGTTACAGCAACATACCAGCTTCCTCTTAGATTTTGAAAGCGTACCATGTTTCAGTGAGAGGACTGGGGGGGAGGGGGGGGAAAGGAAAATTTATCTTTTTGTTATATCTGCTTCTATCATGTTTCCCCATCTAGCTCTCAAAAATGTGTCTTAGCCATGAATACGTTACATGATTCATTCTTGAAGGAAGGAATTAAAGCAAACCTCAAGCAATCAATGCCGTAAAAAATTTCACCAATAGCTGGAACAAAAGGTGATTAAATGAAACTGAATCCAAGAACACTTTTCCCTGAGAGGAAAAGATAAAATGTCCCTTTAAGGCTAAGTTGCTATAAATGTATATAGAGTTTTTAAATATAACTCCCACCTCACCGAAGCACTCAGTCTTAAATACTGGCAGGTAGCAAGGCCATGGAAACTTCTTCAGCTGGAGGGTCCCATTCCTCACTTAACAGACTTTCTGATAATTTACAGTCATCTCCATCATGCTAAAGATACCAGTTAAGGGATATGAGCCAAGTGCTTTTTCCACGTCCAAGTTAGATTAGTTACAACATCCAGAGTTATTAATTAGAAAGAAAAGGGGAGGACATTAAAGAGGGTACTATACAGCTCAACATTTTGTATAGCATCCATGTCTTTGATTTTTCTGGTTCTCCATTTATTCAGAATAGCACTTGAAGTCAGAGGTTGAAAAGAAACAAAATGATCGTAAAGTTGTCTGCTGAGGAGATTCTTAGACCAGGGAAGCAGTGCTATAGCAAGCAAATCGAACATCTCTGTCTTTCAGGAATGTGAATAAAGTCACTGCTGTGGAGAGGGGACAAAGTGGTGAAACCTGTAGCCTAACTCATGAAGTGTGGAAATGCAGCAAGAACAGATTTTTAGTCATCAGAAAAGGGGTCTCTTGGACTTTTATTGCTGAACTCATTGTTCTGCTAAGCATGCTTTACTCTATGTCTCTTTTTCCCCATCTAGTAAACATGGGTAACGATTTACTTTTGGAGCAGCTTAGAATGAGAAAGAAGTTGGTACTGAATTGCCTTTTTCCACACTCTAGAGTGCTTCAGCGTCAAAAAAGTCCCAGAGGTTCTTCCAGATTCAGCCTGCCACAGAGGTCCAGGTAGGGCTTGCTATACTGGCCAACACCTTTGCTCTAGCTTACTCTTTCCTCAGGACCTACCCACCGTCATGAGCAGGAGGACGTGGTCAGTACGCACAGCAGAAATTGTCCAATGCATCATCAGCCAGTCTTCACAGGGCAACTTTTTGACTACTCTGATTCCACAGTACTAGAATCAAATGGTTGTGGAAAATAAACTACTCTCTCTAATCTCCTTCGAGATGCCCTTGGACATGGTGCTGGGGGACAAAAAGTGAAAATTATTTATTATTATTTTTGTTATTTCTATAGATTTTTACACATCCAGAGTTCACACTGGGGGAGAAAGTTATGAACCTGTTATCTTTCATGTGTTATATTAGTGATCAAAACCAATGATGATGTTAAAGTTGTATAAATGTTTTGTAGGTCTATAATGATTCATGACTTTCTGTACAGTAGCAATGTTCCTGATGTTGTTGCACTGTCTGGAGCTAATGTTCTGATTAATGCATGTTTTCCTTCCTGATTTAAGAAATAGCTTATGGCTAAAAATCCTTAGATGTTCTCTGATTTATTGCATCTTTGTTCTTTTTTTTTTTCTTCTTTTCTTTCCAGCTTTTTATTCCTATATATGTATGTATAGCATAAATATATGTATTTGTAAATGTGTCAGCTTTAGAGATATCCCCGATGCAGTACTCTTATGAGTTGTCTCTAAAGACTGGTATTTGTATTGAAAAATGCATTATGTTAGACCATGTCTGTGAATCTATCATCTGATGGGGGTACTCTAATCAGTGTGTGTTGTTTGTCAAAACAACTCCAAACAAATGTGGCCACAACATTTACTGCCTTGTGGGGGACAGGGGGAAGGCTGCTTCTACTGTTAAGACAGCATGAAAAGTCAGGGTGATCGATCATAGTTACAGTACAGAAGTATCACACACAGGGTGCTCTCATGCCCCGACTCTTGTTTCCCAGGCAGTGCGGGATGCATTTGGGGAGGCAGGGGGTACGATGGGGTATGCCTTGGGCTAACCAGCTCAATGGTCTCCAGGGAGCAAGCTCTAGAAACATGACCTAGCTCAGTCCTTTGGTCCAAGTAATGCTGAGGTCTGAGCACCAGAACCACACAGCAGAAGGTTGGCTTAGGGTACTCTCCTTGGTTTTTTACAGAGGTGATTGGGGTAAGGGACAGGCTTGTAAGCTGTTGTCCAGAAATAGAACTGGTTTTGTTGTTTATGGCCTCTCCTTGGGCGATAGAGTCAATGGAAATTACCCTGCTTCTACAGAGCAGTCAGTGTCTTTTTGATTTTCCTTTGAATTTCCTCATGCACTGAAATCAAAGTGTTTATGGTGTTGTCTGTGTTGATTTCTTTAGTCTTAACTCAGAAAGCACTGAAGTCATGAATAGTCTTCCCAAAAAATTTTTGTTCACAGCGGTCTTTGTTAAGGGCAAGACAAACATGTTTCCTCTGCTGCAAGGACTATCCACAGAGTCAATATATTTTTATTTTTTTTTAGGTCTATTTACTAGAAGTGGACTGTTTGCCAGTTAGCCCTCTGGTCGCTTAGCCTAAACTTGCTGGAGGAGCGGTGTGCAAAAGAAAGTACCCACTTTGTTTTTATCTGCCATGCTGTAAAACAGCTACTTGTGTCCTTTCGTGTCTTTTGTGAAGCTTGTTAATAGCTGTTACTGCTAATTGCTGTGTTCAGCTTGCTGTGTTCATCTACGGGCAGAAACCAGGGAGATCAAAGAGCAGCATACTCCATAAAGTCTTGCAGCATTCATTCTGCAGCTCTAATTCACCTGCGTATGGCAGAGGTACTACAATGAGGGATGGCACAGAACATCTAAAAACAGATGGAGAGAGAAAAATGGGGTTTATTTCACTCAAACTTTTGGATTGCTTCAGCTGTAAGTTCAAAATGAAGTGTTTTGCACTGCTTTGATTCAGGACGGTGCCTTTGGAGGCTACCCCAAGGCCTCTTTGTTATCTGAAGCAGCCTATGAGGGATGATAAGTTTTTCTTTTTCTTAAAAATACAGTTGCATAGAAACATAGGACTTGACAAAATGTTATGAATCATCAAGTTTCTGTCCCTTGGGAGATGTTTAAAACCCACAAAATGTGTGTTCCATTCCCTCAAGACTGTAACAAAACTAAGATCTTTATTATAAGTGATGTAAAAGATCTTAAAAATGTTGAAGGATCAAGAGCCATCTGAAACTACAAGTGCCTTGGAGGTGAAAAAGCTTACCTAGTCCTATGAAGGGGTTCCAATCTGATATAACATTAGAAACCCTCTTCCACCTCCTTAGACTCAGAAGTGGGGGCCCTGACTGGCATTTTTCTGAAAATTTCGAAGGGTTATAGATATTCTCAAACACAAAAAGGCCTCCCCGAGTCCTTTCTTCATATTTAATTTTGGATTCTGACATGAGACACACCAATATTATTAAGCTGCATTGTCCACATGCAGTCTTTTGAGGGAGAAATGATTGCAAAGGCTGTGTTTATCAACTGGAGGTGGCCTTGGCACCATCAATGATTTGGGTAGGTTCTAACTTGGAATCTACCCCTTGTGAAACAGAGAGGGTTGTTTTTGGTGGTGTGGTTTTTTTGGTTTTTTTGTGTGTGTTTTGGTCCTTAAATGATTTTAGGTCAATAATATCAGCTATGCCACCAGCTTTGGTACAGCTACGGACCCCAACAGGGCTTAAATGACACAACTTTTTTGCTCAGTCTTCGGCAGCCTCATTAATTCTTGTAAGAAAGACTTCATTTTATGTTGGTGGGCAAAATACATTAAGAAGCCAAATTTGGTGTCTCCCAGGGGTCTGTCTTGCTTTATAGTATTCACCAGATCGCTGGCGTGTTATTATGGGCTGCCTGCTCGTGTAAACTATAGATTTTTGTCTCTGCTCCGATGGACTGTTGGTATAAAATTACCAGCTGATGTTTATCCACAGGCATAGGAATAACAGTATTATTAACTATTCCTATATATTTTGTGTCATAATGACTGTAAGGGCTTGTCTGAATAATAAAGATTCCCTTGAGTGGGACTTACTAGGGTAAATGACTGTTTAATAAAGACAGATAATGTAGATGAATCATTTTGACTACTTAGAGGAGCAATTGTGCTAAAACTCCTAACTTGCACAAAGTCCTTCTGAACACATTAGGGGGTCAAATCCTGCCCCTTGAAATCATTGTGACATTGCTGCTGAGTGGGAAAAGACTGAGGTCTCACTTTAGGAACAGAGATGATTTTTTAGCAATGTGAATTTGATTCATTTACATGGGTGCAACTTAACTGCTATCATTTTTTAAACTCTGTAAGAGTAAGACTGTAAGTAGTATAAAAAACCATGCCTGCGTAAATGTCTATATTCCATCTTCATATGTTGAAATATATGTTTAAAATAGATCTCTGCTAAATTATATGGCTTAGTTTTCTCTCTGCTCCGTGATATGATACTTCATGCTACACTGAAAGAATAAGAATATGAGTTTATTAAGTTTACTCAGAAAACTATTCAGTCATCTGTATGAGCTCTTGGAGCTATGTCAACATTTTCTTGAAAGATATCTGAGATTATTTGATGTTTACTTTTTTAAGTACAGTATTTGTGAGTAAAAGTGCACAAGAACATTTTATTACATTTTAAATGTAATTCCTGATCCCAGGGTGCTGTCTATATAAATCTGAACAAACCTACGAAATCACTATCTATATTAGATCAGCAAATCCTCTCAGTCCCAGAACTGGTCACTGTGTTAAGAATAAGAGGCAAAAGTGAAATTCCTTGGTAATAAAACTTCTGAGCCTTGACAACTGTGAGGTAATGCCATTTCTTGCAGCATTGCCCAGACCTTTCAAAGTACGCTACTCTTTATTATATGCCTTTCCTCTGCCCCTAAACCTTCACTTCTAAAGTGCACATCTCACAGGTAACTAGTATATAATATACTTTTCAATCAGCCTCCTAATTCACTCAATGTAGCATGAGTTTTAGATAAACCAGGAAGATGTGAAATGCAGAATAAAAGGTTTAGGTTGTATGATACCACTCACCTGTTTTAAATCTTTTGCTATCTGTGGAAAAATACAGAGAGCATTCTCCTTCAGGATAATTCAGGGTGGCCCAGCTCTTCTGGCAGGCAGCGACGACTCCAGCTCCCAGCGTTAGTGTGACGTCCTGGCCCTCATCTTCGGGGGGATTTACATCTTCTTTCAGCTGGTTCTCGCCGAGCCTTTTGTCAGGCTGTGTGTAGGTAAAAAATGATGTGTCCCTTGGATCCACCAGCTCTGCAGGGGGAATTTTGCCCTGTAAGCCCCAGTGCCTGTGCTGGAATTGCTCTGTCTTCACCCTAACGTGCTTCTGCATTTCAACCAAGAGTGGAACTGGGCAGCACTAGAAGGGCTGAGATGGTTTTGATTTTATGCTGCCTCTTTGGTTTCATGAAGTAAAACTTTCCTAAAGGTGAAACACAGAGTGAATCAGATTTCATCTGGAAAGTAGAACGAGGAGACTCGCAAGGGCCTGTCTCCTAATTACCAGATTTCCCATAACTTATGTGTAAATCCCCTCAACTGAAAAACCTAAATTCAGCATTAAAATTTGTGTTGTAGTTTGTAAGCAGATCCAAGCTTTTGTAAAAGCAATTGTTGGCTGCTGCTGTTATTATTTATGCTTGCACATGCAGACTGTGGTGGGCTTGCCTCTGCTGGCAGTGTGGATAGGTTTAAATTTACTCTGATCAAGGCAAAATACCCTGCTGAGAGGCTCAGGTTCAGCATCATGCTAATAAAGTATGTGACTCTTGGACAAGAGCTGCTCTCCATCTGGCAAGCCCAGAGCATGGGCTTGAGTAGGATTTCAGTTGTGTGCAGTAATCCCCGTGGACGTACACAAAAGTTTTTGAGGGGCTTACTACATGAGTTAGATATATAGCAAAAATATAGTCCCATGTCAAAAATACATGCTCCAGAGTTAACAACCATGGAGTTCATGGAAGTACTTAAAGATAAAGG
The DNA here is from genome assembly GCA_034008185.1 of Gorsachius magnificus. NCBI lineage: Eukaryota > Metazoa > Chordata > Aves > Pelecaniformes > Ardeidae > Gorsachius > Gorsachius magnificus. Next base: position 6,046,684 of record CM067088.1, read on the forward strand.
TAAGGGGCAGCTAGTGTTTATGTACACAGATTGGTAGTGTCTTTTTTTTTTTTTTTTTTTTTCCTGGCCTTGAATCAAGCTAATCTTTACTGCACAAGGTAGAGCATGGCCAATATGGAAACATCTGTGTTATGCAAATTCCTCTGAAATGGTTGAATGACAGGTAACCGATTGTATTTTGGAGCTGTTCCATGTAGAGTGAATCAACAATTTCCAGCAAGTCAGTCCAGAAAAAATCTGCGTGGTTCCTTTTAATGCATACACAGCTGTGAGCTTCTGTGTTGTCTGCTTTCAGCTGAAACTAGAAATAGTTTTAAAAAAGAAAAAAAAAGTATTTAGACCTTGGAGGTATTGAGAAGTCTAAAAGATAGACTGAATTAATCCCAAGATTTCCATTACAAATTTCCGTCAAGCTTGACTGTGGTAGGTTTTCCTCCCTCTCTCCTCTAGTCCCATATTACTCCCCTTGACACCCACGGGGAGACCTGTGAGTGTGTCCTTGAGCAGCTTGATCCTCTCCATGGAGAGGAGTAGGAATGGAGCTCCTCGTGTAAACCCAGAGCCCCTTGCTGTGTGGGTGGATCAGTGAGACCAACTGCAGGACAAGACTCCAGTCCTTAGACATTAGAAACTTCCCAATCTGCTCTGTCAGAAAGAGATGATGATGAAGCTTTGTGGCTGTCCTTAGCACTGGGTACCACAGGACCCTACACCACCAGTCTAAGTCTTAAAACACTAGCTCTGAGACCGTATGGACAACAGGTAAGAAGGTCTTGAGAATACATTCTGCCAAATAGTTTTCCTATTTCATAAAAGTTGTAGTGCTTTGCTTCTGGATGGGCTTGCTGCTACCTGGCACCAGAGCTCATGGGATTAACATTTCACACACATAGAACTGAAATAAATAGGAAACATGACTTCAGGAGAAATAAAAATGCAGTTATACAAGGAGTATCACGATGACTTATTTATTTTTTTTTTAAATGTAAGCTTGGTCCAGTCAGGAATCCTCATAATTTAATTTGCACTGCCCAGAGATATGTGACCCTTCCCTGCAAAATATTTTACATTGCATAGATCACATTAATCGTAAACAGGCTGAAATGCTTTCTACTGCTGCTGCTGTCTCCGATTCACTGGTGACCAGTACAAGGAGGCAACACATGTTTATTGTTTAAAAAAAAAAAAAAGAACAGAAGGATCATCTATTGCTCAGATGAAAGACAGAGACAAAATAACCAATCTGTAATGCAGATTTATTAATAGTCATTCACTGGTTTTCACTGAAATACTCTTCACGTAACCTTGACTTTATTAAGTAGTCCTTAAGGTGCATTTTGAAGACAGATAATGAGTTTGGGGAATAGTCTTATCTACATCAAGCTAATCTTTAACAGCTTGGAAGGGAACTCGCAGAAACTTTTCCACTTTAAGTGACATAGCCATGTTCAAATCAAGCCTTTTAAAATGTCATTTTAATAGGAAGAGTTTACAGGCGGTTTTAATAGCTATACTTCATAGAGGAGTATATTTTAAACAAAGGCGATAGAAAAAGTTATTGAGTTTTTAATAGTATTAATGGGGCTGGAGGGAAGTGGTGTTGGAGAAACAGGAATGCTACTGCGGTGGAGTGGCACTTAGTGGCTTGATTAATAAAGACAAGGCAGCTCTTCCTTGAAAAAAAAAAGCTTTTACAGTGGCTGTCCCTTTAAAAGGGAGGGCCAGGGCAAAGGCAGGGGTTTTGAGTGGTATTTTGGTGCTGAGCCTGCACATGCCACATTGTCCAGCTTCCCCAGGCAGAAGTTTCCAGGAGCCTCCTGACCCTTTCCCGACTCAAAGACCGGTTGGGTGTGTGAGGGAGAGAGGGATGGGGAGGGACGAACGAAAAGAAACTCAAAAGAAACCAAACCGAGAGTCACTATTTTAATAACTCCGATTTAACCCATCTGTACTTTCCCCTCAGTTTCCAGCATGTCCTTGAAAATAATTTCTCTTTTCCTGCAGCGTGCATAAAACCACAGCCATGGCTGTGCACCCGGAGGCACGCACCAGTCCTTCCCTCCAGTTCCTATACAAGCCACTTGCACCACAGGCTGAATTTTAACCCGCTAGTACAGCCCGATGAATTACACCAACCCTCTTGTGCTGATTCCAGTTGGCTTAGCTCATTTTGTTTTGCCTGCTTTATTGTTTGGGCATCAAATGTCCCAGCTCTCCCAAGTGCGCACACATTTGGTTTCTGACTAATGCGAGGCCTCTGTCAGAGAGACAGCGTTTGCCATTTGAAATCCAGCGTGTCTTGGAGTCAGGTCGTGACTCAGATACCACAAACCGTATACAGAGTAGACCACAAATTCCTCCAGTAAGATTGAACAAGGCTTTCCGAGAAGCCACTTCCCCCTCTGGTTATATCCTAACTCTGACTGACAGGTAGCAAATAACCATGGTTCTTGAGTGGCCTTTTTTTTTTTTTTTTAATATTTTGTGTTAAAATTTTTTTGCTGTATTATGGCTGTTTAAAATCCTGACTGTGTGCATACAGAGCAGCGCTTTTAGTTAGAGAGGTGGCTGTAGAAATTTTGGTCGGTTACATTTTTACAGAAATATTGGCATCGATCGACTTTAAGCTCCAAGGCTGGGGATTTTGAGCGGATGCCAAACGCCAAGGCAAAACTCAGCCTGATCCATTCGGGTTTCCTTCAGCCGCAGCTGCAGCTCTTACATGCTTTGTGCACAAACCCCATAAATCGGCCGGGGTTTGCTCGAACGGTTCCTGAACTTTCGCAAAACCTTTCGATGAACCTGCTAGGGGCTGGGGAAGGGAGGGAGGGGAAGAGGGAGAGAGGGGATGGGAGCAGGGCTGCTGGCTGCGGGGAGGTTTGCAAGGAAACCTGAAAGCAGGTGAGCATCCCAGGCTGAGCGTTTCCTCGGGCTGGAAACCTGCAGACATTTCTCATTTGGAAGCAGAATGGGAGTTAACAAATCCGTTAACAAGCCTTACATGCTTGCTGACCAGTAGTAAATCCCAGCTCGATTTATTACTGAATACAGCACTTTGGTGTAAGTCCTCAGTGTCATTTTGCAAGTGGACGGGGAGCAAGTTGCGATCTTAAATCCTAGCTAGAAAACATGGTTGTGAGAATCGGATGGGGTGCAGCCCTTTGATTTAACTTAACCTTTTTTTTTCTTTTTTTTTTTTTTTCCACTGAAACAAGAGAATTCATCTGCCAACGCACTATTCTGTGCTCTTTTGTCAATAGAAAAGTTGTTTTGCTAATGGTTATCTGTCTGCAAGTCCTTGACCTGCTTGTAAACACATTTCTGCAGGAAAACCCCAGGCCATGGCCTCGAGCCTTTACGTCAACAAGAAGAGATAAAGTGACCAAAACTTAACCTGATCTGGCCTGGAGTGCCCTCTACTGCCCCTTGACCAAATACTTCCCTAATCTGTGTCCTTCTGAAAGGAACAGATTGTTGTGTAAGAAGTATTACCTGGAATGAAATCAATTTTGGGAGCCTGACTTCCTCCTCCTTTCCCCCTGTCCATCGCCAGAGCCTGTTGAATCACTGGAGGAAGAAGAAACCAGGTCTGGGTAGGTTTTGGTGGAAATGCAGGAGTTTTCCCCCAGATCACCCCCTTTGTTCCCACCCCAGGCATCCGTTGCCCGAGGACATCCTGACAGGGCAGCCCCGGTCGCAGTCCGTCATGCCATGTTAAACACGTCACCTTCCAAGCTGTGTAACAAATGCAGGCAAAACTGAACTCGCTGATCAAGTTGCTTTTAAAAGCCATTTGCTGATCCCCTGGGATTTGTTCTGGATTCACACGGTGCAAGCAGAGGCTTTGATACAGCCGGGATTCGGAGAGTCGCTGAACTAGGAGCGAGGTCCCAGATTGTGGTGGGGTGCTCTGGGACCACCCGCCAACCCAGATGTGCTGGGCTTGGTGCAGAGGGCAGGCAGAGAGCCGCTGTGGTGTGATGGCATGGCCATCCCTGGTTTGGCTACTGCACCCGCTCACGGAGGCTGGGGTGAAAGCTGGCTGTAACCAAAGACACTTTGGGGGGAGAAGTGACACCAAATAGTTCCGGGAAGGAAGGAATATGTGCGCACCCCTTATTTTGTAAGAGCTGGGCTAGAAAAGTCGAGGTGCTTACTAAAGGGGAAATGCACGCTGTGGAAAATCCTATATTCGGTACGCAAATGGGAAAAGGGGAAAACACAGGATGGCTCTAGAGATAAAATGACAAACTCCAACTGAACATTCATTGTGCTGTGCCTCTCTTTGCACCTTGCTCAAACTGCTCCCAAGGCCGCTGCACTGGGAAGTTTCATGACTAATCGAAAAGCTGGTGGGTCACATCCCTCCGGGGCAGTGTTTTTTCCATCTCTTTAATTCAGTCACAGGTAGCTGGGCTCGGTGCCGCAGTGGTGGGCTAATTCTGTTGGCCAGAGTGGTTGCACCAGGCATCTCCAGAGTTGCTGCGTTATTTAGCAGTAGAGCAAGAAAATTGCGTTTGCTGCAAAACCTTTGCTGTCCCAAGGCAACCCAAGAGTTTCTCCTGTGGAGCTGGGCAGCTGGGAGGGAAGGCAGCGACCCTTCATGTGGTCCTCTATGCCTTCCCTCCAGGACACTGTGCTGCATAATGAAACTTCTCCATGCTTTGTATATCCAGAGTCAGATGAGATCTTGGACTGAGTATTGCACCCCTTATTTTTATAATAATTTTAATAATTTTAATAATTATTTTCTCATGGCATTCTGCAGGAAGTGTTCCATTCTCTATAATGCTAAGATGGCATTTTTAAGAGGCAAAGAAGAACTTGTAGAAAACTGATAGTTTTGGTTTTTTTGTTGTTTTTTTATTTTCATAACAAAAACCTCATAACATTTTTTTTTATGACAAAAAAAAAAGAAATCCTTTCAAAACTTTGTTTTGGGTGTTCATAACAAAACAAAACCAAGTGACCTGCAAAAAGCTAACGAGATGCTACAACCACTATGATACACAACTTCTTCATGCCCATTCTCCAGTTGTTCAGACTGAACTGGCCTATGAATCAGTCTTGAATTATGCAGTCCTCATATCTGTACTTGGTCACTGCTTGTGAAGCTGCACATGACAGACCAAAAACCCCCTTGGGGTGTAAATCTGAGGGCGGGGGGAAGCAATGTTCAAGGAAAAGGCTTGGATGAAATTATACCGCTGCATATTGGCGCTGAGGGGCTCTCAAACCCTGCAAATTTGTCAGGATTGACCAGACGCCATGGATGAGGTTTCTCACCCCTAGGTAGGGTTTAGGCCGTGAAGCTGAAATCTGTGCCCCAAAGCGTCTCCCACTTTTCTTGGAGGCAGCTTTTTGCCCCCTTTTTCCCCATTTGTTGGTAGGTGGAGTCTCCTGTGGGATTCCTGCAGGCATCTTACAGGCTTCTACCAAGTGTTGGGAAGGGAACATGAAGTCCTTCAGGTTTGATTCCATCTGGGTTATTTCTTTAGGGTACAGTTGTTTTACACTCTTCTTGTGCATTTAACCCTGTTTATCCATACAAGGCAGTTACAGTTCCAGCTTTGCGTAGTGGGATTAATTCGCAATCTTTAATTTAAACTGGACAAAACCTTCCAACTTTGGCTTATAAGAAGTATCATTTCAGTTTCCTGACAGAAAATTAAACTTTGGGGAACCAAGTAGATTTTTTTTTATATATATAGAAATGGTCTATTTAAGGAAAAGTGATTTTTTTTCAGCAGAAAATAATTCCAAGAGAAAATTTTTCATATCCCAAATTGAAAATGTAAATCTTAACCTTGTTCAATAATTTAAAATTATTACTCCTATTTGTTTTCTTACAACATTTCTTTATTTCCATACTTCCAAAATTCAACAGGACTCTGAAGATGAGTGTAGATCCGGTGGGCACCTTTTCAGATTGAAAAGATTGGTTTTATGGTGAAGAGGACTTGTCCTCCTTGTGAAGTACAATCTGTTTAACCAAAGAAAGGCTGGCTGAATCTATTCAGTATTCTCAGCTACTTTCCAACCCAAACTTCTGAATACATGTTAGTTATTCTGATTAAGTCATACTCCTGAACTCCCTCCAGGCTCTACACTGGAGATGATATTTATACAGCACTAATAGAGAAAACTTGGTGTGTTTCAAAAAATAATTCCCAAGAAAACCAAAGCCTCGTTCATCAGATGTAAGAGGGAAATTTTCAGGGAGGTCTGACTTTCCTTCCTCTCTTGCTAAAAAAGACCAGCTTCGATTTAAAGGGAGGAAGTTTTGAAAGCATTAAGTGACCCATTTCAATGTTGTTTGTGTCCCTAACCAAAATATACACAGCCTTTTTGTTCCAAAAGTTGCCAACGTTAATTGACACTGAAGTTTCAAAGTGATTTTTGGTAATGGAGTGTTTTATTAATTTTAAATTTGTGACAATTTTCCTGATTTGAAACTTTCATTTCCATTTGGGACTAAGGCACTTTTTGACATTTCAAACCAATTTATTAGATGGGACATCTTAGGCTCTAGTGACTAGCAAGACAAAGTGAGCGCTTGCTATGGCTTAGGACAAGATTAACTGATAGTAACAGCAACGCCTGGAGTCTTCAGTGGAGATCAGCATAGTTTACAGTGTAAAATATATCATGTGTATAGGTGTCGGATGAGAGAAAGGACACGCTTTGCATGCTTATGTCTGTCTTAGACTCATCGGTCCATCACTTATCCGTAAACTTTGCTAACGCAGTGATTTGGTGAGCTATTAGAAATAGTAACCCTGTAAGCAAGAAACTCTACATTGACTTTTTCACACAGGCTCACACATTTATATATATCTGTGCGTCGATATATACTGGCTGACATAACAAATATCTTTCTTTTTAGAAAAAGAGGATTTTCCTTGGAGACTTTAAATAGATTCAGAGGATATTCCACGGTATCAGACTGTATTTCAGTGTGATATTCATATTGTAAATAGTGGGACCTTTCTGTGGAAAATGGGGCTTTTCCTGTAAACATAATAATATTTCTGGGTGGTGAAATATACAGTAAATGTTAAACAAGAAAAGAACTAAATTGCAGACTATTCCCTGGTCAGCAAAACCTGCCCATTATTTTTCAGTTTGCTGAATGTGTAGTTTTTACCTTTTTTTTTTTTAAACTGTGACTTTTCAGATTCATGAGGGTAGCATAGGCAATCTTCATATTTATAAGGACACACTGTCAACTCGCTTTTCATAATTTATAAACTCTTGGTTTTTTGTTATTCCCTTTCCCTGTTGGAAGCCTGAAACTGGCATGTTTCCTTAATAGAGCTGGGAAAAAACTCTGCATTTTTGCTCTGGGAGATGATTTCTCAGAAATGAGCTATCTGGGCTTCATGCAAAGGAGTAGTATCCTTGTTGGCTTAGCAGGGCTGGAATTAGTGCTGTAGGGTCTATTTTGCAAGTGTTTGCATGCTTCAGCTTTTCAAGTTGCAACTTGTGTTTTGGTTTGGTGAGGGATTTGCCAATATGTTACAAGCCTTACATGTCTTTTTTGATGTGAGCTGGATGAACGGTGGCCGCTTTGTTTGGCTAGACTCTTGCCTTTATCCATCCCAGCTGACCTCTTGTCCCCATTGCCTTCTTCACAGCACCTCTCACCTTCCCAGCTCCTGCTGTTTGCTCCTGGCATGGTGAGAACAGATATTTTTCTTCTGCCCCCACATTGAGGGACTGGCAAGGACAGGCACCCCTTATTCCAATATTAAATGAAATTAGTTTGATAACCATTTCCTCTTCCCCTTTGTAATTTCACTGAATTACTTTTCAGTGGGGTTTATAAAAGGAAATATTTCCAGGCATTTAGATTAACCTTGCTGCTGGCCTGATGTAAGCAGGCAGAAACATTTCTGTGTTTTCAGCATTGGTCCCAGAATTTGCAAGAGGCCAAGTTTGCTTTCAGAAGTAATTCACAGTGTTGATACTGATTTATAAAGCACTACGAAATTTAGTGACTGGGTACTTTAAATACCATCTCTTGGGCACGCTAGTCACTATTATGGCAGACAGAATCTGTTTGGAATTACTTTTAATGGTTGTTTGAATTTAAAAAGCTGGTAAGTATTGATTCAAATTAAAGGTCATGAACTCCTTTACCATTTCCCCTTATTGGCTCAACAAGGGTCCTATTTCATGATCTTTTGGCCATGATGCAACTCATCTGTTTAGTTGAGAAGGTGCTGATATGAGTAATTAAGCTAAAATAGCATTGCGGAAGAACCTGTTCAATATTTAGTAACATATCATTGCCTCTGTCCATCCATCTGCCAGTCTTTGCCCAGTAAGTTTTGAACTTGCTTGTTAGTTTCAGCAAAATTTGATAGAGGAGTAGAGGTATCTGCTATCATTATGATACTAAATGCTTTTGGAGAACTGGCAGCTGGTGGAGGGGAGAGTTTTCCTGTTGGAAGAAGAGCCAACTCGGGCAGTGCAGACATACAGATCTGAACCAGCCGTAGCGCATTTGGCCCTTTACTGAGCCGAATAGGCAGGTGAGAAGGGTCTCTGAAGTAATGGCAAGAGAGGGAGGAGGCACAGATTATGGTGTCCCAGTGATTTAGGCAATGTGCAGGGCACGCTTGAAGAAACCGGGCATCATTAGTTCCACTGCTCATAGAACAACTTTTTTTCTTTTTTTTAACCTTGCAAAACTTTTACCACTGAAGAGGGTCTGGACCACTTATGTGGCACTTAAGTCCTTTTATGAGGTTGGATTTCCTTTGGTAATATCCCAAGGAAATAATATGGTGGTGGAGTCTATTATTTTTGATATTCCTTTAGGATGCCCTGCCCTGGGAGTAACTGAAACCTGGGGGTAAATCGCTTTAGCAAAAAAGATCTGTGTGAGAGGTAATCTAAACATTTTTTTTGGCTTGATATGCTCAAGCTTTATCATGAACTCTCCTGCAGGATTACAGCAGATCCTGACCCTATTGACCTAGTATCAACCCTTTTCTGTAAGCTGTGCACAGCTGAGAAGGAGGAGGATAGATACTGCAAATGGCTTAGAGGCTTAGATGCAGTAGGCTCTGAGTATCAGCACCAGTTCAAAGGATCAAAGGGGGTCTGTGACTCTCTAGCCATGCTAATTAATGGAAGAAGTGGTATTTGGTCTTCATTATGGACTTTAAAAAAGAAAAAAAAAAAAAAGAGAAGTCAAGTGTTTAGTCCTGTGGTAAAGCACTGAAGAAGGCTGCTGAAAGTAACAGAGCCGTCTCCATTAGGCTTTCAGCAGTGTTTCAAGAGCATGGAGCCACTTAGGAAGTCACGCTTAGGCAGCACTTTCTTAAAAGTTCAGTGTCTGAGAAATGCTGATACTGCCTGATCTGAATTCCTAATACACTTCTAGATAGAGCTGGCCCTTGCAAAGGTCTCCAGTGCTCATGCCATGGAAGAAGCCTTTTAGTAAAGGACTCCCTGGGTTTCTCCTGCCACCTCTGCTTCGGACATGGGCTGAAGCCCAGCAGTGCCGATTCTGCCTCTCACCAGATCAGGCATCGCTCCACGGTGTGCCTCTCGTTTAAATATCTGTGGGTTGCTACAGAGGTTAATAGGAGGTCAATGGCCAGGGCTCAGATCAGCAGCACGAGCAGCAACTTGGGGACCAAAGCGCTGATGGGCAGAGGGAGCAATAAGAGTGTTTTAGGGACATTCATGCATTATATGTTTTATTAGCTCTTAAAAAGGGGAAGGTAAAGCTCTCTCCTGAATCCTAAACAATCCCTTCTAATCTCTGACCCCTTTTTTTAACTCCTTCAGATACCACTTAAATCTGAAAGAAAGTCACTGGTTACAAGAGGTTTTACGTTTACATGTAGGGACACGCTCTGATAATGGGTTCACGTGCTTATCGCCTGCTTGTCTTTGCACCTGCCTACGTATGTATATCTATACCCACCTATAGAATATATATGAATATCTGTGTCAGGGCTATACAGATTATAAAGCAGTAATTCAAGTTCTTATTTATGTAACCATGCTTTTATACTAGCAGTGTGCGTGAATTTGAAATTTGTGTAGTTCTATGTTTATATATAACTAAGGATGATCATGTTTTAACAAAAAAAAAATCATGGGAAATGTATACTTTCTGTGGAAATATCTGGTTTTACTTGAAAACTGAGAATTTTTTTTGTCTGCTTTTGGGGATTTCCACAAAACTGTGCATTTTGCTAAGGGAAAGCCAGAGGTGTCCAAGAGAGGAAAATCCAATATTGACTCTAATTTAGGAGTATTTTCCAATATTTTCCAATAAGTTTCCAATGCATGTGACTTCATGTATGCAAGTGTATGTCATGGCTCTTTGTTTGTACGAGTGGTGCTTGATGGGCTTATGCTTTGGTGTGAACATGTTCATTTTAAACTACAATAATGGTATAGACCAAAATGCTAATGGTATGATTTTTATCATGGCTTCACTGTAGAACACGACAGCATGTATGATCATCGGGTATTCAAACAGTGAAATGTGTACAGCTATTTTTCCATAATTGGTCCCAGGGCAAGGGGTTCATCTCATGTATAAAAGCCTCCAGATATGCTCTTGGTACGGTTTCTAATTAGGGAACCAGGAAAGAACTGAACTTTGGAAACTGTGATGAGTCCGTGTCTTTAAAAAAAAAAAGGGAAATAATCACTTTGACCTTGAACTCCAAAAGGCCCTGAAATCAACTGATTTTACTCTTTAAGCTCCTTAACAAGCATGGGGATTAGAGACGAGCTGTGTAGAACGGTTCATATTAGATATAAACGATAATGGACAATAGAAATTCATCTATGAGCTCAGCACAGGCATCCTGTGCAAATTCCATTTCCCCAAGATATGGTGATACCATGTTACAGTGTTATATATACCACTGATAACGATATGACTTCATCAGTTGGGAAGAGACAGAAGAAAACTCAATAGCAGCAGGGCAAATGCAACTTTCAGAGATGTCCAATCCTGTTCTAATCCAAGTCCGTTTAAATAACCACAACCATGTGTATCAAAAAAGGTCAAATATAATCACCGTGCTACCGTGTGTGATGAATAAATCATCTGTTTAGCTATTTATTTCAAGTATGATGAAATCACTCTTCCTGATAAAGGAATAAAACTTAGGAGAGGAATAAACTGACTGTAGACCGAAGCTGCATGTTTCAGTGGCCTTCCATCTGTCCGCAGCTAAACAAGGAACATTTAGAAAAACCTTCTTTGGCGATTTCATTTTGACAGATTTTTTTTTTCCCCTTTCTTTTTTTTTCTCTCTCTCTCTCCTCCCAAGAAATGCTAAAAAAAAAAATCGTGTCCCTCTGAAAAATGGGGAATCTCATCGTATCTTGAAATGGAAAAGCGCATTGCATTTTCTGGAGAAAAGGAAAGAACTGACGAAAATACCTGTATGAGGAGAGGAGCTAATATGACTGAAATTATTGGTGATTTGGGTTTGATAAATGTAACCCACTCAACAAGCAGTTTTGCGCCCCCACCCCCCGAGAATATACTGAATTCTTATCCAGATCTTGAAAATAATTTCCCTTCTGAAAATCACACTTGGTGAAAAAAAATAATTGTGTCTTTTAAAAGGCACCTCTTGTTAATCTTTGTGTTGATGTAGAGGGGTGAATGATGTGGTTAGACAGGCTACTACCTGCCATGGAAACTAGTGAGAAATGATGTTGCACAATCCTTTCCCTCCTCTGTTTCTCAAAAATTGTTATTTTATTTCACTTTTCCCCATTTCAGTCTGTGTGGCCTGGCAGACCTACTGGAACCAAGCCTAGAATAATATTGTCTCAGTTAGCTGATAGGTGTGAGGGCACCTGCGGGCAGATAAAATGTGTTTGTATCAGAATTTGCTATGTAAAATTCAAAATTGTCATGATTTCAGGACAATCTCCAATGTCCCCTGAAAGACTTGGAAAGCAGGGAAGTGAAATTAAAAAGAAAATCAACTCCGTGCTTTTTCATTAGTTCTGGCAGCTTCCACTAGAAACACACCCATGCTCAGCAGTATCATTCTTTATTTAGCTCTGAACAGACTGAAGGACCTTAGTGAATTCTTTCTCCCTCCTCCTTTTCAGATAATAGCAATGATGCTGCCACATATTTTGCAAAGTGCTCTTTTCTGGAGCTGAGATTGAGTTACATCCAACGTGATAGACCCTACTGGCAGCCGTGTGTTCTTAGCGGAGACATTCCATTACCATGCCAAGTTATTTTTAATTCTATCTGGATTTTTTTTTTTTTTTTTTTTTTTTGCCAGCATATAAAAGAAAGCTATTGAGTTGCTCAATCAATGTTAGTTTATTATTGCTTACCCAAGTGTTTAATAAACCTATCCCAACCCTGGACATAGCTTTAAATACTTCATTGACTGTAACAAAGCAGATTTTTCCTATCAGACCAAAGTGGCTCTATAAACTATAATTAAGCACTAATTATGAGCTCTACTGGTCAGATAACAGAAGGCAAGGTCCATTGTGCAACTAGCAGAACCGGCAATTAAAGGAGATTATTGTTGTCAGAAATGGAATAAAACAAACAAAGCAAAAATTTAGGAGGAGGGGAAGATTTGCGCTTGACCTAGGTAAACTTTGCTTTGTTCGTAGGTTTGGGAGATTATGACATCATGAACACAAACCCCGTAAGATGTGATGATATAGAACAGATGTAATAGGTCGCTCTGGAAAAATCACATACTTCCTTGGATAGATAACAGGTTGTAGAGCCGGGTTCTGTTTGGGTCCACTCTTATACATTGAAAGCAAACACCTTAGTGTCCAAAGCAGAAGTTGTATGTTTAGAACAAAAGTATTTTCAAGGAAAATACTGTCAGTACTTTTTTACTCGTTTTTATAAAGCATTCAAAGCCAGAGAGGGCTGCTTGGCTCATGGGCTTAAGAACTAGCAAATGGAATTGAAATAGAATGAAGAATAAAGTGAAGAGTGAAGAATAGATTGACTCCCCAGGAAGGGGGAAAAAGACCCTCTACAACAGGTGAAAAGGAAGTGCGGTTTTATAAATTCGTTCCAATTTAACGTGACTGGCTTCTTTTCACTTACGCCATTTTTACACTGACTTAACTTGATTGGCTCCAGTGGAGTTTTCAATTATGCCAGATACCACTGAAGTGTTATTAGCAGCCTGCCTGGAATTTCTCTTGAAAGTCTGAAACTGTTTCTGAGCTAACAATGTACGCTTCCCCCTCTCCCCCTTCGAAATCTAACATTCGCTCTGCATAAAACCTTGATGTCCTGTCGAAACAGAATGCTCAAGCACCAAAATGATTTGCCTTTTCACATACAAATTTTAAATTTCCATGGAAAATAGAATTTCCAGTTACCTCTAGTGATTGGTATGCTAGTCACAGTTCATATATTCCTAGACCTGATACAGACGTTCAAGGGAGCCAAAAGCCCCTTACACACACACACAAGCACATTACAGCTTCCTGGAACGCCGTTGAGGCTTTCAGGTGATGGCTGGGAATGTGGCCAATATCAGAAGGTGAAGGGCAAAAGAAAGCCATGGAAATGGAAATGCCAGTATTTCTTAGTAGCAGGCAGGTGTCTCTGCCCCTGACCCACGATTGTACCTAAAACTCATAGTACTGCTCTCTGCTCTCTGATTTTTATTTTTTCTTAAGCAATTTGCATCTTTTGAAAAAAGGATTAATAAATTTCAAATGTTCCTGGTGCTTCTGTGCCAACTGGCACTGGAGGGGGCCTGTAACCTTGCCCAACTGCACTATATATAATTATTAATTAGAAAGCAACCTGGGAAGCAATGATCCTCTCCCCCAGCATAAACCAGAGGAACTATACTGCGTTCACGGTAGGAAAGAAAATTGGTTTTCCTAGGTCACACTTGGGAGCAAACTTTATTTTACTTTGACTAGTCGTTCACTATCCAGAGTGGAATTATGGGAATTAATTGGAATAAGTTGGGTGCTCATTTTATAAATCAGCTGGCAGAACTCCTGCCGTAATTAATGGGTCCGACTGGCAACCTTCCACAAATACACACCCATTTCCCAGTGATTTCCACCACACATACATGCATTTTGCAGGAGCTCAACTTGCAAAGGGACATATTTAAGAGTTTATAACTGTCCCAATGACAGCAAGTTCTAATTTAAAACTCCTGTGTAATACTTGTTAGGAAGTTTTAATATCAAAAGGGCAGCCAAGGTCTTCCATGAGAAATTTCTAGACAGTGAAAGAAACTAATCCTTTTTAGTGATGTTTGGCTTCTCCTCTGCAGTAGCTGATCTCTGATTTCATATTTTATATCCATGGTTTGTTAATGAAATTTTCTCCTTTAAAGAGTAACCAGGCGGATAGAAAAAATTAGCTGATACTTTGCAGTAAACGTTTGAAGTGAAATTCAAGTAGCAGCCTGAGGCTCACAGTATGTAAAACCAACTACCAAAGTTTTAGGGGGGGGGGTTTAATCTATTTTTCCTTCTCAGGGGACCTCTGCTGTATTAAATTCTTTGGTTGAAGAGAAGCAGCCAAGTTGGCATTAGAACTGACTTAGCAATTTCCATCTTTTGAAAAGGGATTAGCAAATTTAAAATGTTCCTGGTGCCCTTATGCCAGTTGGCACTGACAGGGGTCTGTAACCTCACCCATCTCCACCACTGCCTGCCATGGGCCCACCTGAAAGGGGTTATGGGGCTTGTTACGCCTACTGCATAGGGAAAGAGAACAGAAAATTAGGCAGCAGGAGCATTTTAATGTCCACACATAGTGGCATCATTGCTGTTTGTGGTGCTCACAAGGAAGGCAGGTTTACTCTAAGCTCATCCCTGGATGTGTTGTTCAGGCTTTTACCTGGAACCCAGGTTCATGAAGTTTTAAAAGGTCTGTGAAATGCCCTGGCATACATAAAGCAATGTCCCTGGCCTCACAGCACCTCTAGAGCACAAGTGTAGAGCTGGATCTCGCTGGAGACTCAGAGCAGCAAAGGTGGGTTTCACCTCTGAATTTTATCCTGATCTAAGTTAGTCCCCAAGTTCAGTCATCAATAGGTTTGGGGCTGTGTCTGTAGACCATGGAAGGAAAAAGCCCTTTGACAGGACAATTAATCACACCTGTCTTAGGATGCAGTTACCTAAGCTTCTCCAGTGGCCATGGAACCAGATTGACTGTTGTCACTGGAGAAATGCAGCTACTTGTAATTTATAGGGAGGAATTGTCCTTTGAAAGGGCCAACTTCTGTTCTGTGGTCTACAGAAGGAGCCCAAACGACTTGCTTAGGCTGGATGGCTCTGTAGGTGGCCAGCTTGAAGCCCACCAGAAACTGTCATCGGGGGACAGCTTCAGATGACTCAAACTTCATCCAAGGCCCTGCAGGTTGTATATCTTCTTTAACTATTTTCTTCCAAAGAACCTAAAATCATCCACTAAGAAACATTAGGCATTCAGACATGGGTAGAATTTGGATGTTCTAATGTGGTCGCAAGTTTTCCTGGAGTGCAGGGCAATGCTTATTTTCAGCAAAATATTCAGCATTTCTTGGGTTTTTCCTCTGGAATTTTTTTGGGGGAGTCACATTATGTTTTTGTGTATGTTTTTATAACACTAAAAATACTCCTATGAAGTCCAACCTTCCATTTCTCTCAGGTATATAAAAGGCTTACAAAAGGAGGAAAAAGGCTTGTGCAAAATTCCCCAAATGATAGAACAGGCACCTTCTAAACTCTATTCTGGTAAATTAGCCTGGGCTTAGGAACATTGATCAATAAAGCTGTCTTGCTATTGAAGATGCTCGATTTGTTATATCTTAAAAAGATGAGGGTACAGTGCTGCCACCATTGCAGTGATGCAGGGGAAAGACAGCAGACCATCAGACAGTCATATCCAAAATCAGATTCAGGGACTCCCACTGTGCCAAGAAGAATGGGAAACTCGGGACAGAACAAGCCCTTCTCAGGACCCCGTTGGGAAATAACGGTCCAGCTTCATGTATCAGGCATAGGACTGGGAGCTTATGTTGTAAATGAAAATTTGTTGAGTGTTTGCTTGCCTCCTCCCCGTGCACGTTTTATATTTCCTATGTACATCGTCTGATATTATGTGCCTATAAAGCTTCAGCTTTTTTTTTTTTTTAATAAAAGGCCACCTGTTTGCTTTACTTTTAATGCTTCTGCAATATTTGAAGCCCTATAAAACTCTGTGGGTACTTCTGTTGGAATAAGTATGATGGGCCAAATCCAGCCCATACTGCTTGCACCAGATTTCTTATATGAGCTGGGCCTGTGATAATGTGTGCACAGTAAATGAGGATCGGATGCCAAAGAATTGTAACAGATTTTTTTTTCTACCCCCCAGGATCTCCCTGTTTGATTTGACCGGGCTGCCTGCTGCCTGAGGTGTGCGAGGGAGGCAGCAGAGGTAAGGGAAGGGCCTTCTGGAAGTTAGTCATGAAAGACCTCTTTGTCTGCCTTTGTGAAGCAAAAAAAATAATGCGCCAAGAACTTCATTCAACCGCTCATTTGGATAAAACCAGACACCCTGGTGTCAAGTGAATAGGAAGCAATGGGAGGTCAACATGTCTCCGTGCCACAGGAGAAGGCGGTAGCCAGAATTTCACAGTGATCAGACCGTGTATATATATGCATATAGACTACCTATATCAATCATTAGATAGAACATGCGTATGACACACGTACGCACATGCAAGGCTATTAACGTGCAGAGAGGGAAGTAGCAGCTTCCTTTCCTCTGCATACATGCCTACTCCCTCTGAACTGAGGAAGAAGAAAGGAAAGATTCAAATTAAACACCCCAAATTACTTGCAAGTATCCTGAATTATTAGGAAGGCAAAGCAACAGCCCAGCAGGGAGTGGAAAATGTAATAACGACAACTTTTGTGCCTAAAGGGAAGGCAGGAATGAAATCAGAAAGATCCGATGGGGCCAGGTGAGTAAAGAGTCAGCCAAGCAAGGGAGCGCGAGATACCCGGAGGCAGTGCAATATGCTGGCAAGGAGCCACGCTGCTGGGGAGAGAGGAGGAGTGTGAGTGTGTGTGAGAGCGAAGGGGAGGGAGCGGGAGAGACAACACACCTGAGCGTGCACCGGAGAGGTCCTCTGACAGCATCAGCCCCCGTCTCCTTGACGGTGGCTGTGGATATAGGAGGCACCCAGGTGTACAGAGCCCCGAGAAGGTAGGAGCCCATGATGCCACGTGTGTCCCTCTACCGGGTCCTCACCCCCGGACACCTGGGTGGGAGCAGATGGCAGGATACAGGCGCTGCAACATGGAAAATGTCAAAAACCTGTGATCTGCGGGAAGCTGGGGTGAGCTCAGCTGGGGTGGCGGGGGAGCAAGCACCGATGCCGACTGTGGTGGTGTCGTTTCCATTAGCCCGTGAAAGGCAACTTCAAACCCAAGGTTTATATTTGCCATTGGCTGTTTAATAGGGGATTAGTTGAAGGGAATAAACTGGCAGTAGGTTTAGATGGATGTGACTACAGGGACAAAGGCTTAACATGATGTGCTTGAAAATGACATTTGCCTGTTGCTAAGCAGATGTGGCCTGCTTGTACCTGTTGCTTTGGTAGAAGGGTGGTGGGCACTGAGAGGAGCACAGAGTGAGGAGTACCCCAGCGAGCCCATGGCCAGTCAGATTTCCACCACAGCCACTGAACTGTGATTTGATCCCTTATTCAAACGTGGGGAGATGAGGTTTCTTTGAGGAGTACTATTAACAGAAGACAGATCAGCATTTCTAGATTTCCAGAGGTGCGTACACAACTCCTTAAGTCTCCTAACATTTCTTGGCAGCGTGTGTGGAGTCACAGACACTTAGGCTATAAAAACCTGACTGCTTTCCTACTCTGACACTGTTAGGTTACTCCCTGCTCTCTGCTGGTATTTTCTTTGCTCCTCCAGCACCAGCTTTTGAGAAACCCAGCTTTACAAGATGTTGCCGTGGCTGTTGCTCCACATGGCAGTCTGTCCCTGATGAGCTAGGAGATGCACAAAGGGAATGAGAGTGCTCTTCAGCCACTATCCAAAGCTCTGGCTTGTGAAAGAGTGATGGGCCAAGTGATTTTTCTTTTCGGTAGGCAGCAGGAATGACACTCGAGAAGAAAGACCCAGGGTTGCCCAGGCAGAGCAAGCGACCTACTGAAGGCAGCTTGGAGCCAGTCAGCCAGGCTGGACCTGCTTAAAAAAGAGGGCAGGAAGGCAGGGCTGGGAGGGGATTAACTGGTTTTAGGGGGTGGTTTTGCTGCCTGGGATGCTGTTGTATGCACACATATAGCTACTTCTCAGCCTTGATGGCATCTGGTGTCTCTGATCACAGCAAGCTAAGGGTTCTGCAGAGCAGGTTGATTGAAGGCCTTAGGACATGTCAAGGGGAACAAGCACAGGACAGAGTCCAGCTTGCTGGGCAAATGGCAGGAAGCCTGCCTTTATCAGGATGCTGCAGGCAGGAAATGATTTGAAGTACACAGCCTTTTCTTGTAGAGTGATTGAGGGAAGGGAGGAGAGCAAGAACAGGAGCAGCTGTGGCTATATTTCAAAGTTGGTTTCCATCTTCTTTCTTGCATTACTGCTCTTTCTTTCCCTACCAAGAAAAAAAAAAAAAAAAAAAAAAAAGAAAACAACTAGGCATTTCTGGTTCTTTCCCCTCTTCTGTTTTTTTAAGGGTATGTGCCCCAGACGAGCAATATCTCAGGTACATGGAGAGAGTTGTTTTGAAGCCGATCTCAGGTCTGTCTATGGTTCTTATGGGCTCCTTAGGGTTGGCTGTGGGGTGAATTACAGCTATTTAAGGGACACTGTGTCTGCCAGTGTGGTTGTGTAGGGACCCTAAGCTGACCAAGGATCAAAACAGAGTAGCTGAACTCTTAGTATAGAAAGCTCTAAGGGAAGGCGGTGGTGGGGGTCTGGCGGAGGCACCCAGGCTTCCCTTCTGTGGTATCACCCCAAAACCAGGGGGAACGGCCCTGTACTCCAGAGCTGCAAAATGCAGCTTCCTCAGGGAACACGAGAAATGCATACATTTGCAGAAGCAGGGATATGGCATCTACATTTGCAAAGCTGTGCTGTTGTTGCTACCCAGACGGGCCAGCTGAAAAGTTGACTTGGTGTTGTTAAACTGCAGACATGTGCATGCCAGAGATGGTAAACCCTCAGCCTTCTTCGTTTCACTCTTCCAGCATCTCTGCTGCTTGCTTTCCTTTTGCAATAACATGAGAGGTTTTTCTTGGCTGTCCTCTTCCCCCTTGGAGATCAAATCCAGGATCTGCTGCTGACTTTCTGAATTTATGACAAGGACCAGCTTCTTCTAGCCTCAGTTTCCATTAACAACTAGCTCACAGGAGCTGCGTTTGGACCATTCATTTTGTCTTTTGGCACCAGCTATTTTATGAATGAGAAGTGTAGCAAAGGGCAAACAAGCAGAAAACTGGTTTCACTGTTCTCTACCTGGTGGGAAAGTCTTTGTAGCCTTAGGTCTGGCATTAAAACTTACAAACTCTATGCTTGTAACTGTTGTATAAAAAGCTGTTATTGCCCTTAAAACTAGTCATTGGAGTTGAAAGATAAATATTATTCCATATCTTATTGAATAAAATATATTATATCACAGGTGATGGAGACAGATTGTCTCAATAAATTCTGATACTGTATTCGGAGGAAAAGTGGCAATAAAAATGCTGATGACTTGACACGGGGAGAATATTGAATGTCATTAACATGTTATTTCCTCTGTTCTGATATCACTGTCATGTTCTTCCCACTGCTCTAATCTCTATCAGTTGTGGGCTTTTTTTTTTTTTTTTTTTTTTTTGCTTTGCTTGTTTGAATGAGAAAAATGACACTTTTTCAGTCCTTTAAATTAACCACTACTTGAGAAATGATTAGAGATAGGAGGTGACATCCTCAAATATAGAAATTAAAACATGGTTTGATATTTAACAGTATGCTATGTATGGGCTCAAGTGGAATCCTTCAGACTGTCACTATCATCTGATAGTTGATTACGACAGTCATGGCCATCTGCATAGTGATAACGGCAGTATCGTGCTTTTATAAAATGCTTTGAAAGCCCTTAATGAAGGTAGTTGTTGCTGTTCATTTACAGACGGGGAAACTGAGGGATGGAGAGGTAAAGTGAGTCCCTCCAGGTCATTTGCGAGTCCGGCGGCAGAGCTGGATTCCTGCGATGTGTCCTAGCTCTACCCGGTAAAGACGTATTGCCCTACCAGTGCTGTGAAACTTGATTTATTGCACACTGCAGCCACTTTGCCCAACCCATGCCAAACTGTACCTGCTAGAGCCACAGCCCAGCAAATTTTCAGTTGTTCTTTCTAGAGATACTCCTGGTTTTATTTCCTGCTCCTGTCTAGGTATGGACTATCTCTCTAAATATATCTAATTCACAATGAGGGATGAATAGCTGAGAATGTATTTGTGTACAGCTACAAAATGAGCCCTCTAGGAAAAATAGCAATAATCCCTGTTTTCATCCCCTTTCCCCAAACCAGAATAAACCCACTGCTTTTCAGAAAGCCTGAATCTGCCCAGGCGTTCCCATTCTGTCCCTCTGTGCCAGAAAGCCTGTTGTGATAGCCCTATGGGCAACGCAGATCAACTTGTACCAAAGAGCATTTGGATAACGTGGATTGGTTGGCATCCTCATGAGCGAATATGCCGCTGGGCTTGAATGATAGCAATTAAAGGTGCAAAGAAGTCATCTGTCTATTTGCTAGGGCCAGTATCTAGCCTGGTCTCCTACTGTAATCTTGTGCTTTATCCACAACTAATTCTAAATGACTCCAGGAATAGCCACCACTTCCATTACAGGACCATTTCATGCACTGTTATAGTTTATTGTCAGATGGTTTTCAGCAATTAAATTCTAAATTGATTTCACAGTTGCACACGCTGCTTCTGTTATTTATTTTGGTCCTCACCTGTCCAGGGGAATGGGGTGCCTCTGTCTCTTCACAAGTAGATGCTGCTGCAGAGCTGAATGGAATATCTGGAGTGCCTGAAAAATAGACTTTTACTTAGAAATAGTGTGCGAGGCAGGTATAACAGAGTTTAATTCTCACAAAGCCTCAGCAATAATTCTGATGGATTTTGAAAAGGGAAAAATACCATAGATCTTTTGCTAAGTGTCACAGCACCTACATTTTTCTATTTGTTCTGGTGTCCTGTAGGAAGGTGTGTTATTTCTCAACATAGAACAGAAGATGGAATTAGCTCCCTGGTATAGCTGCATTACTGCTCTGCTATTCATTTCTTGACTTCAGCTCAAGTGCCTACAGGTCCTGTCCTGCTAAGTTAATGGGAACCTTTCTGATAAGGCAGATATGGGGCCAATAAACCATAACAACTTTATGCCTCAATTTACCCAGGTGTAAAATGGGGGTAAAATTCCTCGTGTTTTGTAAGGTACTATTGAAAAAGCAAAAGGAGCTAGCTGCAGAGTAAAGCTACAGAGTAAAATACTGTTAGTACTTTAACCCTCACCTCTTTCGAACAGATGCTATCTGAGTACAAATCAGAACCCTAATAAAGTTCTCCCGTACTCAGCATCTCCCCTTTTGCCCAGGGTGCATGCTGGAGCATTTGCAAACCTTCCTTTTCTTCTCTCTTTTTTTTTCTTAACCTATGCTGGGACTTTTTGGAAATCTTTCTGGTTTTAGGTGATAATGTATGTCCTCCTTCTTGCAGAAAGTGTTCTCCAGGCCAAGATTGGCTTCAGGGCAGTTGTGTTAGTGACAGGGAAAAAAGAGATATTCGTACCATCTTGGCACCACGTCATTATTATCATGCAAACAGTTCCCCTTTTTTATTAACATATAAAGAGAACAATTGAATTTTGCAAGGCAGGACTCTTAATCTCCAGGATCAGATTCTTCACGGCAAGGAGGGGGTGTAAAAGTTTCTCTCTTGCTCTGTCTCTTCATGGCGCATGGTCCCAGCTGTATGACTCCATTCATGAATATGCATGAAATCAGATATGACATTGCCCTGCTCCCATTAATAATCTTGTCATCTGACTTGTGCAGCATTAAGCTTCAGCCCGTGGCTCCTCGTAGCGAATGCAGCCTGAAGGAAAGGGAGGGAGGGGAGGGAAAAAAAAAAGGCCATGCCTTTTTTTATTGGGATTAAGTGCTTGAAAATTTTGGCAGGGGGTTGCCAGGAGAGTAAGGGGAGGGAGAGAAAGAGAGGGAGACACACACAGGGACAGAGAGACGAGAAATCCTCTATGAATGCGTTGGCTTGTTAGAAGCCCAAAGCGGTGGGTGTAATGGTATGCGAGCTGACCTTGAATATAGCCACTGTGGGTTGCCCCAGCTTTTTTGTAAAAGAAGCATTTGCAGCAGAGGTTTGGATTTCAGGCTTTGCAGTCATCAATCATCTCAGCCTATTCTCCTCTTTGACAGCTCTGTACAAGGCCTGACATTTGACACCCAAGACCCCAGGACTTACACAGAGGCACAAGCTGAGGCCCTAGGGAGGAGATAGGGAACTGGGGGAGAAAAAAAAAATCACAACAGGAGAGACATTTTTCTGTTTCTTTTTTTTTTTTAAAAAAAAAAAAAAAGCCACAAAAGAAGCTACAAAACAAATTGTAACTGTAATAGGAATTGATTTAACAGAAGAACATCACATTGAGTTCTGTTCCCTGTGTTGTGTAGTTCATGCTGATAAGGCTGATCTGAAGAGGTGAGAGAAGAAAAGCAGGCTGAGAGGGCTAGGGGGAAGCAAGATGAGGCTCACACCCTCGTTTCTGCATACCCTGGGGTTGCCAACCTACAAAAGTTTTATTGCATTTTAACACGGTTAACCTGCACTTGAGAAATTCCTGTTTGAGCCAAGCAGCCTGACTAGTTCTGTGAGACTCTTGGACTTGTTGGAGGCCCTGTTGGAGGTCAGGATGGACCTAAGCCAGTTGTCCAGACTAAATTTCAGGAAACCTAGTTACAAAATCAAGTGTCTGGCTTGCAATTCTGGGGGGCACTGGGAGTCTAAAGGGTGTGAACAAAAAGCAGATATGACTTGTTAAAGTAGATAAGTGTTTTGGATTAAACCTTTTTGTCCAGGTCAGTGCTTACTTGGGCTGACAAGGTTGAACAGTTACAATCTTTTTACCATAGTTGTTTTCCTTTTATAATACAAATGTAACAACATCATTCTGAGCTCAGAGACTTTTTTTATTTTGTGAGCCCGAACTTTGTTTTTCCATTAAGAAAAAAAGGATGCCCAGACCCAGATTAAACTTCTTCATTCCCTTTGCACAGCCTCCTGTCTCTCACACCCACTTACAGTTCGTAGCAAGAAAGACAAGTCCTATGTAAGCTATGTGCTGTTAAACTAGATACACCACCAATTTCTCCTGAAAGCCATCCATGGCTCTCTGCTACCTCCTTAGTCATAAAAAGGGAGGGATTTGGGGGTTTGCAGAGGAATTCTGTTGCAGATGAGTTTTGGCACAAGGAAATTCTTTGTGAGCAGGGGAAATCAAAGATGTGGGCATAAGTGGGCAGGAAAGGACACAGCAAAGTATTTTTCCTCGACGTTTAACTTTGCCGTGGCACGTGGCATATTTAAATTGATCTAGAAACAGGTGATGAAGACTCTCCCCTTTACGCTAACTTTGGATTCAGCCTACAAGTGTGTATCTAGCCTGTGAATTTTGCTGATGCCGGGGTCAGGTTAAATACTCTGGATGATTTTTCCAGAAATGTCAGGCCGTCCCTCAAGGAGAGATTTGGTCACGAGACGGTTTATTTGAAAAAGTAGCACCTCTCTTCAGAAATTCCCCATACATTGGTTTTTATCTATTGTGCATTTTTGTTTTTTTATTTTTCACTTTGAATATTTGCCGTTTGCAAGCCATGGTTTCACTGCTTGAGTTGATGTGCGTATTGCACAGCGCTGTTTCTGTTTCCAGCATGGGGGACTGAGAGGCGTAGAGATAAATGAAAAGTTTGAGTGCGTCATTTCTGAAACAAACACTCAGGGAAGCACTTTCAGGGTATTTAACAAACTTTTGCTTTCCATAAACAAAACCGCTTGCTCCAATCAACTTTCTTGAAAAAGGGTCACAAATGATGTCAACGTGAATTAGCAGCTTTTTATGTGAATGAATGTTTGCAAACATTGTTCTGCTGTCCTGCTGCAAACTAGTAATTACAGTTGCAGATCTGTATAAGGGAAACCCAAGCCCACTGTGTAGGACACACATTTACTGCCTGCGGGGGTTAGGATGAATATTTTTCCCTCCCCCACCTATGGACCGAGCTAAGTGCTCTGTGGATTTTGAGGGTTGCCTTCCTCTGGAGTATCAGGGTTTAGCCACTGCTGGAGGCATGATACCAAACTTGATGGACCAATAGTCTGATTCAATATGGCAATTCCTCTGCTCCTTGTATTTTTCAAACTGGCTTCTGTGTGCACATGCCCAAGCAGATGATTTATCGCCTACTCTGAGATACGCTCTTGCATAGAAAAGGGCAGGATCAAGCACATTTGCTGTGTTTGTGTGTGTATGTGCATATGTGTCCAGGGAAAGACAGCTATGAAACCGCTGATCAGTATTGTTTTCTTTCCCCACTCTGGATTTAACCCAGCGTGCTACTCTCCTCCTTTAACCGACTGCTTTTGCATTTCCAACCTTTCATTCAATGCTGCATGCATTTCCAGGCTTTCTACCTTTCCAGCTGGCATTCAGGGTAAAGGAAAGAGTAGAGGATAAGTATCCATGCTTTGGAGGTTTGTTTCCTTCACTACTTTTCAGGTCCAAGGAAAATCCCCCCAACAGCTTTCCAGACTCCAAACCTACCACTTGAATTTCTTTTTTTTTTTCTAGTTCTGCACTCAAAAGGAGGAATTTGCAATATTAGAAATGAGAAGTCTTAATCTATTGGGAAATCATTTGATCCATAAAATAAAAGAGGGTTGTGTTGTTTGTTTTTTTTCCCTCATTTCTAAGTTTTTGAAAAAATTTAGTTTGGCTTAGCTGAAAAGACCTGACAACAGAAGTTTGAAAATGCCACCCTAGGTGGAAATTATTATTTTTAAAGCAATGAGTGAGGTGCCATTACAACCCTATGGCATAAATTTGGTTTTGTGGCAAAGCTTCAGACTCCTTCGTTAGAGAGCTAAAGGCAGAAGCATGTGCCGCTGGTGGTAGCACACCCATTGGCAACGTCGGGATTTTTCTCCAGGCTCTTCCACCCCTGGTTCAATTACAAAAAAGACACAACGGATCATCCTTCCCTTGAGGCTTTTCAAGAAAGAGGGAGTGTCTCCCATCTAAAAGTAGAAGAAGAAACCACAGGCTGGTTGGGGAGATCCTGGAGGGCAGTCCTTTGGCCTGTTACAGAGCAGTGCCTCAATTCCTTTGGTGCTTCTTAATCTAATATGCTTCTGATCCTCATCCAGTATCTTCACCTGATTCCTGTCTTTTCATGTCCTCCTTGTCTGCAGGATTGTTAGGCTGCTATACTTGTTTATGTAGTCAGCTGTGTAATTTTTAAAATTTGGATTTCTGGTAATAGGTTCAATGTGCAGATCCCTATCAAATCCCTAAATATCTATTGGAAGAGCCTGTCATTGTCCATGAACCTATTTAATGTTTTTTTGTCCAGGCCATGAAGAACTTGATGGATTTGCTGAGTTTTTATGTTTGTTTTGAAATCAAAACTCCAGCTATAGATATAGAAGCAGACATGAAAAGGAATGGAAGAGAAGCAGTCCACTGGACTGCAACTAGTGTCAGATGTACCGCACACAAAGACCAGGTGAAGATAATGTCTGCAGTGCAAATAAAATAAGGGAAAGTGAAGAAGAGTATGATGGTCTGGAGTGTACCTGATTCTAAAGAGACTACTTTAAAAATATTAATAAGAAGTGGTAAGAATTGTCTAGCATTTAAATTCCTTAACTGAGACACGAAAGCTCACGCAAAACACAAATCAAAGTATAACTTCTTGCCTTCCACAGAATACAATGAGAACCAATATGTTGTTATGTAGTACATCATAAATATCTAGGGGTAAACACTGGAGACCAAAAGAAGAAAGGATGGATCATTTTTATTTTACCTCTTTTTTGTTGCTTTTTTTACTATTTCAGTTATGTTTTGCTCTATAAAATGATTATTATTCTTCTCATACCACCACTATTGATGTGACATTATTGCGTAAGTGAAGACTAAGGGATCCGTTTCAGCAGAGAGGCAGCCTTGTTCTAGGTGCTATAGAGACTGGTGAGTGAAAAGTCCTCATGCTGGTGATGAGCACGGAGACAAGTATTTCTGAAACCAGATTGATAATTCAGCTGCAAACAGACCAATGTGACTTTCTCTCTCATGCCCCCAAAATGTAATAACTGCAGCTGTGTTCAGCTTCATTCAAAACATTGCATCCTTTTCCCTCGCGCATGGGTGGGCACTTCACGATGCTAAATAGGACATTTTGACTGCTCATATCTGTACCTTGGGGCCTACCAGATCTGAGAGCAATGTAGTGCCTGCTCATTTGACTTGCACAGCTGCAAAGCTTCCAGCACAAATGCTACTCAAACGCTTGCGCGCGGGGGTTGGATGTGATGGCACATTGCTCAGTTGAAGAGGAAAAATAGAGGGACAACAAACTCCCAAGCCTTGGTGGAGTGAGCCACCCTCCCCAAGCCAATGAGATTAAAGCAATGGATTTTCAAGTAGTTCTTCAGAGTGACTAATTTATATGGATATCAAGGATTCAGTTGGAGAATTAAAAAAAAGTAGCTAGGGGAAAATATGATGCTCTCTAAGTCCCAGTGGTATGCCACATTCATTTTACTAGAGAGTTTATTCTTTAGTACTTTCATGGATTGACATGAGGGAGGAATTCACATGTCAGGACAGATAAAATCTCCCTCCTGCCAAAGGAGTCTATTCAGACATGCATGTTAGTAGGTTGATAACTTATTCTGTATTGCAGAGGACTCAAAGATAGACATTTCTCCTTTTATCTCCATCTCTGCGCTCCCTGCATACTAAAGATACGGGGAAACAGCAAGATACATCTTAACTAGCCCTCTCAGAGAGGAGCGACTTCTCCTAGTCCGTGCCAAGAGATGCAAACTTAAAGGAATAAGGTGTCACACAGACTAATAGTAAATACATTAGCGATGTTTATGCGCATAATTTGAGCCCTGTGTGAATATTGTTTAAAAAAATACAAACCCTGGACTTTGTGGTTAATTTTTTTGCCAAGAAAAATGCATAGTATTGCAATGCTCTTGTTTCATGTTACTCTGCTGGAGGGATGGGGAATAGGTTGAGAAAGATGGGGGACCAGAACAAGCAAAACACATTGAAGAATCTGTCTTTGACATGCTTTCCAAATCCTAATGAAACCTTCATGTTTTTCTGGGAGATAGGCCCATTCTCCTTTGAAAGACTGGGGAATTGAGTCCAATGACTTTATTCCTTGACCAGAGCAGTTTCCTCTTCAAACTGGAATTAAAATTCAGGAATATTTACTCTTTTGCTTAAGCTGATCGTCTCCATTTCATACATTTTTGATTTTCTGGGGCTATCAAATGGCATAATTTTAGGGAAGCTGATTATTTAAGAGTATTGAATTAGGTGGATACACTCCTAAGGAGCCCTGTTTAGAAAATGGGGGATGAAGAGCCTCCGGAGTATAGCTCAGAGCACCTCAGAACTGCCCCTTGGCAGAAGGATTTTTTTTTCTCTCTCATTCTCCTTCTGCTGATGACACTGGGGGTGTAGCCTCCTTCACTGGGTACTGTGGAGCTAAATTTGTGGGTATGAAATAAATCCGATGTACTAGGAGTTTCTCTGAACTTTCTCTTGTCCTTCCAGCTCAGTTCCCAAAAGCGGATTCTTCTTATTTTTAAGCAGCTTATATATGTAACTTGAGATTAAAGTGGTTTGGAAAGTGTTATATATAGATGTGTATACATACCTCAGATATTTGCCTAGATGTATCTTATCTAAACTTCTGCATGTATCTGAATTTCCCAGGCTTGAACCATGGTTTGTGTAAATTGGTGTTGTCTCACTGCCTTTGAGTAAGCTTATTTACGTCAGCTCTGGAATTAGTCCCTTGTATTCCAGCCAGCACTTAGCTGCAAGAGTCAAAATACCATGGATATGTACTGTTTTCCTGTTATCTCTAGCCTCTCTAAAACCAGAAGCTATTAGAAATATTGTGAGAAAGCTATCTTGCAATATTTGCTCCCCACTTAAAGGTTTTAGATGGATATCTGGCAAGAATGTGCACTTATACCAATCCCCAAACTTTGGCATAGTTGTCTTTGGCTTAGTAGTAATTCATTTTGATTTGCATCCCCAAGATTTGAGATCTTGTAATTTCTGAGATCTTCAGACAACATTTTTTTTGTTTTGCCCCACCATTTTCATATATTTCCAAGCTGCCTGAATGGAGAAATGTAACAAGAAAAAAACCTCATGAAAATTCCCCCAAACCTATTTCTTTTTCCCTCTGGGAAATGCAGTCTATACTGCGGTCCTTTCTAGAGAATGCTTGAATTCTACTAAGGTCCAATCCAACATGCTTCATTTTGGAAGTAAAAAGATTTTCCCAGACAAGACTTAGTGAATTAATGACTCAGAGGCATAGACAGACCGAATGGACTATTTGTTTCATATTAATTATTAAAGTGGTGTTATCACTAATGATAATATATAATGACACTTCTTCCAATGAATTCTCCTCTATTTGTGTATCACTTAATATGGGAGTGATTCTTTTTAGACTATAGAAGATGACATTTTAGCATGGATAATAATACATAAAAAGGTAAGAAAAGGGACACAATTGGATAACATAAGTGATCGATTTAAATTCAGTCATACATCATATAAATTCCATAGTTGCTTCCCACATTCTTTATGGAATATTTTCTTCCTGTTATTATTTACCAGCAAATACATTCTTTAATGTTTTAAGAATATTTTAGACAAAGAGAATTCAGCAAGGTGAGCTCAAAACTGCGATTTCAACTTTGAATTGTCCTTTTCTATTGATCTTCCTGTGATTTACAACTGTTTCCCATCAGAAAGTTCTCTCCTGCTTTATGTCAATGAAGTTTCTTCCTTACATAGTGCACCTGTTTTGTGTCCCTCGTGAAGGGAGATTAGTCGCTAGCTTTGAGAATTTGTTGCCCAGTGGCTATCCTCACCGTAAAACCAACCAAAAAGTTCTGTGTGTTTCTAGGTAGAATTGCTCGGAGATTTGTAAAACGATTTTGATCTTGGATGTGAGCCTGCCATTAAAGTGCTTGACTTGCCTTGACCACTGTAATTTTAGAAAGCTGACCCTTCTCCCTTGCAATTTACACAGTGTTTTTAGCCTAATGCAGAATTTCCCTCTTCTGCAGCTGGCAAGAGAATATCCATCATTTTCAGATGTAGACATATGATCCAGGAGGCAATTGAAGGTATTTTGGAATCATATGGTTTGGTTTATGAATCTGGATTGGTCAAGAGAGATTTGCCTGAAATCCTTGAGAGAGTGTGGCACCTCACTGACTTGAGAGGCATTTTAAAATAAAAGCTGAAGTTAAATGCGTTTTATAGAGCGGCTCAAAACTTCTAAAATATAAATCTAAAATATTTATATGTGGGCTGCAATGGAACAGAAGTTACGACCTCATATGTGAATGTCTAGGATTTGTTTTTTCCTTCCACCAGCCCACCTGGAATGACTTTAGCTTTCAGCTTTACCTCAGGCTGTACCCAGGTTAGCTTCTAGTGACTTATGACTCCATCAATCTGCACAGATATGTGCTGTACTTCTTCAAGGGAAGTAGTTCATCTTCTATATGACTGCATCTCCACCTCTTCCAAAGTTCAAAGAACCCAGGACAATTGCTTATTCAAACGGGCTTCCAGTGAGTATAGAAGATGTTCTCTCTGCCTTCCTGCATGGATTGGGACTTTCTGGTGAACTTTGATAGAGACAAAAACTTTCAGAGTAATCCATCCCCTGTTGAACTAGAAAGACATGCGATGATGGTGATGAAATATCAGGTGAGATTGCTCCGTATGTTTTAAGGAGCTTTGAACTGGAAATGGATCAATTTAGAGCTCTTTTCTGAAGCCAGAGGAGCACATTTTTTATGATCCATTTCCCATGAACTAACAACTGTTCCCTATCCAGCAGACAGTTTACTTGTAGCTATTTTGACTTGCATTATTCCTCTTAATGAAGATAAACATAAGTCAGACACAGGAAAGCCACAGAATGAGTATGAATGGGAAGTGTTCCAAGTATTCAGCATTTACTAGACAAAATTGGCCAGTAATTCTTTTTGCTTTTCACTGAGGATAAAAATCCCTGAAAGATAATCATCATCATTGTTTGAACTAATATAGCACTTTTATCCAGTGATCTGAGAACACTTCCCAAACATTAACTGGACTGCGAACAGCCTGGAGATTAGATTCATATTATTTAAAATGCCTGTTTTACAGACAGACAAACTCACAGGTTACCTAGAGGTACCATGACTTTCCATGGGTCACAGAGTCAGAAGAGTACAGAAGATTTCTGACTACAATTTCTGTGATTTCGGTGACATTGCAAAGGATGCTTAATATTGCTTATTCGAGTTGCTTAAATTATTCATATTACAGCGACTTTTGGCATGAATATTTTTCCTGCTTACGTGCAGCTTTTTTTAAAATTGATTCTTTTTTAGTGATTATTTGTATGGCTGTACACTGGCATTTTCTGTCCTATAAACTGTTCATGTTTTCAATGCTCAGGTTTGTTAATTGGCAGATGATTAGTAACCTAGATCACCTATTATTTTTAATTCCTCTTGATTGGGTTACTATAACTTTTTTTGAGCCAGAGAAGAAAGAACAAATATTCAATTCGTGCAAGACCACCTTTGTGGGAATATAGTCACTTCCCTGGTGGGAAGATCCATTCCCCAAACCTTTATCTGAACAAAACCTACTTTCCTGTATGTTTCCATAAAGCAAATATTAGGATGGCATGAGCATAGGTGAAACAGATGTTCAGAATGAAGATGGGTGCTCACAGATGCTGTAGGTCACCCAGTTCCAGTGACTGTACAATTAATAGGTGATGGTGAGTGGACTTGCGTAATTCACTGGGAACAATTCAAGGCACTCGTAGCTTCTCACACTTTTTCTATATGCTACTGTCTCCAATCATCAGATGAGTTCTTAGGGCAATTTTGTTTCTTTATTTGTAGATCCATGGTTTTAAAAGTTATCTAGTTTTCTCCTGCTTGTGTTCCACTAATGACGGTAAGTAGACTGTGATGTTCACACTGAAATCATTTGCCCAGAGAGGCTAAATAGATCATGCCCTTCCTGAGCCTTGAATCTGTACCCTACAAACAGCACCATATGGTTAATTTTTAAGCCAACAGATCAAGTGTTTAATAAAGCAGGGGCTGGGGGGATGAGGAGGAGGAGAACTGTTGTCCATAGAAGTCATTGTTCTGGTAGACTCCACTTAACCCTTTGTAGCCTGGCAGGAACAAATCCATGAAATGGAGCTTTGACTAATCAGACGAGAGGGGGAGGTAAAGGTAGGCATCAACTTGCGGGCCAAATGCATCAAAAATGTTATTTAGGTGTTACTCCAAGATAATTATTGATTTATAGTGGGTAGAACACTGATCTGGGGATTAGGGTCTCCAAGTTTTGTTCTTCATCCTGTCATATTTTGCTGTCTTACCTCCACTTTCCCCTTCTATTTTACCCACACATCTTTGGGCTAATGTGCCTGCAGAGCGTAACCCTGCTGATCAGGGCACGTCCTTCCAAAAATGTATTAGCAGATTCTGCCTCCACAATTTATATGAACCCTGACCTGAATTGGGACAGGCAGGTTCTCTGAATTACAGCAGCACACATGTTAAGATAGAACTGGAATCATTTAATGGGGCAGGTCTCAGTATTTTAATTAGATAGCTCAAACTACCTCTTTATTCTTCCACATAAAGTTAGATTTGAAGGAGATGATCAAAATTTATTTACGCATGCATTCAAACAAGACAACATTGTAACTGAGAAAGCTTAAAGTTTTGTGTTTAAAAAAACCCCAACAATGCAATTTGGGAAATGAAGTCATCTGCAGAAAAAATACCGACACAACAACAAAGCGGTCTTCCAATTCCTGTGTTTTTGGGTTATAGCATGCCATCTTTAGTATTTATTTCCCTAAGAGCTTGTCTTTTTTTTTTTTTTAACAGATGTATACTCCTTTCATGGGTGTTTATTTAAAATCCTGCCAATATATCTGAAATCAGCACATACTGAATGTTGATGCACCACCTTGCCTAATTGACTTAGCTGGAAAATAAACAGTGAAAGGCTATTTTAGCAGCAAACTGGTTGATACAGCTACTCATTCCTTACCTTTATCTATGTACCACACAAGCAGACAAGTACTAACACCCGATAACACGGACGCAAGGTTGCTACACACATTTTCTGCAGTTTTTAACATTTTGGGGACAAACTTTGAATCTGTCACACTTTGAATCAGAAGAATAACATTTTTATCTGTGCTGTCCTAAAACCTTGATAACATCCGTAAGATGCCATCCCAACCTTATAAAAAGCTTATAAAAAGTTATTATTTTAAAAACAATAGGTTCCTGAATATTCACAGTAAATAAGGATTATAAGGCTATTCACGCAACGTGAATAATTTGCTGCTAATAATATTGACACTCAATCTGTCTGCAAAATGTCTCTGTTAGCAGGAAACAGCCACGCTGGGAGGTGTTAGGAAGACTTTGCAGTGGAGTGGCAGAATGAAGTAATTAAAAACTGATTGGAAAATGTATTTGAAGTTCGAAAAAAAATTATTTTTCTGCCTTTTTAATAGGAAATATTAGAAATTAAATACTAATATATTATTATAGAGACAAATTGCCTTCTGCTAGTTTTGCTGCTTTTTGTTTTTTCAACAAAAATATATCCTTGCTTACCTAAAGAGACCCAACCTGGAGCCTATTGGTAAAAATGTAGAGAAATAAAGTGCTCCCGCAAAAAAAAAGAAAGTAAATTTTTGACCATGCAGTGGTACTGATCACAGAATTGGAACATGAAGAAGTTTGTTAAGAAGAACTGAGGAGACAGGGCTTTAGCAGAAAGGCATAAAGGGGTCTTAATGGAATTAATATTTTGGTTTCACGTAGGATATGCTCTTTTCACACAAATCTTAGTTCTGACGTGATCTTTTGGTCAACTTTTCACCAAATAAAATGATTATTCCTGGGAAAATATTTAGCAACTGAAAATGACCATTTTCTTTTGAGTTGGGTTAGGCACCGATACATCTTTTTGAATGAATGCTGTGGGGGTTTTGCATTAAAGATTTTCTATCATATATTTCAGAAATTAATATTTATTTTTGTTAATTTAGCATGAAGGTTACTCCTCTGAAGCTGTTTTTGAGCTCTTATCCATCATACCAGGGTATTAAATGACTACAGATTTTTGCCATTGATATAAAAGTGTCTTAGTGTATTTATGCTGCACATGTCCTTTATTAGAACAGGATTTTTATACCACATCATTAAAAAAGAATATAAAAATAATACAATGACAAAATATGGATTTTTCATATGTCTTTGCTCAGGAGGAATTTTTAACATTAAAATAGTAAATCAAAAGTAGAATGCAGTAAAGAAGAGCCCTCGGATTAGACTTAATATGAAAGAACTTGATTATGTTAGAACATTTAGTGTATTTAAACAACAAAAAAATGTTTTGTGTCTTATTGATTATGGCTCAGATTCTTTTTGCAATAATTTTCTTTTGCTTTTTTTAATCAACTTTGATTAGAAAAGATAATTTTTAAATTAGTCATTTTGTGTACAGACAATTTAGTTGTTTGTTTGTTTTTTTTAAATAACTCTCCAGTTTGGCACATTCTGTATTTGCTCACAGACAGGATTCCTGCTATACTCTTACTGTGGTGAATGAGGAGATTTTTAGTGCTTGTTCATGTTAGATACTCTGAGAGGACATGCAGTGTCAGGCAAAATAAAATCCATTTCCTAGAGCATCATTTCTAAGTTATACTGATATTAGCTACTCAAATAATTAGACTTATTGCGTGCATTGCATACATGTTAAATAAAAAGGAAAGAATCAGAAGGAAAGGAAGAATTTCAGTATCAGTTTTCTAGAGCTAAGAATTGAGACCAAACAGTCAAGGCTCAGAAAGCCTTCCTAATTGTAAGCTAGAAGTCAGGAAACTCTTGGGTTGAGCTAACGAGAGGAACAGAAAGCTTTGCTGAACAGGATGACACTCCCGAATAGCTTAAATTTATGATCATCACATGAGTAAATCTCCCGTTGATTCTGAGCTGAAATGGCTCAGAACTGGTGGCTTCAGAGCCACCTCCGCCGAGGTGAATGGTGTTTGAAACCTGCTCTGAACACATGGGAATGTTGCAGCCAGATAGGAGAAAATTGGATCCCATCAGGAAATGACCAGTGCAAGAGGAGGTTATGAGTTTATTAACCTGATGAATAAAAGAAGTAAATATTTGGTGTAAAACCTGTCAGAGATTACACCTGTAAAACTTGTAATTCAGCTATTTCCTCTTATAGCTGTCAAAATATGTCTGGGGTGAGTTAATATAACATTACACGTTTCAGAAACTTTTGCTGTAACCTGAAGTTCAGTAATTTTTTTCCTAGCAAGTTTTTTTCTTCCTCACCAACTTATCAACAGCCTCCCTTTTTGTCTGCAGGCTGGCTTCTCAAACGTTTCTTTCCATAGGCATAATCTTTGCTCTGTGTTTTCAAAAAGCTTTCAAAATA
Source organism: Gorsachius magnificus (assembly GCA_034008185.1). NCBI lineage: Eukaryota > Metazoa > Chordata > Aves > Pelecaniformes > Ardeidae > Gorsachius > Gorsachius magnificus. The sequence goes on from CM067088.1 coordinate 6,081,551, forward strand.
CTTAAACCCAATCCTTAGAAGAGTAGCAACTTGATGGGCTGAATGCCACATGGATAATTATTGATGGACTTAAGGAATGAGTTTTGCTCGTGGACTGGAGTCTCGCTGGCGTCTGCAGCCTGTCTCTGCTGTTTAATAGCATTTCTGGAAAAGGCTCGAGAGAGGATTGTGGCCCTGATACAAACTTCAGCGGAAGGAGGCAATAGGTAGAAAAGTAGGGCAAAGGAGCGCCAGATAACAGTTGCCCGCCACCTTCTCTGTCCTCACATGAGTCAATTGTCAACATTTTACTATGAGAACTGAAGATATTGGACAACCTTTGCCTGCAAAATTTTCAGCACTGAGGAATAAAAAAAAAAAATCACTGGAGAAGATTTTTTTTTATTTAAAAACAAGTACATCACATTAAATGGTTCTGTAGTCTCTCCCTTTCTCTCACTTTTTGCCCTCTAGATGAAGAAGGATTTCTCTCATACATTTCAAAAAAATTCACCTCTCTGTAACCTACAGTTCATTCAATCAAGGCTTAGCGTAAATAATCAGTATGGAAAACACCAATCGGCTTTGAAGAGCCCTGGATTTAGAAGGAATACACTGTTCGTGCCTGTGGAACTCCTCCGGGAAGCAAAGAAAGGAGAATGTGTCTTGATTTACACTGCCCTATTTCTCGGATCTGCCAGCCTCTCTGCTCTGTCCACTTCACTACCGTCAGATGCTGTGAGACAAGCATATGGTGTTTACTTCTCTGACTGACATCTCTCTGGTTTTCCTTACTCCTCGAGAGAATCCTCTCTTGCCAAGTCAATTTGAAAGGGCTTGGATGTAGCCATGGCCCTCTGGTTGGGATCCAAACTATTCCTCATTTTCCCTTGGCAAATGTCAGTAGAGGACAACCTCCCTCCTACCTACAAAATCAGTGTTTCACGGAGGGAAACTCAAATCCAAAGAGCAGCCTTGACCCCCTGTGTCCTTCTGTACCTCATCCATTTGGGGCCATATGAAGATGCCACCTGGGGACTGCAGCAGCTCCCCATGCTGCCCCCGTGAGCATGGAGCCTGGGGGCTGGAGGGGAGTGGAGCAGCCTGGGTCCCAGGTGAGGGACCGCTAGGAAAGCCTTGCCAAAGGGCTGTGGACAGCCACTGGCACTGCTGCTGCAGCTGATGAAGACTGAAATGAAGAGTTGCCAAGCAAAGGATTTGCATTTGCTGTAGGTTGTGAAGCTTAAATGCAGCTTGGCTTGGGAGTGGTTTTAATATCCCAGGGATTTCCCCCTCCACACTTAGAGACACAAGCTGGACGCATTTTGAGTGAAAATTAAAAAAAAACCAAAAAAACTCCAGCCTCTTTTAAGATCGACTTCTTGTGCTTTATTCCTTTTCTTTTCCTCCTTCTGTCTCCTCCCTCCCTCCCTCCAAGACTTTGATCTGGTGGCAACAGCATCTTTATCACTCTTATCAGGTCCCATGTTCTTTGCTGTCCTTTTGAAGTGTGATTTCCTGCGTCTAGTGGTCAAGAAAGGATACTGGGCACTGCAGGTTTCCTGTTGCTTTTCCTCTGTAACTACAAGTTTGCTTGGCTTTCCTTCCTGTTTTTCTGTTTCGTTTGTTTGTGCTTCCCTTTACTGTCCAAACCTGCCTCCCTCAGACAGGTTGTCCCCCATCTGCAGATCATTATCACTCATCTATTTTTCTTCTTCAGCATCTAAGAGTGATCTTTCCCTTTTCCTATGTGCCTCATCCTTTCTATTCTTCCTTCCTTCTTCTTTCATCTGTTTCTTAAGCTTTTTTATCAACTCTTTTATTTTGAGTCATGTTTTCTGGTCTTTCTAAGATGTTCTTTAGACTTGTCTTAGAGCCTTGACTGAACGGGCGAAAAACCTGCAAATGAACCAGATGTTCCTTTGGGATTTTGTCCAAATCATACTGGAGTCAGAAGCAACTCTGATTGACTCAATGGGATTGAGGGCAAACTCCCTGTTCTTGCATCTCCTGATCATTTGCTAGTCTTTCCAGCTCTCTTCTGATGGCGGTTTGCAATCTTTGACATGTTATTAGTTTGAAGGAAGATCTTCATAGAATTTTTTTTTTTTTTCTTTTTTTTTTTTATTAAGGAAAAGAAGGCTCTGAAGAGATATTTAGCTTTCACAACCAGTAAATGCAATTCCATATTTCACTACAGGCTCCAAATCTGTGTTGGGATTTTCCAAATCTATGATGTATGAAATAATTCAGATGGTAAAACATTATTCAGGGGCTTCCCAATTATTCCCACAATACCTGTTTGGGAGGATGAAGAGCGCTGAGGCTGTTTTCTCTGCTTTTAAGCAGGTTTTTACTTTCCACAGGGAGGTGGCAGTTCAGTTAAAAACCCCCACATCCATGAGTTTAGGCTTTCTTATGTACCAGCGCTGAGTGCATCCAGGCACAGGAGGAGTGAGGAAAACTTAATTTCAGTCACAATGCTGATATTTGGCAAACGAGTGGTTTTACGGTGCTTCATGCAGCTCTGTTATTTATTTATTTATTCTCACAGATAAAGCGCAGTGGCTTAATGGGTGAGCTGGGCTATCACATTAACTTCTCTATCCAGCTGGGCACAGATTTGCATCCTGCTGCCACTGGGCAGGGTAGGATCGAAGCTTGCTTGCTGGGTACGGTGCAGCGCTCATACCCAGCTGAGCTGTAGCTTACCAGGGGATACGTCCCCTCTTGGAGGCACAAATGGCAGCTGCTTTAGGCAATAGGAGAAGGCCTTGGAACATCCCTTCTCTGTCAGGGAACTTGGTGTACTTTGCTCTCACCAGATGCTCATGGTGCGTTATCATCCCATTTTCACTCTAGGAATCATTGGCTGAAAAAGCGCTAGTAAGGCTGGGGGTGAAGTGAATACATATTTTATAATGTGAGTTTATTGCAGCTTTTAAAATCTGATCTGAATCAATATCCTCCTACCCTAATAAGACTTTTTTCTAACTTTCTGTGTTATTTCATTCCAATAAACTGACATGCTTAATACCCTGAATATATCAAGTCTTTCCTTCTCCCTTATCTTTAGAAAGAAAAAAAAAAAAAGAGTGTGAATAATTCTGGAAAGTTTTTTTCTCCTTCATTTAATTACTATTAAACTATAGAAAAACAAGTGCAAGAGAAAGAGGGGGAGAAAATAAAAATCAGAAAAGAAGGATCAAATAAAAAGGAATCAAAACTTCTGATTTCAGCTTAAATTTCTTCCCTCCTTTCGCAGTTAGCAGAGCCCATGACGAGTTATTCTGTAAGCTAAAGGCGGTCAGCATGGAGGGAAGCCGAAAGACTCCTTTCGATAGGAAGGTGGATTCGCTGCCTGCTCAGGCTGTTTTCAGGCGGCGAGTCTTTTCTGTTGTTGTTGTAGCTGTGTAGCGGCGCAAGACAAAAGGGGACACTGCAGCTCTCAAGCTTTCAGGACTGGGGGCTGAAGAGGAAAGGAGAGAAGAGCATGATTGATGGAGTTCTGGTTGGCTTATAAAGGGCAGCCGGGAGTGCAGGGAAATAATCAGGGAAAAGGGCGTCCCGTACCGGCTCGCTCAGAGGGGAGAAATGAATCCTGCACCTCTGCATTATTAAGTTGTCAGGCGGGCTGATGATGAAAATCTGAAGGTCAGGCATAACAAGAAGCACCTTATGGGGGGATCATGACCTTTCTGGAAGTGCTACACTCATGTTTATCTGCACCTAACCCTTATCCACAATTCTTCATTTGATAAGAACACTGGGAGAAGGGACGGCGAAGGGGGGAGGGAGAGGGAAGTCCTCATCATATGTATAAGCAGCGTGTAAAATTAGGCTTCCTGTGAAACTGATTGTGGATGCTCAATTCACAGTGAAAGATAATAAACCAAAAGGACACACGAGGGATGCAGGCAGAAATTGTTCACTACAGTGGAACTCAATAAAGGGAACAAGAGCTTTCCTAAATGACAAATTTGGTACAGTGGTGCTAAAATCAGGATTCTCCCTGGCACCACTGCAGCAATTTGCTCTCAGCTCTACCACTTTTTATTTACTTTGGAAGTCCTAATAATGTTAGAGAGTGGCTTTTTCATCTACTTATTTATTTATTTCTCCCCAGCAATGTTTATTCTTTAACTGCTTACTTTAAACCAAAGAGTCAAGGTGAAGGACAATGAAACGCTAGATTCCAATTGATTTTTGCTCTTTAGTTTCCATATCAGAAATGAGTATAAATATAAATATATTCCAGGGTTAGATGCCTGTCCTATGCGTGCCTTATTGACTGCTTTAATAAATGTCATGACCCCTTCTGTACGTGTGTGCACACACAAACCCACACATGCTTGCAATCAAATAGGTAGAGGTATTGCTTGGATATAAATGCAGTAATGATGGCAATCACACAGAAAATATTCCAAGCCTAAATCTGCTCTTAGAATGTGCTAGTAAGCTTTTTATTTCACCCCAATTTACAGCATCTTGATTTTGCTTTTCAAATCCGTGAAGTATTTAAAGCATGACAAAGTACACTTGTGGAAAAGTGAAGTCAAACAAGACTTCATAATTATTGCAATATATTCACTTTTCATGCATAATCCTTTAAATTAGCAATACAATATATCACCTCTACTGCCACTAGAGGCTAATGCACCTCTATTGAAAGCTATGTTAAGGAAAATTATGTCCTATCTTGAAAAGGCACATAACCTTCCAAAATATTAAATGACAGTAGGTTCAGATCCTGTAATTCTTGCATACTCAAGTAGCCTCATTAGCCTTGATTTTCTTACATCAATGGACAATAACCTATTAACTTTAATGGATTTACTAATATACACTGATGTAAGATCAGAATCAGTACCTTTGGGATGTCTTATTTAAGGATTACCAGACCAGCAGGAAAAGAAATATAATATACAAACTAATGAATACTTTTATTAGATGAGTAGTATGATACTGAAACCCATCAACCGCCTTTAAAATGACTCTTTAATGAAGAGGTGACACTGAAAAATACTATAGTGTCGATACAGCACATAATGAACCCTCTGTATCACATAAAAATGAAAGAAAGGTTTTCTATTTCTATTGTTTAAGTGATCCAATTTATCTAATTTTACTCCTCTGGCCTCCCATGTGCTTCCTATCGCTGTGGTTTACAGACCACTTTTGGTATCCTATTAAAAAGCAACAACAACTCATAGTGCCTGTGTATTGTGCAGTGACTTCCATCTTCACATCTGCTACTGATCCGTGGTGAAGGTTGATACAACTTATTGCTGAGGAAACTAGGGCATGGGAAATGAAGTGACTTGTCCAGAGTCACTGAGAAGACCGGTGATAGACCCTAGGTCATCTGGAATTGAATCTGGTGGCCTCTTCATTTTTAACTTTTTTTCCTTAGGTAAAACAGCACTCTTTAAAATAGGTGGAGCTGAACCATGGTTTGGATTTCAATCTAGGCTTTGGGACAGATTTGGTGGAGTAGAATCATATGCCCTTGCGGAAGTCAGCAGAAATCTTTGTGGAGCAAACTGTTATGTAGGGTGAACAAGGGCTGCAAAAGGCAGGTTGCATCTTAGCTCCCTTGCAAATCCCTTTTGACTAGCAATATTTGCAGTAGGTTTTGAATGTGAAAGCCCATGGGCGTGTAAAAATATGCTTTGAAGGTCATTGTGTGGGCAGATTTGCCTCCGAGCAACAAAGCCTATGAACCACTCCAGTTTTTCTACACAATGTTGAATCTCTGAGCACTTCAAGGGAAACAGGAATTGCTAGGAGATTGGCCTTTTCAGATTACTTGGCCATCCCCAAAACTTCATAACCAAGCCTCTACAGCCACTATGATGTGATCATCATGGGAAAACATATTTGTCTCAGCTCATGTGCATTCACCCAAGAGTGTATTTGTTTTATGTGTATAATGTGAGCCTCCCAAAACATTGCTGGGAAGCAAAAGCCAAATGCAAGGAACTGTACAGAATTTTCACAGCTTTGTCCTTTGTAGCTTCCTCACATCGATTACTTCACTCTTTTCAGTGGTGGGGGCTTATTTAAGTCCCTTTTTGCTAACCCGCCCCCATTTCCATGAAACTTAAGCATGTGTGAGACTTGCGAGAGATTTTATTATCTTTCGAGACTTTTTTCCTCCTCCTCCTCCTGTCATCAGAATTGAAACTGGCTGATAGATGAGACAGAGAGGCATGATCTCATAACATGGTTTGTTAGAAATAGAAGCTAACAGACAATCTGTGTAAAAACTGTTGGCCAAATCAGATTTTCTTACGGATTTCAGAATTGCATTCTTTCATAAGTTTATATGACACATTCTTGCTATTTCTTACCTTAAAATGTCATGCCAGATATTACTAAAAATCAGCTGTTGGTTTTTTTGGTTTTGGTTTTGTTTCTTTTGTGTTACTACAACACATTGTAATATTGATATTACTTAGGAGGGGTTTGACTGTCAAGTATCCATACTGGCAGCATCTTATGAAAAAATTTGGAGCCAATAAATAAGATACTGATGTTAGAAAAACCTACAACCAGCTCATCCCCAAACACAAAAGAGCTTGATTTTATGCAGTGCAGAGGACAAAAGTAATGAAAAAGGGAGGCTACTTAATAGTTGCTAGTCAGATGTGGCAAGGGCTATGGTAGATCTTAAACCTAATGAGTCTGAGCTAAGGAATAAAGAAGTCTTTTCCTTTGCAGCATCCAGAAGAATGAGTGATGATTTCCAATTGAACTCTTTTAAAATTAGATCTGGCTAGAACTCAGTGGGCAAGTTTGCCTCGCATAATGGATCATTTTTAGGCCAAATGCAGCTTTCATTGAAGTCAATGGAAATATTTTCATTGACTTCAGCAGGTTTTGATTCAGGTGCCTCTATCTATTAAGCTATATAAAGTTCTGGAAAATCAAGGAAAGGGCATTTATGTGGTTATTTGTAGTGGCTTTGAAGCTCTTTTAGGGATCACAAAAATGACCTCAGTTTTTTGTCCAAAGCTGAGATTTTATAGCCTATTGGTCAATAACCTGGACTGAAACTTTTTATACTGTCCAAAAAAATACTAGGTACCTTTAAAAATAGCTCCTGAGAAAGACGTGCCACCTACCATTTCCACTGTTGTTTCTCAGCTGCACAAAGCATTACTATGCTGCTTTAGGGATGACTGTTTTTACTCTTCGTTTACAAAGCCTGCCTTTTAAAGTGTGCTAATCCCCTAAACTCAGTGCAGATCTCAGAGGGCTGAAAGCTGGCATGGGAGATGCCAATCCAGGTGTGGTGTTCTTTTCAAAGCATGATAGAAGTCATGGCTGAGTTATAGGTTGGCAGATGCACACACATCACTTGGCCAAGCTGCAGCTAAAAATGGCTTAATATCAAAACACAACAGTTTACAAGCAGGCACTTAATCCTTTATATGGGCAAGGTGCCTGTTGTGAATAAGGAGGGATGAACCTGATGGAGGACTTTTATTTTCCCACCCATTTCTTTCACAAAACAAATAAAGAAAAAACCCATCAGTTCCTTGTTTCCTCTTCTCACTTCTTAAATCTCTTCATCTCCGGTCTTCCTATTACTCTTGCCAGTCCATTTCTTCTCTCTCATAATGTCTTCTCTTGTTGATGGTGTTTCCACCCATGTGGTTGCTGTTAGTTTAACTTTTCAAAGAGTCAGCAACTGCTGTTTGTGTTATGCTGCTCATTACAGAGGTTCCTTGTATACTGTGGTCTCAGTCTTGGAAATCTGTGGCCTTGATTTTCTTTTTGGTTGCTTTTCCTTAGTCAATAAAACCATATAAACCCATTCAAATTGAAAACACTATTGCTATTTGTACATGGGGTGAAATTCTATACATTTCTGCCAGGAAAGTGAACATCAAAAGGGGCAAGAATCTTTAAGGAAAAAATGCTGAAGACTGTGTTGTCTTTTGAGTTTCCATATCTCTGTTATGCTCTTCTGTATGAAGGAAGTTTTCTGTCATGGACCTTTTATTCTCCGTTAGCTAGAGAAAACATTTAGACAGCTTAGAATTTTTTGTTTGTTTGTTTGTTTGTGTATCTGCTAAATACATGTAAGTGCCAGGTTGTGAGTTAATACAAGGTGTGTAATTAATGCAGTCAGTCACCTGTATGTGGGGTCAACGAGCAGCATTTGTTCTTTAGGGAGCAGCTGCTGACCTTGGAAACTGGTTTGGTTGTTTTTGGTGCTCTCTTCCAGCATGTACAATCAGGGTGACTCTTGTGAGGAAAACCACCAGGAAGTATTTTACTGGACACAACGTTCCTTGAGGTTACAAGTACCCTGGAAAACATTATCTGAATATTGGACTTGCCTGGGACAATTTAAGGCATTTCAGGGAATAGTTTAGGACTAGGTGTGGCAATGGCTTTTAGTTTCAGGAATCTGAAATTGTTTCAAGGGAAATGTTTTCTTGAATTGGAAGCCCCTTGGTGTAAGGACCAATCCTGAGATTTTTTGAAGGCACACATGGACAGAATTAGATTATTAAGTTGAACAGAATTCTAACAAAAGAGATTAATCTTACATCCCAGGTGGGGAGCCTTTACCTGGATTTACCAATCCATTTGGCGGTGGGACACAGAAATCCTGTGTCAATTTTCTAAATAACTATAACTTCTATATTTTTTCCCCTAAATGTAGTACAATATTGACTGTGTCATTCTTTCCTTGTGCTGTTTCCAAGATGAGAACTTAACTCATAGCCACAGCTCCAGTTAGTGGCAGTGCTGGGATTAGAATTTGATGCCAGTGGAATACAGAGATTGACATAAATACCAAAGAGAGGAAATTTGGATTAGATGTGAGCAAATATATACAGAGACTATAGCATAAACTATTCCAAAATCACACCCACTTCTTCAGAGTTTACTCATTATAAACCTGTCTGACTTTAGCTGCCGTAGTGGAAATGAACACTGGAATTTGTACAATATTGTCTCATGGAAGAAAATTAGTTGTGGCCTTCCTAAGAGAAGTGGAATAGTTTAAGCAGCAGTTTCATTATAGTGCTTTTACTGGGCATTATTTTTACTATGGAAAGTCCTTTAAAATTAATGGGAATTGATTTCAGTGGCCTTTGACATATTACTGAAAATAATATGGCAAAATACAACCTTTTCCCTCTTACGGCTACGTAAAGGCTTTAACTGGGAAAGCAGTTTACAATGGTGCCCCCATGTAAGGCTTTATTCAAAAGATTTTACGCTTGATAACATCTGAGCCATAGGAGCTGTATGTGGGGTTTAGCATCTTAGCAGCTGCAATTCTTAATCCTGATTCCGTTACCTCCATATTAAAAGCTCCATGGTCACAGGACACCAGCTTTGGCCATTCTACATTGTCATTCATTCCTCCCCCACACACGCGTGCCTGACCGTATAGGAAAATGAGTTTACAACCGACTACGCCTATGGGACTCCCGGAGGGATACAATGTGAGAGCCTTTACTAGTGGTGGATGGTCCTCAAAAGGTTTGAAAGTTTGGTAAGTACATCCTTAACCAAACTCTTTTGACCTTTATTCAGATTTGTTTTTGGAGAAGGGCAAAGGGTTGGGCCAATTCTTGTTTAACCCAACTGGCTTGTCCATCTGTAGGCTGTAATTAATCACTAAATCGCTGCCATACTTTGTTTTGGAGGCTAGGTCCCAATACAGCACGGCACTATACTTAACTTTAAGCACATGACTAATTCTTTAAAGTCAAAGGGATTACTCATGTGCTTAAAGTTAGCTGCATATTTAAGCAGTTTGCTAGATCAGGCCTTGAGGGTTTAGGGAGCATTCGTATTTATTGTACAGCAGCGCCAAGTACCTCAGTTTGCCTTTGCAGTACTTTGGTACTCCTTGTTGCCTTGGAATTTTCTTTACAGCAGTGGTGCAAAGGAAAGGTCGGGTGTAGTTTGGAGCAGGACTTCGTCCACCCCCAAAGTGGGGGATTGGGGACTCAATTTTCAGTTTTGTGGACTTTTGCACAAAGAGGTAGGCTCAGAACTTGGCCACTTTCAAAATTAGGGAAGTTTTTTTGTTTATGTTACTTCTATTTCATCTGGACTTGGAGCATGAGTAGCTTATGGTAGGTCATGCATTTATTTCTTAATGTGAAGCTGCTTTGTCATATAAAAAATATAAAGACATAAAATAATCAGTATCCAAGAAAACCAACAGAAATCACCGTGTTTGGATCTTTAGCAGTAACTGATCATGGTTCTTCAAGCCTAATTCTCAGCTTGCTCAAATAGGTAGCGATAGCGGTTTTACACCACTTGAGGATTTGTCTCAGGCCTTGCAAATAGGCTTTTTGTATTGTAAAATGCAGGGGGCAGTGAACTGAACTGCATCCCACAGGCTGAAACCTCACCAGAAAATTTGTAATTCTCATTTAAAAAAAAAAATCCTGTCTGTTTTAATGAAACTAAGACTTTCTGAGTGTACGTCAAGGGTTTTATTACTGGTTCTACATAATAAAGTAATTCTGTAATTAGTAATACATTTGTCACTCCTTTACTGAGGAAAAAGTAAAACATGTACCGCTTTTGTGTAAATCCTGACAGTGGTGATTTTTTTCCCAAGAATTATACCATTATATCATAAAAGTGTCAAGGCATGAGTTTACTGTTCCTACTAATATTCTAAAATATTCTCTTAGGCTGACATCTCTGTCAATTAAAATTAAACAAAATTGCATTCTGCCATATACACTTCAAATAGGAAGCTTTCAAGTTTATGGCTGTTCTTTGAATTGATTTTTAAGATGGCATCTGTAAAACTTGGCTAGTACAAGATGAGGTAGGATGTAGTTAAGGTTCAGTCAATTTTAAAAATGTTTTAAAGATCGTAAATTGACAACTGAAATAGACTGAACATCCTTGGGATTTTGGGCTGTCAAATATAAATCCAGGGTTTTTTAAAAACTGAGCTCTTGCAAAGTGAAAATTTTATGAAAACATGTTCTTCCCCCCCCCCCCCTCTTTGATATTTTTGCAATAAGTTACACAAACAAGAGGGCTTCTGGTGTTGTTTCCAGTTGCTCGGTCTCGCGGGATTTGGAATTCTTCTCCTGGTGTTTCCCACAGAAATGGAGTGAGAACGTGCTTTCTCACGGGACTGTATTTCTCATGGAAAATAATAGGGTTGCCGGCAGCAAACGTTTTCTGCAGTCATACCCTGCCAATAAAGTCTTCAGGGAAATTATTGCCCTCAATAAGATGAAGACTAGTAAATTGGAACCCCCATCCCTACTACACAAAGATATGTCTTTAGGAAACTTTCTCCTTCTATTATTCCCTGGAAACCCTGACCCCAAGAAAATGCTGTAGACAGTAATGCTTGGTTTACACTTAATTTTGTTCTCCAGAATAAAGATGTCAGTTAGTGTGTAAAAATAAAAAAAAAGAGCAATTCCCCCTCCATACACCTTGACCAACATATTTATGCCAGCACAAACCCTGGTGTAGACAGTTATGCTGGGAAAAGTTATTTTACAGCATAGGTCTATTTTGTTCAAGGAACTACTTCAAACTATAACAACCAATGATCCTTTTTGCTGTTAAAAACTTCATCCTCTAAGAGGGAGGTTTCTGACACAGCAAACCCTTGTAGGTGTAAACTTGTCAAAAATATGTTGAATGCATTCTAATATCTGGGAGCCAAGAGAAATTTGCCACATTAGGTTTTATTATTTTGAGAGGCAGAGAAAACTGGCTTTGCTATGTCTCCAATTCCATCACAACCTGTAATATTGCAGATTAAAAAATGGACTGTGTTCATTTAACGCACATATTTTTGGAAGATGATCTCCTGGCCAAAGGGAATTCAAAGTCAAGCAGTGTGCTTTCTGGTGCTGGAAATGCAACTGGTCTCTGTGTTTGAAGTGGCTAGGAAAATGTGATCGTTCTTAGAGAAATATTTTCTGGGGAGGGTAAAAAGAAAAGAAAAAAAAAGAAAAAAAGAAAAAAGCAAAACTTCCCCCATGGAAATGTGCACTGAAAGAAATGCAGGTGTTAGCCATGCAGGAGTTCATGTCAAGAGAAATATTTCCCTAGAGTCCCATGAGAGGAAAGGGGAAAGGGGGGGACTCTGGGGTGCCTGACCCAGGGAGTAGGGAAAAAAAAGCAGAGGCTGGTGACAGAAAGACCTTAATTCATGCACCATGTGCTTGAGTGATGTGTTTACTTTCAACCTTCAAGTCAAATTCAAGCAGCAGCCAAAACCCACAGATCAACACATTTTTAGTACAAAGTGAAAGTAGGGTCATTGGCACCCTTGGTCCTCCACCAATTTCTGAAACAACATTAAATCTGTATTAATACTCACTTTTAGTTAACCATGTCAAAGGAGATGGTAATTATGGGTAAGTAGGAAGGCTGGGATGAAACCAAATAATTGCTGCTGAAGGAGGTAACATAAGCACAATTAGTTGGAAGGATTATTTTTAGTCTTGAAGGAGACTTTAAAGCCAGTTCTGTTCTGGTTTAAGTCACTTGTTAGCTTGGAACATGCTGGATAAATAGGAGTCTGAAAAATCAGAATCTAACTAAATTAATCTTCATGCTAATAGGGAAATTTATTTTTTTAGGCTACTATTATGATAATTACTCCCGCTGGCAGTGTTTTGGGTGTCATAAAGCAATACACATCCATTGAAGTTCAGTGGATCTATGCTGTTTTACCCTGGCTGGGAGCATGGCTCAGTGAAGACAGAAAGGGCCCATATTTTTATAGAGGCAAAGTGAAGGAAATGGTTCTGCTCCAAGAAGGCAACAGTGAATTTAGCAGAATTTGGCCCTCATTATTAGTCTGTTCCACCATGGTGGGAGGTTGCCAGATATGGAAATGATCTCAAAGCCAAACTGCTGGGGTGAAGTAGGATGCATCAGAGACGACTTTGTTTTACCATGGCTTGTGAATCAGTGTTTTCTGTAGCCCTGCTGCCTGGCTGTGTTCAGGGTCCTCAAGACATCTCACATAGTTGCTTTAGAGAGGTGACAGCAATGCTAATGGCATCTCATCTAGGAGCAGCTTTGGCTCCTCTCAGGGGTTCAGGGCAAGAAGGGGCTTTCAAGTCTGACTTTCTCCATGGCCTGGAAAACCCTACTTCGTGTCCTAAGAAGACACTAAATCTGAGCAGTCTGAATGAAACCTCTTCTTCAAGCAGCCAATGTTAGCTGCAGAGCAGTGTAACCATGCTCTTAGTCCATGTTGGGGCATATTGGGGTGTTAGTCAGTTAATAACCCCATAGAATTAGAGGGTCATGTTTATGCCGTGTCCTGATGACTGACACCTGTCAAGGTTTTATTTCAGACTTTTTAATTAAAAACCATAAAGTAATTCTATTACAACAGTGATCTGGCAAACAAATATATTTTCTCAGTAACTCCAGTGTAGTAAAATGGACCAATGCTTAAAGAAAAGAGCTATGCAAAGACGAAATTTTTTTTTGTCCCACCTTTTCACATTTTTGCGAAGGTCTCATCTTAGTTTTATTTCTGTTGTCTCAGCCATCTGTGCATTTTATTGCCTGTTCTAAGGAACTTTGCAATGTTTTTGTGAAGAGCAGTATGAGAGCACTGAGGAAAAAATTGAGTAGATATAAAGCCTTAGAGAAGTGACACAACAGGCAATTTCTCCATTTGCTCCTCCAGATATTGAGCTGAGCTGGGGAAATTACTTTAAGTACATAAGGTGACACAATTACTACAGTTGGGTCTTTGTTTAATTTTCAAATAGACAGTCGGGTACACTGAATTCAAAGGTGATTGGTTATGGGCTCTCCAGCCCTTCACCTCTAGGTCATTGGGTTCAATACTATCCCAGGTTGTAGCTCTGCACTCGATCCTTTGTGAACAATCTATGAGAAATTTATACTTTTATTCTGCTTGTGACTTATCTATTGACAAATTTTGATTTTTTACAAATATGTTCACAGTTCAGAATAATTGGGCATGTGGTTTATGTGGTCTGATTTCAGCTTGTGGACTAATCACAGACTATTCACCATGACTGTGGCTTTGAGTATTTCCTATTCAGGATGCCTGATTAAGATGCATGGCTACGTTTCTGTCTTCATTGGATGACACCCGTATTGCAAAGAGCTTTTGACTGACCTTCTAACCCTTTTGGTGAAAATATATGTGCACGAGCACCCACAAGGCTCTCCTGCAGCTTTTTTTGCAGGCAAAATTTCATGCAGACAAGTGTTAGTGAAAAGTGCCTGATAAAGAAGAGAAACAATATCAAAAGAGATGTATGAAATTTATTCACACTGATGTTCTGAACTGCTATTTTAGAACTGTTTCCCTCAATCTTGAAGTGACCAAAAAAAAAACAACGTTGTGTGAAAACTTCCCATGTGAAATAAATGAATAGTTTCCCTCCATTTCTTGGTGAACATTGGAAATACAGTCACAGCATCCAGCAGTAACTGAATAACTTTGAAGCAGCCTCCCCAGCAAAGTCACAGGATACTTGGCATTCAGTGATGCCCTGGCCATATTACTCCTGGGTGTAGTACAGGCATAACTAGCTGGTAATATATTAAGGCTCCTGCACTGTCATTTCAGGTGGAGTACTTTTACTAAGGACGTCAATCTCTACATCTATTAACCTTTAACCAATTAATTTCACTTTAATTATTTTTTTTAATTAAAAAAAAAAAGAGACAGACCCAAACCCAGTATTGCCCAGAGATAAGAAATGACCAAGCTTCGTCTCGTAGTTCTAATGCCAAAGAGAGAACAGGGATGCAGTCCAGGGCGAAAAATTGGCTCGTTTAATTACACCTGCACAGTATTTCAATAGTACGCCTTGGTGAGAGGGGCTTTTAAGAGTAAAGTGCTTTGAAATAAAGCTATTAAATGCATACGGAGACATTGATCGATACACTCAAGTTATGGGAGGGGGGGGAAAGGAGGGAGAGGGAAGAAAAAGAAAAGGACTTTTTTCTTCTCTGTAAGACTGGATTTGGAATCTTCAAGGGCATAAGGATGGTAAACGATTGCTAAAAGTCCAAATTAAGAGGTATTAGTCCATTGTGTGGCAGTCAGTCACATCATATTCGCATTGCTGTTTTCTTGTCGGAGGTTTTGCCTTGATCTACCCCAGGCCACATTGACAAGCCACAATTGAAGCATTCTAAATAATCCACAGTGAAATAAGGCATAGGGTGTCACTCTCTAGGCTACAGAAAGCCTGAGCGCAGTGAAGTTAGAAAGGGTAGCAAAGCCCTTTTCAGTCGTGTTTCTCAGCCGATTAAACTCATTCAGGGCCAGGCTGCTGGAACGAAAACAGAAAGATCACCTCCTGTTCTCCAGTGTTTTGTTGGCAACAGCAGATAGATGTAGAAAAGTAGAAACATTTTTACTATAGCAACAAAGGGGGAAGGGGTGGGAGGCAAATAAAAAAAAAGTTGGAATTTGCGGGCTTGTTAATGTCTCAGGTACTTTGGGACAGTACTCCGTGTTAAGAGATGTTGTCAGCCCACATTGGAATTCAAAAGGTTCATGTGAGATGTCTGTGCAGTGCAAACCTGTGTCCTCTTTTCTCACCAAACTCCTCCGCTGGTACAGTAACCATAAGAACAGATTGACATGGAGATCCAGTTCATTAATATGTTTTTGTTTGCTTGGTTTTTTTGGCTTTTCAGAAAGAAACATTTAAGAATGATGCCTTCTTTAAGAGTATCCCATCCACCCATGCAGCCACACTGATGTGACATGTTGTGACACAAGATGCCATGGAAAATTAAGCTGAGCCCTCCAACTGAAGACTTGATTTAGCCATACATTCTCCACAAGCCACCATTTAAATGAACTGTTGTAGATGCAAGCTAGGAAAATGATAATTCATCTAGTGTGAGTAGTTGTGCAGAAACGATTTGCTTCTACTGGAAAAATAATTTGCAAAATACATCCTTAAAATATGCTACTTTCCTCTCTCTATGTATAAAGGTAAATAAATTCAGTTGCAAGAAATACAACACATTTTGAAGAGGTCACTAGCAAATGCAGATTTGCATGTATAAATGTGCATACATATGTATGTTCAAATATACATAATTAAAAAGTTTTTGCTAACTTTCAATATAGAAATGCCCATACATCTAGTCTGGGAATAAATTAATAGGATTTTATTTCTGTGCAATGGAAAAAAATCACCCCAAAATCTCAATTAAAAGAAGTATGGGAATGATTCTGTAACCGTGCGATTAGGGCAGTAAAATGGGGTCCTGTGTACCAGCCTCTCCTCTAATGAAAACATTCTGTATAAAATAATAGTTACAATGGCAATACTGAAAAAGACTTATTCCCTACCAAGACCTGTGGTTAGGGCAACTGTTTCAGATTTGGTTGACATAGATTTTGCTTCTGTAAAAAAAATTGGGACAGAAAGGATTTATACTGAATTGTTACTACCTCCTAAATAAATACAGTGGTGATGAACATGTTCAGTCTAAAAATTAGCCCTCACAAAGCCAAATATTCCTGCCGCCTTGGAGTGTTTAGTTCCTTAGAAAATTTAGCCGTTAACCTTAGTATTTACATTAATGTTGAGCACTTTTGAAGATCAGGTCTTTGGAGCTGATTGCATTGTTAAATGTTTTTGGAAAACATCACTTTAAATTCCTAAGACTCTTAAACATCTAAGATCCACTTATTTTAGGTGCTTGTGGAAAACCAAAACCAAAAACAATAGACCTCGGTCTTGAAGCTGACAATAAGTGCAAGGCAGGACTTGGCAGTGGCTGTTGGAAGGGGGCAGGAGGATGCGCGGGGTTTCTGCATCAACTCGTCACGGTTGGGATAACGAGTTCTGGCCCCTTGGAAAGCAGAGGCAATTCCCCTGAGGGCACTTAAAGCAATGTCAAGCGCTTTAGCAGGTAGGCTAGCCAAGGTCTGAAGAACTTGAGTGTTTATGGCCAATGACTGGTCCAGAGCTTTTTTGTAACCTCTTGTCTTTCTGGGCTTAGATCTGAACTTTGATCTAATGGCTAACAGGTCCTAGCATTATATACTTCCATTTCCGATCCTCATTTCCCAAAACCTTAGAGACCTTGCTGAAGCTCTTGTGCTGTGCATTTGCAAGAACTGATCTAAAATACTGTGGTCATTTATCACTGGGTTGTGTTTTTGCCATGCTTTAAAAATTTGTGTAATATATATCAGGTGTCTATGGATTTTGGCATGGTATTGGGTCATCTAAGCGATTTGGCATTGTTTAGACTGCGATATAACACACAGGGTCAAGAGCAGTCAATATTGGTCCTATAAATTATTGTCTAGGCTCTCATAAATTGTCCTCTAATTTGTGGCTTGGAATAAAAAAAAAAAAGAAGGTATCAGAAGTCAAATCTCTTTGCCTCTGCAACGGCACTTTTTTTTTAGTGAAAAGGACTGTCCTTCCCAGCAGTCTGATGAAGTGTTTGCTTCTATTGTCCGCATTGGGCCAAAGTACTAGCAACCAGAGCGACTTCTGATGTTGTGCTTTTACAGGGAAATGCAAAACTAAATCCCCAGGCAGAATTTCAGACAAACAGTCATTTTATTTACTTATATTCATCTCTTCTGGAAGAAAAAAAGGGAGAAAATAGCTTGCTTAATCCCAGTACTAACACAATATTGATTCACATTCATGTTCAGTATTTATTGACGTGCATTGCATACAGTGGAGGCTATCAATTAGGCTACTCTGTTCAAGGGAAGGGGCAATCACATTAGAAAACAGATGAAGCTCATCGTTTATATAGTCCTAATTTTATGTAATGTAAACCTTTCAAGTCCTGGGCACATGACAGTGAAAATGCATGTCCTGATGAAAAAAAAGCAAAAAACCAAATGGATTTACTCTCCAGCTAATTACTATGGGTGACTGTCCACAGAGTCACATCATTATTTCCTGAAGTTCTGTAATGAAATCAAACTTCTCTTACACAGAAATTCGGTTTGTAGTATTTTATTAACCAACATTAAATATGTTTGTACAACAGCTT
The DNA here is from genome assembly GCA_034008185.1 of Gorsachius magnificus. Classification (NCBI taxonomy): domain Eukaryota; kingdom Metazoa; phylum Chordata; class Aves; order Pelecaniformes; family Ardeidae; genus Gorsachius; species Gorsachius magnificus. The sequence continues at coordinate 6,099,554 of CM067088.1, forward strand.
AGCACAAGGTTTTGTTTTGTGAGTGGGCCAGATATATGAAATTTTAGAAGTGGTGTGTAATCTTACCATATTCCTTCTGTACATTTAAGCAGGGGTTCAGCATATTGAGCCCCTATTAAAGATCAATGTCAAGGAGAGCGTAATGGCATATGGGCAGTATTCAGGAGACCTAGTTGTTGCATGGAGAAATCAAATATAAAACACTCTCTTTTTTGCCCCTTGGAGGTTTTATTGCATGGTCACAGCTGGATTTACACTGTATTTAATAAAACATTAGTAGCCACCAGGGATTTAAATATGTAACGTAATTCTTTTTCAGTAAAATAATTCCATAAATCCAAATATGAAGCTTTTTTTTTTTTTGCAAGTGCTGTATGCCCATAATTAAATTAAACCCTATATATGGCTTTTTTTCACTGTGGAATTTAATGGAAGCCAAATCCATCTGCAAAGTTGATTTTGGATACATATTCACATTTTTTGGAGCTGAAGTAGGTCTGGTGGCTAATAAGTTTTGGGGAGAAACAGGGGTGCTGCCTTTCCATCCTGGCTGAGCTACTTTTGACACAGACCTGTGGCAAAATGGGGGTCAGTATTACTTTACAAAGGCAGGTGAAGGCATGCCTAATTCTGCACTCAAAAAAAGTGCAGAGTTGGTGTTGTTTCCCCCTAACTCTGTGGTCTCTACTGGACTACTAAGAAAATGAACACAACACAGCCATACTGCCTTGGCCAGAGAGCCTTTCCCTTGTGCAGTGACCAAGGTGACCTAACTACATTGTCCGTATATTCTTGTACATCATGTTTTCAGCCCTCAGGGGTTTTTGATAATATGATAACTGGAAAAAAAGAGATGCATCTATATTTTATTTAGCAAATTTAATATTTTGGAGGCATCTTGAGTGTTTCTGGTGAAAGGCATGGTTGGTCATATCTTCAGTTGGATGAAACAAGCGCATTGATGTTTGCACCGGCTACCGATGATTTTCTTGTAGGCATAGTGCTAATCACGGTGAGGAAACAGGCAAAGGGAAAAGAAACAAAGACTGCAGGGAAGTAAAATAAAGGTAGTACAAAATGAAGCTTGATGAGATATCTTGAGAGCTCCCACTGTAGTTTGCAAACGCAAAAGCTCGAGTAGTGACAAACAGTTATTTTGTTACTTTTTAATGAAAATAAAGATAAGGAAAAAGGAGTGAATGTTCCCAAAGACACATATTCTTAGCTATTATGACAGGGAGCCTTTTTTCAAGTAGAATGAAGTTTCTGTTTTGTAATTGTAACGGTGGCTAACTGCGCTAGGAAGGGAAGATGACTCCAACTGGAATTTGACTAGATCCATAAAGACGCCACTTTTATACTTCTAGATGAAACATGATCTTCAAAATTACAAGTCAACAGTCTCTGATGCCACAATTTTTCTGTGAACAATAATTTTAGCAGCTAAGTACCCATGCCGGAGGGTACAGATTCAATGTCTTAGAAGAGCTCTGCATCATTTTGTGAAAGGCCTGAGATTTTCTCAAATTCTTTTCTTAGAGATCCAGTGGAACTAAATTAGCGATCCACTCTAGCACACATGACTGAGTTTGCATGGACTGATAGTGTTACAACATGAAGCAGAATGGATGGAGGCAGCTGTAGCATTTAAGCTCTATGAGTAGTATGGGTGGGGAAACAAGAATATCTAAAGTGTAAATTCTTAATTCACACTTAATACCATTTTTTTAGCATTCCTACAGACACTAACAGCTACAGTAAAAAGGCCCATCATCTCCCATCCTAACTAAGCTGTCTGACTAAGGCAACATTTTTTTCCTTGTACTTCAGATCAGTTGCCACGTGCATTGAATACCTGCACCTCACTGAACTTGGAGATGTTCATGAAACCCTCCACTCAGATTTTTTCTTTCTTGAAAAATTGTAGATGAAAGTTATAATTGTATTTTAAATTGTAAAAAGACCCCCAGCCCTTAAAATATGCAGCTTTGTGCTTTTTAAACAGAACCAATGTTTTGACTTTTTGGAACTGTTGCTCCCCTGTCTTCTATTTACCTCCTTAATTCTTTCAGTTGTTCATTTTCACATTGTCTCTGGAAAAACAAAAAAGGCAAAAGAAAGTATTAAAGGTCTTACAAGTGTTTAAAGGTAGAGTTTTAAATTGTTCCATTTTTCACTTTAAGCATTTCTCATTAAGCAAGTGTGAAACTTCTGGAAAATGAAAAACTTTTGAGATATTTGAGAGTTGGGGATAAATATTGTTTTCAGTAAAAAGCACAGACCAGGTTCCCTTTTTTTGGGTCTTGAATGGATGCAATACGTTATTGGACCAGGTGGGAGACCTATTTGTGTTTATTTTTCTGTTTCTGTCAGCCGTAACTGAAGACTGAAAAACCTCTCTTGAGATGCTCAGAACATCAGTCCAGATGAACTTTTAAACACTGGGATGTGGACCAAGTTTGCATTCAGACAGTGGATGTGCATTGCCATCCAAGTGGGCTGAAAGGCAATTGCCGCAAACATCTTCACACATGGGTCAGAAACAGATTTCGCTGCTGCTGCGTTTTGAGTTATTATTTTGTTTTCTTTTGTCCTAGCAACTCTGGAATCAGACAAGAGTTGCTAACATGTCAGTATTTTCTTCTAGCTGCTGGTAAATACTTATCGAATCTTTCTTTGGGGTCAGTGATTTTTCATATGTCTTAGTACACAATGGAATTATTTAATTACTTTTGCTAGCAAGTTTACAGACAAGTATATCCCTATCATACTGCATATCCTCAAATAAGATTATTTACAATCCAATCTAAGGAGTGCTGACTGGTGTCATTGGAAGCGAAAGCTGTATCAGCATTTAAATTTCTACTTTTCTGGGCAAAAACCCAACTGGCTGATTCAATTAAACTCTTTATGTTATATATTATCCAGAAGTTCACAATCTGAAGTGATTCTCAGAGTCTGAAGCCGTGCCTTTATGATTGCAATTTGGTAGCAAGACAATTTCCGAGGACTATTTTACTTGAACTGCAATGAAAATGTCAGGACATAACACACTTTCTGATGTGGATTTTATGAAAGGCACTCCAAAATCAACCATTATTTCAAGCACAAGCAATAAATAACCTTCATTATTCATTAGAGTGTATATATGCATTTGTGTTTGCAAATATGGTGGTTTCCTGAGCAAAGAACCCTGTAATCAAAAGACCCTTCACTCATTTAAGGAGGTAACAAATGGGTAGGCAGGAGGCACAGAAAAAGACGGTCTATTTAATCAGTAATGGAGATAATCTATAGAGTTCCTGCAATACAAGTAGTCCATCTTCCAGGCATAAACTTTAGATAAGATACAGGATGTGGAAAGATTCATGCAATATTGTGAAGCTACTTTTCATAATAGTCATTTGGATGAATTTTGTTTATGGTTTATATTGAACAAAGAGAGTAGACCTTTCCCATATCACGTAAATCACAGCCCTGCTGAAGGATGTCTGGAGTGCTGCTCCGCTATTACTATTCACAAGAACATTAACACCGGTGAAATAGTCTCCGGGAATTTACTGCTATTTGCCTGTTCAGATTAGGAGCTAACGCACCTCTGCAAACAGCCAACATGATATACCAGACCTGCAGCAGCCCCTTGCATCCTCAGACACTGTGTCAGAGTGCTAGAAAGCAGCCGGATGGTGTCATTTGTGTGAGGGTTGGTTTTTTTTTTTTGTCTTTTTAATGAGACTTTGAAGAAAGATCATATTTATGCTCAGGTACCCATGTTGATGAGTTTCGGACAGGTCAGTCAGAACTTGAAGGTCAAACCCAAAGCTTAGCGAAAATACACCGATTTATTGGAGCTGTTTTCATTTTGAAATTGAAAATAAATTTGTTCAGAAAGAAAATGAAAAATTTGAATATTTTTCTGGCAATTCAGAAGCATAAGTTATGGTTTCTAGAATGGCTTTATTTTGACAAATTCAAAGCAATTTTCAATTTCAAAGGTGTTTATTTTTCGGGGGGTTAGAAATTAATTTGGAGGATATTTTTGACAGAAAACCAGCCAAGCATTCATTGTAAAAGAGGCTGAGCTGCTGTTTCTTGTTGTTTCTTGGCTTTTATATGGAAGGGCATTTGTATAATATGATTTTGGTGAGAGAGGTGAAATCGGGAGAAAACCCGTGCCTCGTAGCATTTCTATGGTTATGTAAGAAAATGGAAAAAAGAGGCACCAAACCATAATGACCAAGAATTTCAAGCGAAGGCTTTGGGATGATGCTGGAGGATCAGATCAAACCAATTAAAGCGCTGGGGAAGGAGACTGGTGCCCCAGCTCCTACATAACAGCTAGAAAAGGAGGGGAGGAGGAGGAGGAAGGCGCACTCTTTCTCTCTCCTGACTCTTTTTCCCGCTCCTGTTTTTCATAGTGGGGGCACTAATGAACTTTTCAAGTCCAATGAAGACAACCCTTGTGTTCTGATTAGTTGCCTTACTTTTAATGAATTGTTTTAATCAAGTTTCAAAGCAGGCACTCTATGCTTCATTGCAACAGCCCAATGACAATGAGCTGAATGTTACCAAGACAGTGCATCTGATGGACTTTAATGGATTTTATGTGACAGTGTCTAGTGGCCTCATATTAGACATAGCTTTACAACAGAGAACCCATGGGGTTGCACTATGCATTTAATCTATACAAACTGTAAGGATAAGGGAGAGGGAAGCTGGGGAGGGGGAGAGACTCTGAACCCTGAAGACCTTCAAAAGACATGCATTTCATACTAATAAGAAACAGTCTCCGGTCATTTTATTTTTTTTGCAATAGCAGAGTCCCGTTGTGTTTTCTTAGGGAATGTCATGAGTATAATATCTCCAGGGCTTTTTGCAATAACACTCTCGAAACACAAAGTTATCTGGAAAAATTAAGCTCTCAAGGAAATCTTGGCAGTGCTGTAACATTTCCTGGATTTCAGGTAGCGATTCTGAGCTGTGATCTCTTAAGTCCGTAACAATTTGCTATTTCTAATTTATTGCTTCATTTGTGACTGCTGCTACAGCAAGGTAAATTTATTCTGATTTGCACAACCTAAGTCTTAGCTCTGACAGTGACTAATTATTACCTGAGTTAAAATAATGAAAGTGTCGGAAAGTGTCCGAATGCAATTTGTTAGGAAAACATGTGGCATGCTGTGTTACCCAAGCCCAGAAAAGCCTAAGTGATCAGAAACCATGGAGAATTAAGAATTTTTCCCCCAAAGGTTACAAATCAATGTGGAAAATTTTCAGGGAATTGGAGTGCTGAGGGGTTCCATTCACTAGAATATAAAATGCAGACCATACCTGTGTGATTTTTTCGCTTAAGGAGGAAAAGTACCCTTTTTCGGAAAGAATTTAAAAGGATATTGTGATGGTAACCATATCCAGAGGGCTTGCATCAGTTATAGATTATTATTCGATGCTGATACTATTTAAAGTACGCCTGGATGAGGATTCTTTTGCAGCTGTACTTTTTCACAAAAATCAAAAAAACACCCCGAAACAAAACCAACACACAGAAACCAAAATCTGTCGCGAGAAACTCTGAAAGTGTAAGCACCTTTAGCTGATGTAAGTAACACATTATTTTTTTTTTTTGTGCTGGCTCAGGGTCAGTCCTGTGTTTTGTCAATTATAGGCATGTCTTCTTCGCAGGACAGCTCAGCTCCAGCTGTGTAAAATGAATCCTGAAATGAAATGGTCAAATGATGTTAATGACTCTGTCTGCTTGCGAAAGTTTCTGAGGGATGTTAGCAGCTCTGCGTTAGAATTAGAAAGCATCTGACAGCTCTGTAGTTCTGGTTGTTCAAATAGCTCTATGCAAGCAGACAGGGTATCAGTAAATTAAAATAATAATAATACAAAAATAATAAACAGCTATCTGGCTGAAATAATAAAGCGGTACAAACGATTTGGGACTGCTTCATTCAGGGCATTTGTCACTCTTGTGAGCCGTTTAAGCCATACTTTAAATCAAATTTATCTTAAACAGGATTTAATTTAGATTTAATAAGGCAATTGTTTTATTGTTAAGTACCAGTTGGATGCCAACACGTAATGTTTTCCAGAGTGTTAATTCTACTGTACTCTGAAAAGAGGCTGGGACTACATAAAGGCTAACAATTTCATGGTCCATAATGGTGTACCTATGTTTAATATTACTTAATATATACCTGTATTTACTGCCTGTATTGCAGGCCCTCCTACCCCATGAATGTTCTGTTGTATTAAGGAGATATACCATCTGCATCTGTCTATATCTAACACACCTGCTAGACCTCTAGAGAGATACGATTATATTAATTACAATATATTGATTGATTTCTACTTTACATGGGCTGCCTGTATTTAATTTAAATATACAATTAAGCATATCGAGGACACAATTTGGATTGCTACTGTGATAAATAATCGCTAATCGTGTCATGATACATCATGTATTTTAACGCAATGTTTCTCATATGCTGGTAGCAGCTGCATATATAAAATATGCTGAGAATCTGTTTTAATTATTCATATTTGTTCATGGCCAGTGCTTTTCTATTTCTCAGGTCTGGAAGGAAAAATAGGTATCTGGGCAATTCAAAACAATCGTTGGCATAATTTTCAGGAGAACATGTACGCCTTTTCACACAGAGTCCCTGCATGCTTTTATGGTGATTATATGGAAGATATAGATGTCAGTACATAATTCTGCTCTCTGTTTTGATAATTTCTAGTGTGTGTACAATATATCTCCATTCAGGCAATTAAATCACTAATAATATTTGTACTAATTATTGCTATTAAAATCTATCAGCAGTATAATATTAGTGTCAGTAGTATTGCTATTGCCCAAATATATTAGATTTAATTTGTCATTTTATATGACAATAAAATTATTTTTCAATCTGCCCTACACCTGTAACAAGATTAACAACTAATTTTCCAAGAATTTTCGTTCAAGGGAAAAAACTCCAACAGCATTATCTCTTCTTGCCTTCGCTCCCATTTTGTGCCTGCCTTCTACAAAGAAAACCAAACTTGTACAAGTCAGTTTGCCGAGAGAAGCCGCCATGAAAACAGCAATTTAAAAGAAGCCTGGAGAGTATTTGCAAATTATGAATTTGTAAACACAACATTTATTATTAAAAACTTGGTTCTAAGAGTCGTGCTCATTTAATCAAGGAACAGAAACAACCCCGTGTGATTCACACACCCAATAAAAAACAGTCATAAGAGACCCCAGACATATAATTTCCTATCTATGACTACACTGAAAAAACTAGCAGCTGTTCAAAGAAAATTCGTGTACTGAGAAAGAGGATGGTCCAGAGTTTGAGAAGCATCTCAGAAAGACAGATCCTTTTGTCACTGAGGTCACTCAGAAATCCCTGCCTGGGCTGGGTGGCAGCGTGCACCGTACCCCTCCTTGGACAGGGGGGAGCATTGCTGTTTTGCTGCCGGTTGGTAACTTTTTGGAGGAGCGGTGGTTGGGGTGTCATTACGTGGCCATTTCCAGGGGCACTGAGCCCATCTGAAGAAGTTCCTGCTCTTTTTCTCCCTGCATATCGCTCCCAGCCCCGCAGCCCATCCCAGCCCTGCTGCTGGGTATCCCTCTGGTCAGGCAATTCTTTGTGCAGCCTCTCTGTACACTGAACCGTGGCAGGGGGAGTCGGGAACACAGACCTTTCCTTCCTTTTATTTTTGGAGACAATCACCGGGAGGGGATTTTTATATTCTTAGGTCCAAGACAAGAACCTGATATGATGCTCGAAGCTGCTCTTAAAGATGGGGAGATGAGGAGTGCCTGAAACATTGCACATCCCACTCAACCTGCCACAGTACATTGAGTAAAATTGAGGCGCTCAAGCCTCGAAGGACTGCATTGCACAGTCGCATGGAGCTTTTTCTATCCCCTCTGGAGCTGGTTCACAGCTCCAAAGGGATGATGTGCACCTAAAGCAGCGGGCAGTGGCCCGGCACCCTCTGGACCGATGGCCCCAGCGCGTGGGGCAGGATGCTCTGCGCAGTCCAAAACTCAGCGCAGGGCGGGAACGGAGTCGGAAAGGCTGCAAGCAATCTGTGCCAGTAATGAGCAGCCAATTAATTGATTACTGAAAGTATAACTGAATCCTATGCCTCGGAGAAATCTAAAATACAGTAACTGCTTACTTTATTGACAGCATTCATGCCATATTTAGTAGCTGGTATGTAAGAAGTAGCCGGACAATTTTGTTACACTTAATATGTTTCAGAACACAGCATAAAACATGTTTTAACACTGTAACATCTATTGAGCAGTACCTCTGGGAACAAGCTTTATTATTAGATTACATTATACAAGATTAGACTAGTCAATAAGGGATTTCTTTCACACAGCGTGCCATCTGAAATACCTGTTTTCTTTCCTTTTTTCTTTTTTTTTTTTTTAAATTACTTCAAGACCTTCTTTGTAGGATCTTAGGTACAATATACCCATGAATCATAAAACTGACAAGCTCCAGGGCTGAATGGTCTCTGTACGGGAGATAGGAGGCCTAGAGATAAAGGTGCACTACAGGTATACGGTGACAGGGGTGGATTATAGATAAACAAAAGGCACGGTTATTAGATGGGAAGTGCCAGGCGGGATTGTACACTGAGAATGCAAATTGTAAGGACCGAGTTTCAGGGACCCGACTTTGCTTAGGCTGTCAGGCAATGGGAAAACAAAGACAATAATATATCAGGCTGGGCGCCATCCTGGGGTTTTTTTAGACCTGCAGATGGGAGAGGAGAAGAAGGGCAGGGTTTCGGCCGGGTTTTGGCAGCCAGGTGAAGCCCTGGGGAAATTCAGGCTCCTCATAAAGCTAATTCAAAACTATCTTCTGATCAGTACATTTGCTGATTAGGACAAGGGGTAATGGTTTTAAACTAAAACAAGGTAGGTTTAGACTGGATATAAGGAAGAAATTCTTTACAATGAGAGTGGTAAAACACTGGCACAGGTTGCCCAGAGAGGTGGTGGAGGCCCCATCCCTGGAAACATTCAAGGCCAGGTTGGATGGGGCTCTGAGCAACCTGATCTGGTTAAAGGTGTCCCTGCTCACTGCAGGGGGGTTGGACTAGATGACCTCTAGGGGTCCCTTCCAACCCCAAACATTCTATGATTCTATAATTCTATAAATAATAATTAGAAAGGCAAAGAAGAGGTGTATCATGAGGTGGCCTGAGTCAGGGCAGCAAACCTTGATCCTCCCAGAGTCTGGGTGCCCCGAATCCTCTCCCCAATGTGTTAACCCGTCCCACCCTTGGCAGGGCTGGGCAGCACCCAGGGGAGAGGCAGGGTCCCGTCTCCTCAGGCTGGGGCTGGGCAGAGCTCCCCGGGCATCTTCAGGACAACTCAATCCCTGCTCAGGCAGGAGTTCCCAGCTTGCGAGTTTGGATTTCAGAGTTTGGTGCCTGCAGAGTGCTGAGGTACTATTTTGGTACCCGAACCCTTTTTGAACATATGTGTGCTCAATTACATTGCTGGAATATCGTGAGAAGCAAACATGCTATTTGCTTTTTTCAAATGATATCTGGTGCTATTCACACATTTTTCCCCCTTTAAATTCTGCGTTGCACACGGAACTGGATCTGTTGCTGGCAATTTCTCTCTCTTAGTCCTAAATTAAAAATCTCCACTCAACTACACAGTTGCTGACTGCATCCATACGAGGAACTTCCATTCAAATTTCCTAGATGGAGAAGACTTGTGGCCTGCTTTGCCGCACTAAATGGCAATGAATATGAATTGAAAGGACTATATTTAAGAGCAGTTTCCTTTTTTTGCCTATGAGGATTTTTCTTCTCTTATATAACCAAATTTCCCCGCAAGACTGACATTTCAGGAAAGGGGCAGAGGCAGACAGGTGACTACAGATCAAATTGGATTTCTGCAGCCTTCCATTGTAAAGGTCAACCCTCTGCAGTGGGTTTTCAGCTGGCAGTTCCCCTCTTGGTTTCAAACACAGGTGAAATACTTCACGTGCCCAGGTACCCTTTATTCTTCTCTATTTTTTTTTTTAAATTTATTATTATTATATTCGTCTTTTTCTTGGAATGTTTAAGAGAGAAAAAAGTTAATTATGATGTTGGCTTTGCTGGAGGCTTGCAGTTGGCAAGGCAGTGACCTCCCCCAGGTGGGAGAAGGGATAAAGAAGCCCTCGCTTCCCACAGCATCCTGAACCCGCTCAGATCTGAGCAACAGCGACCAAGAAAAATTCCTGGAAGCAAGAACCTGTTGCAACATTGGAGGCAAATGGAGGATCTTTAAGTCAGAGACATAAGCAGGCAAGAAACTCCCAAACTGGAGGGCAACATTGCTTTGAACAGGATTTGGCAGCAACGTTGATGAAGGAACTAGAGAAATAACTCCAGTAATTACCTTTTCCCCATGCTGGCCAGTGAGTTGCCATGGACACTCTGTTCTAACCAAAATAGGGGCTCTGCTGCAGTGGTAGCAAGCTGTCAAATAACCAATTGGGTGTCAGAAATTTATAGCCAGTAATTAACTGATAGGTTTATAATTAAGCAGAGATGCCCCTGAACAGCAACGCTTGGATCTGAATTCAAATCCCGACTTTTCCCAAAATTCAGGGGCAAAAAAGAGTGACAATTTGGGTTCAGTCCCATGTTTATAATTAAACAATGATTTTTGACAGGAGGGGAATCTCCAGCAGTTAATGACTGACTGCAGGAGTTGAGGGCCTGAGGCAAAGCTGAGGGCTTTTAATCCAGGAGGTCATTAACTGCCTGGGAATGCCTGACCCTGGGGTTAATTGTTTCTATTTTAAATCATGAAAATAATATACACATATACAGACCCCCCCGCCTTCTTTTCTGCTGTACACATGTGTTACAAATATAAATATGCTGCCATTTTATGCATTGAAAGAGATGAAAGCTAAGCTGCTGGGATGCTCTCGATGTGTTTGCTAAAGAGTTCAGGTACCTAATGGCAATCTGCTCTTTCCATGCAGAAAATTTGACCCACAACTCGGCCAAAAGGGACTGGCTGGGAAAGGCTCTGGGTTGGGGTATGCAAGGAAGAGGAGTGCTCAGCAGGGTTTTTAGAAGTGTTCGGGCTGCCTCTGATTCACAAATCCCAAAATCTTGGGAGCTGATTTAATTTTGATTCAACCTGCTGATTTAATAAAACCTCTCTCTGCAATTTTGCACATCCTACGAGTAAGGCACAAAGCCACTTTTAAAAACTCTTTGTGCACCTTTAAATACCCGATCCCTTCTTTGGTCTTAGTGCTGGCTGCTCCTCACAGGGCAGGATCAGGCCATTAGAAACCAGCAACACTTTATTTTCAGTGCACAAGAAGCCATCAGAAATTAAGCCCAGCCTGTAAACCTAGGGAAAGCCAGAAATTGAGTAGGTGACATGGAAGGCTGCAGAGCGGGCAAACACGACAGCCAGCGGATACCTCATCTGAACCAGAAGGAATTAGGCTGTGGTTCATTTAGATGTATTTTCTTCTCCAAATCCTTCCCTCTCTCCCCTCCTTGCTTTCCTTGGTTTTAAAGAGACATATGTCATCATTGGCCGTTCAGTTCCCTGTGTTTAACCCTTGCTATATCTAGCCTGATTACTCCTAATAAAGCTTGACAGTTGGAGGGTTAATCCAACCCTTGGTCTCATGGTTCCTTCTCAGGAAACAATCTGTCCCTGAGAGCTTTCTGGCCTGTTGCAAGGTTATATCCCCCTGGGGTGCCATCAGCGCCAGCCAGGGCTCCTTTCCCATTGTCTGCCAAATGGCCGCCAATTAAGTCAACTGTTCCCCAATTAGAATTTTGAGGAATTTATCTTGTTCCTCCTGTGTTCAAACTCCCAAGCAGGGGCAGCTCTTGGAGTCGGTTACAAGGGCTTTTTTTTTTTCCCCTTCCAGAGTGAGAAGGGGGGGGGGTGTGTGTGAAATACCAGCTCTTTCCTGTAATCGGAGACTCCTGGGTTTTTCCTCTTGCCCATTCACACAGCTTAATCCTGGGGTATGTGATGAGAACTCGCTAATATTTAAGGGAGTATATTTTATTATTGTTCCATTCACTTGAACTAGTGTTGCTGATTTTTTTTTAATCGATGTTGCCCTCAGTAAAAGTTTTCTCTGTGACATCAGCTATAAATACAATGAGATTTCCTGAATTAAAGGAAGAAAACAATAGTTTGAATTTGGTAATTTGGTCTAATAGCCAAATGTGCAGGGTTGTGATTGTTTTGTCTTTTTTTTTTTTTTTTCTCCTCCTGAATTTGCTTAAGTGATTGTTTACATCTTTTTATTGGTGAATTAAATTCTGGGCTCTGGGTCACCTTTAATATGGGAAATGCAAGGTCTGGCAAAGTTAGCAGGATAATATCCTTTAAACTAGATATACAAAGATCCGATTGATCCATTCGAGGTGAACAGGACCTCTGGCTTTCTTCCTGAGCGAGCGTGTGAAGGTCTTCTTTAGCAAACTCTTTATGTGATACCTCAACTGCCCTTACCATGAAGGAATAAAATGTTTCAGCTCTAGTTCCATGGGCAGACTGTGCTAGGCCAGGCACGCTGTCATCGTCAATCCACACATTAGAATTTATCTTTCAACAGAAAGAAAGAAATTACATTTTTCTGCAAGTTAAAGTCCATTTTTCTAAAGCTGCTAAGAAAAAGGAAAGAATTACAATATGTGACTGGAGGTGGAATCATCTCCTGCCTTTCATTTGCACTCTTCCTAAGTTGGTGCACAGTACAATTTTTTTCCTTTTTGGCTTCGTTATGTGTGGAGCTTGGCTTTAGAGTTGAGGTTTGAATAAATCCAAGCTTTCAGAGCAAACTTCAGGATTAGTGATGAAAGCTTACTTTTTCACAGGGTATTCACTTTGATGTTAAGCAAGTTCACTGAAATTTGGCCCTGGGTCTTCAAACATTTTGGTGATCGAGCCACCTTACAGACTTCTCTGCTGATCCTTTGCTGCACTCGGCTCCATGGTTTCTGACTTCCTCCTGGTGCTGCGTTAAGTGATGTGGCTAAAAATGTAACCAACATCTGCCATGGGTATGTTGTCTTCTCTTTTTTTCCAGAGTCAAATGTTTTGTTTGGGATTGCTTAGGGAAGATTTTTAGCTCTCATTTTCACACATTTCCTTCTTATTACTGCAAATAAGGCCAATTCACTCAACTCACATCTGCTTCTAAATGTCACCAATTTCCTACAGGTTCAAAAACATGAGGCAAGATGGAGATAAAGACCATACATAAAATTTAGCTGCCAATCCAGTTTTCTCTAGGGTTTACGCATGATTTTATCTGAAGCTGTGTGTTTGGCCTTCTAGATTTGCTTTCAGTCATTATGAAAGATGGCAGGTCTGATCCTACATGGGAGGAACTGCAGAAGTTATTCCAAATTTACACGAACAAAATTGAGACCTTTAGCACTCCTCTTAAGTCCTGTAGTCTTCTCCTATTTGGATGAAAGAAAATTGCAGTGGTGCGTATGGAAAACTGAAAAGCCACAAAGCTTTGCAAAACGTTAGAGACTTATTATAATTTTTTTTTTTTTTTTTTTTTTTGTCCAAGATGCACAACTATTCCAGGAAGAAGGGGTGAGCAGATATCCCAAGCCTAGAGTAACTGTAGAAAAAAGAAATATATAGACATGCTACCCTCAAGGGTGGGAGGTGGAGGAAGTCAGTGAAAAAATATAGCACGGTAATAATATTAAAAGAACAGGACAGCAAATTATAGCTGTCCCTGGTCAGATTTAATTGGGTTTTCCTCAATATAGTGAAGAGTGGTTGAGGAATTTCTTTGCTTGCCATAAAGTTCCCAGCAGTCCTCCCAGACTGCACTCAGCTCCAGTCCCATGGAAGCAAGTACATAATCTTTACCCACACATCAATACCCAGCTCCCACATCAACCAGAAGGAAGCACGCACCATTAAAGAGGTTAATTCCCATGCTTTAAAATAGACTGTATTTATTGAGGAAATGCAAGTAAGCATTTTAATAGAAAATTTAAAACCCATTGGGCCTGATTCTCCTCACATTGGTTTTAAATCAGTGCCACTCAGTTTAGTTAAACCTGTGTTTTTTCCAGTGTTAGCAAAGGGATGAGGCAAGTCGTTCTCCTCTTGTTCCTAAATAAATCAATGATTTTGCTAAAACTGTTCTTACCAACCTGGGCTACTTAAACTCAGTGAAACCCCAAAAATGCAACTCAAGCACTTGAGCACGTCTGTTGGCTTGCATCGCTTGTGCATCCTCCCAATGGCTCTGTGCACCGCCTAACGAATGTGAAAATTGCATGGGGCTGTTTTGCCCGTCCATGCAATCCTCAGGTGAAAAAGCAGTACTTGTTTTTACAGATGCAGGTTTTATTTTCCTGTGGCCATGCTCCGGGCAAGCTCTTTGGCATTTTCTACCTCTCCCCTAAGGAAAAATAGAGTGTGGAGGGAGGCAGGGGGCCCAACACACAGACATGGTGAACACGCAGTACTGCAAATGCATCCCGATTAGCTTGCTGCTATACATTTATGTAAAGGATCTGCGGTTGGGAAATTCTGTCAATACTCTGGCTATGTCAGGAAAATTAAAGGCTCTAATTTTATTTCATTTCTTAGTTTTGGTGCTTGATTTTATATCTTCTCTCTCTCTCTCTCTGTCTTTTTTTCCCTTGGACAATGCTTATCTATCATGCTTCACTTCAAATAAAGAGAGGAATGTCCTCCTGTTAGGCTGTGTAGGAAGCCCTCGCACTAAATAACCCCTGCCAATGACCTCCTTTAGCTGTTAGTGATAACTGCTCCACCAAAACGTGCTGCTTAGAGGAGGGGTTCCCGAAGTCCTGTTCACGGGGCATCATGATGGGACCTCCATATGGGAGCCAGCCTAGGGCTGCCCTGGGGAATTGAGACTCCTTTTCTTGCCTTCCCTTTCCAGGCCTGCTGGGTACATGCCACCCTTAGGAGGGTCCCAGCAAGGCATCCCCCTTGATGTAGCCCCTGCAGGGGCTTTTGCTGGGGCAAGGGGATACAGGACCTTTCAGCTCTGGGGCTCTGCACCCCACCAGGGCAATGCTCATCCGGTGTCACCATGCCTGGAGGAAAGGCTGCAATTGCTGCAGCATCAGCAATGAGCTGGTTGTGTTGAGAAGGGCTACAGATGAAAAGAGCCTTTGTGGCCCCTGTACAAAAGCCTCCTGGTTGCTCTTTAAGAGCTCTGCTTGAGCGTGCATTGGCCCAGCTGGCTGCATTGCTCCCTCCTTGGCACGGTGTTAATGCATGCGAGGGCAGCAGAGATGTTCTCAGCAGCAGGAAGAGCAACTTAAACACAGATGTTTGCGAGCGAAACGCTGCGATGTACCAGTGGTGACACAGCTCCGCTACGACAAATAATTTAGCAGGCCCAAAGAGGGCTTTCTCAGGCCTGCGAACATCATTAACTGTGACAAACAGAAAATTGTTCCCTAGCCAACAGCTTAAGTAGATTTACAAAAAGTGATTTATTTCTGTGCAGTTAGTAACAGCCCCAAAGCATTATATTTATATATATATATTAAAAAAAAAAAAAAAAATTAAACCTCAGAATTTGGCTCAATTGCTGTGAGAAACAAAAAGCCTTTCCAACCGCTTTGGCAAAAAGTAGGTCTGGCTTCTAACAGGCTTGCTGTGGTCAAGAGCTGTGCTTCTCCCGCACGTCAAAAGTGATGTTCAATCCCCCGGGGAAGAGGCTGAAGCTCCTCTTGGGTGGCTTCAGGACCTCTTGCTGTGACTGGTGTGGGGTGATGCTGATCTCAGCACACCTCCTCCTGGTCGTGTGAAGAAGCGGTGTCCGTGACATCCTCTTAGGGAGTCAGATGTTGCTGCCAATCTGATAAGGCAAGAGGTGTCCGATGTACGCCCGGGGAGTTTGGTAATTCACATCAACAAAGGGAAATGGAGAGTCTGAAATGATGGAACGAAGAAAAGAAAACTCAAAACCACGGCTGCAATTTCCTACGTTATTTGTTACCTCTCACTTGTCGCTAGAGCTTCGAAACCTTCAGGGCCAAATTTGCTTTTTCCTTTCTTTCCCTGTTCTGCTTTTCTATTTACTTTCTCTGAGGCTACAATATTTTTTTTCTTCTTCTTCTTTTTTTTTTTTTTCCCCAGGGAAGCCAGGTAATCTTTCTCACAGGACATTTTTTAACTTGAAAAAACCAAATAGACAAACAACTTCCTGTAACCCAGAAGGATTTAAATAATCAAGCAAGGCAAAAAACAAAGGATCTGAATGGATACTCATTTAATCAAAGTTATTTATCCCCTTCTGTTAGATGCTGACCTTTTCAGGGTACAGACCCAAATTCTCTGTAGAGTTCCTAATACAATATGGCCCATTCTCACTGGCCCCTTCTCCACTGTAATAGTAAGCATGAAAAAATGAACAAATGTCAATTTTAGACTAATTTTATACTAATTTTCTTTTTTGTTCTTCCTCTTAAAATGTACTGAAAGACTCTAGATTTCCTCTGGTGTTTGGTAACCTGGAAAGAAACTTGATATGATACAGTTGCTACCAAAGCACTATCACTTGGTGGCATTCAGTTTATAAGGAAATGTAGGAATGTGCAATCCGTTCATGGTATTTCAAATGGATGTTTTGATTGGATTATGTAAGTATATTTTTGTTTGTGTGTGCATGTGTGCGTGCGCATATATGCCATAATTTGTCAAAAGCGGTCACTCTATAAAAGTGAATTTAAACTTAATTTTACATTCTTGGTAGAAGTTCAAAGGCTAAGTTCAGTTTAACCTTGGCTCAGCAGAGCTTTTTCTTCTGATTTTTCAGTCTGATATGAAAATTGCTTGTGAAATAAAGACAAACATAGGTTCGCCTGAGAAGGCATTAATAATCCGATCCTTACATGTTTGTATAGAAGACAGGTACAATCCAGTGTTGATTGCTTCTTAGCTTCTCTTTGCTTTCACAGAAAATCCTGGGAGATCATACCAGGTCATCACAACCGTGCACCGGAGCGTTGTGCACCCACAAACAAACATTAGCAACTCTGAATGGTGTAGCTAGTGATGGTTCATGTGTGTGGGACTGATATATCCAGATATACAAGAGCAATCATCATTGCAATAAATCACTTTTGGCATTTTACAATCCCCATTTGACCATTTTCCCAAACAAATTATTTAAAGTGTATATTACATTACATTTTTCAAATTTTGTTTTAAATAGAAGACCTTTTACAGGATGCCTAAAAGCTTATTTTATGAGATAAACTTAGTGGTGAGTTTTCCAGTATGAGTAAATAAGAATCTCATGGGAACTAAAAATTTGGGATACAGTCAAACAAGCACTGTAAAGTTTTGAGAAATGCCAAGTTCTTTGGAGATCGGTGTGTGTGTGTACTATGTGTTTGTATAGTCAACAATCTCGGAGCAATATGGTACGCCAGTTATTAATTCTGCTCATTGCAGATGGCTTCATTATGTGTATTTAATTTCAGTACTTAAGCAAACATACAATAGTAGGGATTACAAACTGCTTTAGGATACGATGGTTATGTACAGTCAGATGAAATGGAAACGAAATGGAAACAACTGATACCGCTTGGGCTGGAGGTAAATCTATATTGATGGGATTAAGCCATTCAAAAGCATCCCTCAACTTGAATAGCCCTAAAACCACCAATTGCTTCGTTTGCGGTGTTGAGAAGGTACTGATCACTAGAGCCTTAATTTGCCACAGCAGTTAAGTGCTCCAATTCCTCAGCGCAATAATTGCCACATGTTGAGTGTGCAGATGTCTAAACACGTGGGAGCACTTCCCTTTCCTAAAGACAAATGAAGATTTTCATTTTGTTTTGTAAACGTGTCAGGATTTATCACTTAGTCATGTGTCATGCATTAGGGTGTTTATACAATATGGCTTTCCACACCCTGGTTCTGGACTTCTATGATTTCAACAACAAGGCGGTGGAGTGAGGGAGGTTTGCCAAACCTTCCCCTTTTAACCCAAACCTTTGGCTGGACTAAAGAGAAGCATGGGCTGAGAGTGCCTAGCAAATGGTAAATGGGGTTATTCCCAAGAGCAAGGCAAGTGGGATTCACCTATATCCTCAAAGACTGCTTGATAAAAGAGAGATCATCGTCAAGACAGGTGGACATTAAAAAATAAAAGACGAAAGTAAAATTGCAATTATGTCTACCAGCAGTAATTATGTGCACCGGTCCGTATTGCCCTGGCACCGTACTGAACTGCATCTGTAGACTCTCCGCAGCCTCTATGTCCCACCCAACACTGAATTCCTGACTCTCTTAACTTTCCTTTTCATATAAATAGCTACATTTTAAAGCATTTTGTTTTGAAGTTTGAATACGTAACATCTTATCAGAGGCAGGCTGACTGACTGTAATAATATTTCTGAAATAACTGTACCATCATGGAAACAGGAACGGGCAGAAGCTGGGAAGTTCGGAGGTGGCTTGGGCACCAAGGCCAAAGTTTACTTCCTTTCAGTTTGGTGTTTCAGGCTGATGTGGATGCTGCAGGTATGGAGCTTCTCTTGTTAGGACCGAGGTCCAGATCTGAACATTCATACACAGCGAAGAACGTGTGGTTTGGGGTCCCGGTATATGGTCCATCTCTCAGAAAAACTTTACAAAGCCAGGATTAGCTGCTAAGACTAAAATACTTAACTGGTATTTCTAATGAGCTTTTGCCTTTTTGATCTGAAAATAAAGATAATAAAAAGTGGCCAAGAAGGAAAGTATCTCCCTCTCTACTCTGTTACCCTTTCAGGGGCTGATACTCCTTTTTTTGTTTGCAGAAGGAGGGGGGGGGAACCTGCAAACCAACAGTTATTTATCTGTTACCAGACAAAGACTGTAAAGAAATCCAAGAAGAGCATCCCAGCACAAAAGCCTGAACTCTTTGACCTCTCAGGCCTCAGGCCTGGACAATTGGCCAAGCTGGGCTTTTTCCTGAGAACTGCCTGAGGGCAAAGGCTGAGAAAATATGCACATTGTTCCCCTCCCCCTGCCCCGCAGCATCCATTAAAGGCCAGGGCTGAAAGGCAAAAAGGATCTTACCAGGTTATAGCGGTGCTGAGAATGCAGCCTGACACTCATTTTCAAGGTAATGTAATAAAGGAAAAAAAAAGTGAGTTGTAGAGATCTTAATTCTTTAAAATTTAAAAGCTAATTTTGTGTCTTTTAGTCAATTTCCTATGCAGGAAGGAAGAATTTATTAACTGACTTCTGATGTTAAATGGAGTGCTAATGGGCAAGTACAACAACTCAACAGGTGCCAAGTAGAAATATAGAGACATTATATCAATATTAATCTTAGAGCCTCGCAAAAGCCTTGGTAGGGGGTTTTATTAGGCAGGTTGTGATGGGAACACCCCTGCCATCCGCAAAGTGAAAAGGGGGTTTGGGTCTCCTGATTAAAGCATTTGAATGCTCGCATTGCAAGGTGTTTTAGGGGAAGATTATGAATTTTGTACCATTGGACATTGCTGTTTGTTGACAGGGGTTGTCCCGAGCTCCTCCTGGAAGAGATGGCTTTGAGCGGCTGTGCTCTGTGCATGCCTCGGCCAGGGCAGGCGAGGCAGCGCTGTTGGAGAGCAAATGTATTTCCAGCACTGAACACTCAGCTGGAAACCTGAACACCCATTATGAGTCTGGGTAGAAGTAAAAAGAAAGAGTTGAACCTGCTAAAAAATCTACACAACTGCTATTTTACAGATTAAACTTCTGCCAGTAAACAAATGCTGACTCTAATGTACTTCTGATTTTGACCCCTGGGTTGAAAATTTTCTGTATAAACACCAGCTGATGAACAGGTCACTTTGTTTTCAAGACAAGACTCTCAGAGTCACACCCCGCACAGCAGGTCCCTGATCTGGAGAAAAGACTTCAAAGTGTCCAGCAATAATTTTCACTGAACAATTTTTTCATTGTTCCAAGCTGTCAAATTATTAGTGGGAAAGGATTAGTGGGAAAGGGAAAGTGGTTTTGTCTAAACTTCTTATTCAGGTGAAAAAAAATAATAATCCATTTTGATGTTTTCAGGTAGAAAAGCTCCACATTTTGCAGACAAGAGGGTTTGAAAATTTCGAGATGTAAGTTAAGGGTAATTTTAAAAATGACAAAGCGAAATCAAAAGAAAATATTTTGATGTTTCACAGTACAACTTTTTTTTTTCATCCAGCTGCACATATTTTCTGGTTGAAAGTGTGTTTTTTGCAGACTTACAACTTTTTCATTTCATACCATAAAAAGGAAGACATGGACATTCCCTGGAACTGGAGAACTATTTGTCTGTGGCTCTGTTCCTCTCCACTAATGCATTAAAAATAACAAATAATATCTGGCAGCACTGAAATAATAATAATAGAAAATATCAGTGGAAAAAGGGGGACTTGGTTAACTGGAAACCTGCTCCTCGGGGGTTTGACTCCTGCGATATTTACCACCAACCATCTTATGTGCCTGGCTCCATTTTTTAACGTTGGTTTTTAAGGAGCAGAAATGACCTTTGCTAAAAGCGCCCCACAAATTGCCTACTGGTAACGAATTATGCCCTCCCTCATACAGCAGAAAAAGGCAAGGGGATATCACAGCATCAACGGCCCCTTTTCGAAGGCAGGTTTTGCTGTGTGACAGCCACTGGGAACTTCGGAGCCCGCTGCCGTGTGTAGTCAGAGAATAAATTTCCCTGCTCCCAGCCTTTCGTAAAAGACTTAGCTGAAGCCACTGTGGAGATTTCACCTTCTGCTGAAAGCTCAAAGCCCCCCTGGCCCTGCCTCAGCACTGCACGGAGCTTCGTGCAGGAGGATGCTCTGAGCATCGGCAGCAAACACTTTTCAGCAAGTCCATTCCTTTTCCAGAGAAGCCGTGGCAACCCCAGCCCTCTGCTCAGCCTCCTTCGAGTGGATATTGCACAACCCGGCTGCATCATGTTCGTACCCCGTCATGTCCCTTTGCGAGCGGTGTCGTAAACAGCATCTTATTCATTTCAGCGGCATGCGGCAGAGGAGAAACATCACACGGTAATCCTGCGTAGCCGGGGCCAGAAAAGGAAATAAAAACTGCGCAATGAGAATGACACAGACTCTGGGGCTGCGTGACACCGGGCTTTTTATTTTTTTTGTGTGTGTGAAAATGGTAACAGGCTTTATCTCACATGAGGAATTAGTTTCCTGTTCTAATAATAGCAACAGTAATCATGACAATAATCACAATAAAAATCCCCCCAAATCAAATAAATATTGTTGGGGTTCCAGCATCATCTAAGCATCGCCCTCCCCCTGCCCTGGCCCCCTTAACTCTATAAATCAAAAGTAGCCCCAAAGAGTTCAGTTCAGTTTTATATATGTGAAAATATGGGACTGGCAGCCATTCCCATTGCAAGCCCCAAATGTGATTTGAAAAAAACCGAGACAATTAAACCCCCAAATTCAGGGAATACCCGTGCTGGGGTGCAATTGGGAGGGGGGGGGAGATTTGAACATGCAGTGCTATTGTTTAGCAAAACTTTCTGTAAGAAAAATAATGATGTCAAGTTCTTTAGCTGCTAGCTGTATTCAATAATTTTTTATTCAAATATAAATATTTAAGATACTGAAAAGCTGCTTTCTCTACTCCCTTAAAAATTCCAAACTGTACAACCAGTTCCCATAAATGACTAATCTTATTTTAAATGAAGCTAATTTTTGGCTAGGTTTGGAGAAGAAAAAAATATTGGATCTGCAATAAAATCCATATTTCCCCCCCACACTGTATCTTAAAAATGTATCCAGACTAACAGCTTGTTTCCAGATGATATTGGATGCTCCTTTTAGTTTCCAAAATAAGGGTTTTGAATCTGGTTGTGTGACACGGAGATCAGATACGGGTTCTAGATTTTTACCCTCCACTTTGCAAGGTTCAGGCTAGGGTACCTGCACAAGCTGCTGGGGTTAAAAAGAAAAAAAAAAAAGGCAGAAAAAAAAAAGAAGGTTTGCAAAATCTGGACCTGGGATTTTAAGTGGAGGAGCGCAGTCGTTCCCCCCTATGGCGGGTGGATTTATTGGGTGTCACGATGACACAATGTGTCTATTCGAAGCTGAAGAAAGCCCCCTACTTAACCTTCATCTTTTTGTGTGTGCACGTACCAGAAGGCACCACACTGTTGCTGGAAAGCAAATAATTAGTGACATGTTCTGTAACACCATTGCTATTTAAAGCTAAATCAGTGGGTTAATGCTTCTCGAAATGTGACATCCTGTGAGGGATTCTCGCTCCAGTACTGTTAGTCACTTGGTGGTCTCCAGAGTGACAGGATCAATGCCCGCAGTTTTAGAATTCTTGGTTGCAACAGGGAAAAAAAGTGATTATTGGAGAAATTCTGGAGAGAGGTGGATGCTGAGGGGGGGATCCTGCAGGGGCCGACTCTTTCTCCTCAAACACCCTCACTGGGATGCCGGTCCTCAGCCCTTTCGCTAACCTTCACCCCAGCCCATGGCTTGCTGCGGCGCCTCCTCGCAGGCTGGTGGGGTAAGGAAAGGCACGTGAGATCGACTTCTGAATTGTAAAATCCCTGAAGACAGAGCCCAGGTCTCCCCGGGTATCTGCACAGCACTAAACACTCTGACGGGCTCCAAAGAATGAATCCCAAGAGTTTATAATTACATGCCAAAGATATAGAGAGAGACTCTGGTGTTGATTTTGCTCAAAGAACTGAAGCAAAGCCATTCTTCATTAGGGCAAATGGCCTGAACAAAACTCTTTGCATGGGCGAGAATAAAATCCAAAAGCATTGAGGAAAGGGGGGAAAAAAAAAAGGAAGAAATAAAACAGTCAAATCACATTTTACTTCTTACCCAGGAGACTGACACAGTAGCTTTTTTTTTCTCCTTCCCATTTTCCATTAAGCTGGTTTTTTAAAACACATCTGAACTTTTCCCATCCTGACGATTCCCACGGACAATTGGCAGAGAATCTAGGACAACTTGCAATACTGGGATTTTTTCCAGGCATGAGTAACTTGTTAAAAAGCCACTATTTCCCTAATACTAACAGTAAACAGAGTTCACATCCACATGAAATCCTCTGTGACCCATCGGGGAAAGTTTTTTGTATATTTATATAGAGAGATATATGAAATAATTTAATTCCTTTATCCATCAAGCACTTGGAACTCAGCATGTCTGTTTATATTTCACTTATAAAAATAAATATACACATGCATGCCAGGCTAGATTTAAAGGTATCCTTTTCCCCCAGTTGACAGCTCCATGCCTGTAGTTTTAAAAGGGAGAGCCTTAGAAAGAACAGTATTTAAAATAAAGTCACTGAGCCATGTTTTATGTCACGTTGATGAAATATAACTCCATCACACCTGCTGCTCCTACTACTTTGGGTAGTGGACAACTCTGTTTAGTAGCTACTTCCCAAACTTCTGAGCATTTAGGAACTTGTGCTATTGGGCAAGCAGAAAATTCAGGCAGATGTCCGCTGTGTGGGTGTATTAAATGTACAATGATTTCAAAACATCCCCAGGTGATTGCTACCTTTTGGGATCTATTGACGTTAACAGGTACCTGTCTAAATGAAATCTATTGTGGAGTATGAAGGCCAAATTGTGGTCATATATTAAGTCCTGCCCACACTGCGTCCTATCACAGAAATGGGTTCTGCCTAGGTAGCTGAAAAAAGTTGAAAATATCTAAAAATAGATGCGGTCTATTTCAGACTATTTAATAGTCTAAAAATATCAGGCAGCCCTTGGAAAGGGCAGGGACAACAGCATGTGAGAGGGCTGGCAAACCCAGGTTTGCCTATGGCTGAAGTGGGGGTGCTGTATGGGATGGACCGAATAGATGCTATCAGCTTGAGCACAAGTTCCCAGTGGACCTGATTCCCTTTTCAAGTATGGCTGTCAAAGGCAGTGTAGATGTTTCCAGTAGGACCATGTTCACTGTAGTACCCGGACCTGTATTTTGAGAGCTGGAGAGAAATGGGGAACCCTGCACTCAAATCTGTTCTCCTGGCTATACCTCAGTTTCCCTACAGAAAAAAAAACCAAACCCAACCAGAATGAGCAAAATACTTTGTAAAACACTTAGAAATTTGTTTAATCCTAATGCTAATCATGTAATCCTAAATCATATGGCTAGAGTTTGGTGATGTGGAGACTTTTCCAGGCTTCTGACTTTTTCCCGTCCAAAAAGAGTGTGAAAAGGCAAAGCTGTGATTTCTTTCCAGACAGGGTTTCCAGAAAACATTGGGTTTTGAAAGAATCAAAGCAAAACTCACTGTCTTGGGACTGCTTTCCTCTTGGAAAGCTTTGTCAACCTCACGCTCCCTGCAAGTGAAATTAGGTGTGTTTGTCCAGTATTTTACACGCAGACCTGATCTCAGCTCTTGGGTCTGTCCCCAAAACACTGTTCTCATTAACAAGAGCCATTAACAAGCCTCTTCCATCGCGCTAGATTTCCCCGGTGGGTTGTGGTTTCTTTGTTGGCAAAACGGACAATTTCCTTGGGAAAATGCCTCTTAAAAAATGGAATTATCTGGTCAGAAGAGCATTTTGACTTAAACATTCCCAATCGCGCTGACTATTTAGTGCTGACTTAGGTAGAGAGGGTGGGCAAGGTTGAACATTGACAGTGCCACAGACCAGAATGATTCTCAAACAGCCTGAACGCTCCAGCTTTCCTGGCCACCTCTGAAATCATGGGCCACAAAGCACGGGGTGAAAATGGAGCATCCACAGAGACTGGAGAAAAGAGGACATCCCTGAAACCATCCAGGACCTGAAGATTTCTGGCTCCACCACCTGCAAAGGGAAGAGAAACCAGGGTCTGTGTGTTTATTCCATGTCTTCTGTCTTTGTGCCTCTAAGCATCAAAGTAATTTTTCTTTTTTTTTTGTTTTGTTTAGTTGAGCCCTTCGTTTCGACTCACAGGATATTCTGGAAAGCTTTGAGGGTCTCATAATACATTTCAGCCAGGAGCTTTTTTTGTTTTCTTTCCGTTTCTATGAATGGCAAAATGAATATGTGAAGTTTTCACTTCTCTATTTCACCTTGTGGAATTGATTCCAGAAGCAAATCAGCAAAAACACACAAGGGAATGTCCCCCCCCCAAATTATTCCTTTGACGTACCTGTTTAGAAGCAGCAAATTCATAGCCAGTCTTCTATACAGGAGGATTTATAAGGCTCCTTTTGGCATTGTGCCTCTACCTACTGTCTGGTGAGAAACCCTGAAGAACAAGCCAGATCCTTCCTTGGAATTATGGTATATGAAATCTCCCTTTATAACAGCGATCTGGCAATAAACCAAACCAAACCCAAACAGAATTGGTTCCGTCTCTGAAGACTTAGTGTGATACATTTGCTAGAGTTTTATTAGTTCTGGCATAATGAAACGTATTCTGCATTTAAATAAAATAAAGGTATGATAGTTACAGCAACAGGCTGTATTTTTTCTGTTTGGATGAAACATTTCAGTCTTGCTGGGAATAAGCAGATCACTTTTCCCAGCTCCTCAAGAAGTCAGTGCCAATCTTGTAAACGTTTTCAGATCTTCTCAAAGTACAGCTGAGGCCAGGATCAGTTTTCTTCTCAGCAGTTACATTGCTTGCTTTCCCCACCTAATGGGTATTCCTTTGAGTCAGGCATTCAAGACCAGGCTCAGAGAGTAAAAAACATTTTACCTACCCCCCCACACCTTTTGCAACTAAATCTGGAGAGTAGATTTGAACCCCTCCTTTCAGCATTACCAATGTCCTCAACCCTCCATGAGGTCATGTTTGAGGACTTCTATGAGAAGGAACAGGGAACTGTTCTGTGGGAGCTCCTTGTGTTTTATTCTCATGGAGCTCAAGTAATTTTAAGGGATGAGAAAGTTAGTGTAATGTTTTTCTCTTTATTTGTGGTGTCTCGAATTATTTTTTATGAAGTTATTTGTACACATTTCGGCGCTTCCTGTTTGGGAGCAGACGTGGAGGCTGAAATACCATGAGAAAAACTTCTTATCCTGATGGCAATTTAGATCTGGCTAAAAGGAGGATGTACTTAAAATTCTTACAGAACTCCTGTTTTTTATCCAAGGTCTCCCCTGGTTTACAGACAAAAGATGTATTCTGACTGGTGGACCAGATATTTTCTGATTTTTAGACCACAAATATTGAAAGTTTGGCTCCTAACTGGACTTTGAGGTTTGGATTTTCACTAGACAATATCTAGCAACTAGAATGTCAGGGTGAGATTAAGTGACTTTTCTAACAAGCAGATTTTAGGCTGGTCTAACCTGAAAGTAAGTCTTGCTTTAATTTGTAAAAATGGTATATTCCCTTCTATGCCCCACCAACCTATTTATGATTTGTGTTCTATGTGTTGCAGATGTTGTAAAAAATGCTATTTTTTTCGCAATGGTTTCTTATGTCACAGGTATTTATTTTTTTTTGTTGGCTGAGAACAAATGAAAGAATGCAACATTGCCATCAACAAATGCATCACCAAACAACCCAGTTCTGTCTGACTTGGTTCTTGGCATCTGTGTGCTATTTCTGTCAAACTCAATCAAACTGAGTGTTAATTTTTGAAGCAAACCCCCTATGATCATTTCACTTGTGATGTAAGCCAGATCTAACCTCAAGACTGTCAAAGGCCAGAAGTCAATGACCCAATTTTGCATGCCATGCAGTCCCCTATCAGTAGCCAGTGCTTCTCACATTCCTCATTCCTACTCATGTGGATTATTCATTCTTTGCGAAATTTGTTATAGACGCCAAAGACAGTATTTATATAAAATGCAGCCTGGTTGCAACTCTGAGAATCTTTGTCTCTAGCACAGGGTGACAAATAGATCCCAGAGTGTATGCCAGGTAAGTATAAAACCTCATCCAGACAGGAATATGACTTTGCAAAAGGAAATACTTCCACTAAGCCTTAGTGCAACTGCAACTGAGAGTCCCCAATGGAAAGCTTTAGTGAGAAATTTGTGCTTGGCTAATGCAATTATGGAGGTTTCTCTAATTGCTCACTCACTTGGAATATAAAATGGAGTAATCTGAGTATTTTAGGACCTTTCTACTCTGATTATACTGCCTAGTGGGACAAGATTTTGACCTGGATTTCTGCATTCACCTGAGCTGAACTTGGGTTATGGTGGTTCGTCAGTGTTGGTTGTCTTTGATTTCTTTTCACTTTTTTGTTGTTCCTGAGGCAAGGAATGGAAAATCCTACCAGTACAAATTTAGCTTGTGTTTTGCAAAAATAGTAGATAGTAACCCAGGTCAATTAGAGAATTTCGACAAGAGCTGGAAAAGAGCCATGTCCAGAGGAGAGCCACAAAGCTGGTGAGGGGTCTGGAGCACAAGTCTTACAAGGAGTGGCTGAGGGAACTGGGGGTGTTTAGTCTGGAGAAGAGGAGGCCGAGGGGAGACCTTATCACCCTCTACAACTGCCTGAAAGGAGGCTGCAGTAAGGTGGGGGTCGGCCTCTTCTCCCTGGTAATGGACAATAGGACAAGGGGGAATGGTCTGAAGTTGCGCCAGGGCAGGTTTAGGTTAGACATTAGGAAAAATTTCTTCACAGAAAGGGTTGTCAGGCTCTGGAATGGGCTGCCCAGGGAGGTGGTCGAGTCCCCATCCCTGGAGGTATTTAAAAGAAGGGTAGATGAGGTGCTTAGGGACATGGTTTAGTGGTGGGATGGCAGTGCTAGGTTAACGGTTGGACTCGATGATCTTAAAGGTCTTTTCCAACCTAAATGATTGTATGATTCTATGTTAAATAAAAAAATAGGGGGAAAGGGTTGAGTGGCTTCATAGGTTGATAATATCTTCCTGCCTTTCTTTTGATCAGCAGGAGCACTGTGTAATGAGGCAGGGCAATGCCTTCTCTCTGGGAATACACTCATTCAGAGTTGGTGACAGCATGAAACCTCTCCATATTTGGCCTCCTGATCCCACGACCTCTTCTGCTTTTGCAGACTTCATCTTCCCCCATGCATAGACTGACTTTGGGGGAACTTTGCTCCTTTTTAGCACAGCATGAGGTTCACAGCCACCTGTGAACCCTATCTTGAGTGGAAAATATGTAGAGAAGGTGCAGTGAGAAAAAAAAAATAGACTTAGTTATGTACAGAATTATAGTAAATAAATACAAGAATGCTAAAAAAGTATTAACTGAACAGTGAAACAGTCATTGGCTGATTTCAATTCAGGTTGGTTAAAGAATAGCAAGTTAACAGAATTTCATACTGAAATCCACTCTAAGGTGCAGGTCCCATTGAAAGTACTGAAAGAACTCAAGTACCTTATTGGTGCATAAATTATTTAGTGGAGCTGGATGGAAAAATAAGACTAGGAAATAACTAATTTGTTCATGTTTTTGTTCCTTGCCCAGTCCTATTTGCTGACAAATTTTATTTCAGCAACGAATTTTTTGACAAATTTAACCACAGTAATGATCCAGACATTGTCAATTCCCTGAATATTTTCTCTTTGTTGTTACTGAGTATCCCAAATCCATATAAATAGATGATATTTGCTTCAGCTGGCTTGCACACAGAGCCTACAGCATGTGAAAAGTTAAGAGCAGTCAGGCTGTGATGGTATCGGTGGTTGCTGGTCTCTGAATGCAACTCCAAATGAACGAACCTATTTTTAGAACACTACATTCCTTTTCATTTTTTTTTTCTTTTAAAACTATAACCTTCATGAAAAAGCTGCAATGTATATTACAGCCACACAGGGCTGAAAAAAAATATATCACATTAGCAGTGAAACAGTAATCCTGCTGCCAAATGTACAAGTATTCGCTAATAACTGCTACGGTCCTGCAGGCCCGGAGGAGTGCTTCATCTTATTCTTCTGGCCTGGTTTTTGACAGAGGGCTTCCTTAAATCCGCCCGCCTCTCAGCTGTTCACAGCTCTCTGATTCATACCAGCCCGCTCTGCGGAGCGAGCGGCTCTGCTGGCGCAGCATTGCGGAGGGTCCCACGGCCAAGGGGATGCTGCAGCACGGGGCGCTCTGGGCTTGGTGCTGCTGCTGGTCCTCGTCGCAGGAGGTCAAGTGGGGCACCAGAAAAGAAAGTGAAAGACTGACAGGCTTCCACATTTGCTTTTATTGAGGTGGTGCTCGCCGCATTTGCTTATTATAGTCAAATAAATGCGATGGATGCTCATGTATGCACGCAAACGGCAGGTGTTCCCCAGGTGAACCTGCTGTGGCAGAAGACCACCATAAACTGTGCTGCCTAGACCTAAAGGGAACATCTATGAAATTAATTGGTGCTTTCAAAGAAAAGGCATTTAATGTAAAACTGATAAATCCATTAAATGCGTATTACGACTGCCGTTGCTTTATTCAGGCAAAAGATTTATTCGTGGAACAGTTTGCTATTGCCTGTGCAGTTATCAGTGAATAATGATCTGGCAGTTTCATGCCTGAATTCCAGGTAGATAATAAAAACAAAACAAAAGGATTAATGCATTTTATCTATTTCTCTCCCATTTCTATGTGTGCAATCCCATGCAGAGCTGCAGGCATGCAAATAAGAGCAGAGAAATTGGTCTGATACCGTAACTCCTGTGTGGCTGCATACGCAATTGCTGATGTTTGTGAAGCTGTGGTTGTTTTTTTGTCACTGTAAGTGCAGAAGAATTCTGTGAACACGCAAAGTCCCTCAGTAGGAGCTCAAAGCATGCATTTGCCAAGGTGCAGTTTCCCCAAAAGAGCCCAGGAGTCCTAAAATCGAGTGTCCAGTTGAAACTCTGCAGTGTGCCCAGCAGCTCCCTGCAATGCTTTGCTTTGCCTTTTGAGTCTGCAGTATTCACCTCCACACATGCATGTACGAACCGTGTGGGTAAACCCTCAAAACATGCTCTTACTTTATCCACAAGTCAGGGGAGCAGCTGGGAGACATTGTGGTTTTCCTCCCTTTTTTTTTTTTTTTTTTTTCCCTTTTTTTTCTTTGTTTGCTGCCCCATCTCTGACTTGGAGGGTCAAATCCATGGCAAGTTCATTTCTGGGCCAACTCTGCCAAATTATATGATGTGAATTAATGTCTGCTAGAGCTTAGAACAGCAAACTCTGATTTAAGCTCTTAGGTTGAACTTGTCTACAATTGTTGAGGTGAAAGGCCAGTTCGTACCCATTAATTAACCTAATCCATCTCAATCTACTTTATTTTATACCTTTTAGGGTTTGTGACTCCGAGAAATATATTTAGATAAAGCAATGCTGTTAAAATCCAGGAACATTGCTAAAGACACTCACCACACACCATTGGTTTATACTAGAGATCACGTCAAGCATTTTTTAAATGCTGGGAACTAATTTAATCATATATTTGTTAGTTAGTCTCAACACACTGAGCAGTTTTCTATCCAATTGATTCAAATAAGCATTCCATTAATGTCAGGGTTATTTTTGATTCTGACTTCTAGTCTGTTTGTAGTAATTTCATTAATAGGCAAGCATTATTGTTAGACTCTCCTGCTTTTCCCTTCCACATCCTCCCTTATTGTGGGTCTAGGGCTAAAACACATGAAAATGAGGGAGTGCAATTACCTTGTGAAATCTGAACCTAAACATGACCCCTAAGTACAGCTTTTAGGGGCCGTTGTGTATGCAGCAGCAGGCAGAGAATATTCAGAAAGCTTAGCAAGGTTCAAGCTTTATCTAAAAGCATATGGGAATTTCTTAAGAGGATCTAATCTAAAAATAGGATTAAGACATATTACCAGATGTCTATCCCCTAAATATTCATTTTTAAACTGAAGATATTTAATGACTGAGTAATATTTAATAAGTTATTAGTTGACCGTAGAGGCTTCTGAAATTGAAATTCCTTGGAAATGTCTATCACGATAATAATTAATAAAGATTTTAAAACAGCATCTTCACTGAATGGTTTTCTGCCATATTATAGAAGCCCATTTTTTAAAAGTATGGGCTGTTATAGCTTTTTGGTTTTTTTTTTTAATAATATATAGAGAAGAGAAAGTCATGTATGCCCTAACACTGAAATGCCTAAATCTAAGCGGAAACGAGCAGAACGCAGTTGTGAATGGTTTGAGATTTTATTTCTAAGAATGAGATAAACATCTACATATTTATCCATTTTATTCTGAATGTTTTTATCCCAGAAAACAGTCCAGAACTACACAGCATCATGTGATATTTAGGCAAGATGCACTTAGTGTGTTTTGTATGGCTCTGCCTCGCATGTGGCCCCTACGATATAGGATACAGCCAGACAGCTCATTTAAGGTATAGCAGATCTTATTGATCTCAGCATCTATGAAAACCTGGAGCACATCTGAAAGAAAGCATTTGTCAAAGATTTAAGTCTTCTACAGTCAGATAAATGAAGAGAAGCTGCAATAACACTAGCACAGGATTTCCAGCACAGTCCGAAATGTGGGAGCATGCAGATAAGCCCTGATACACTTTTACATTTGGATTTCTATCTCAAATTTTCTAATACATATCCACACTTGAATCTTGGGTTGTGTTTTTTTTTCTGCTAAAAGTTGTGGTAAATCTGAAGGTTGGGCCCAGATGGAGGTTACCTGCTCAAAGTCATGAGTTTTCCTGAGATATCTCATCATTAACTCTCCTATAGGTATGATGTCTTAAGCTAAGTCAAGAATATCATCCAAGCATGTTTCTTGTGATATTTGGACACATGTTTCAGAGAGGAGAGGAATATATGAAGGATATAATAACAGAGGTTTTTTATTACATTTCCTCCCCTCTTCCCTGTTAAATTTTTTTAAAAGTCCCAGATAGCTATAATAAAAAAAATTAAATATTATAACCACTTTTATAATTTTTAGACTTTCTCCTGAAACCAAAAGCTGTATGTACCTTCAATAAATTCTAGTTGCACCAGTTCCCTCACCTGGAGAAATCTGGTCTCCTTCAACAGAAAAAGAAATCTCTTGTCAGGCAGAGAGTGAAGAGCTTCCTTCTGGGGTGACAGAGGCAAAAGTGTTGGATTTATGGAAAACCATGAAACTCCTAATCATTTCCAGGGTTTTATCCATTGCTGTAGCTAAGGAGAAGCTCTGGAAGATGAGAGGGAGGAATGCTGATGGGAAGCTAGAGGAGCTGTTGTAAACTTATAATAATGCTTGGAATAGTGCTCCCTTCTTCCTCCCCTTCCGACCTGCTGGAGGCTGGCATATAAAACCTGAGACACAGCTATGCCTAGGGGGGAAAATTAGCTGACGTGTTTTACGGTTGTTGTTTTGACTCACTGATAAAGCCAAGCACTAAGGAATAGTTTGTTTGAAGTGTGTTCGTGCTCCATTCTGAGCTGGATGGGAATTATCAGTTTATACGCCAATCAGATAATCACGGTGGAGAATAACTGGCAAGTGTGATGTTGATATTTTGGCTGAGGGATGAAGAGGACCGTTTCTTCTTCCCCTTCATGTACCTAAAATTTTGGCTCCTATCAAACCTGGGAATCCAATACATATCCAGGTTTTTATTGTGCTTTATTGTGTTTTATTTTATTTTTTTCCAGCCAGAATAATTAGTTATAGGAAAGAAAATATAGTGGAAGCAAACATTCCTGGAGAGATCTTTCCATTCTTTTTTTTTTTTCCTTCATCACTTGCCAACCATAGGCTATGCACTTGGCTTCTCAAGCAGGAAGAGAAAAGAAAAGATAAAGGGACAAAAAAACTTGCTGCACCTCATGCTTGAAATATTTTTGCTTTCATTGGTGAGAGGTAGAAGACATCAGCATAGGACTGGACTGAATGCAAACACTACATGTACTCTGTGGGTCTTAGTGCCCTAATAATCAGCAATGCTATCCCTCAAACAGGTTAACTAATAACAACAATTAAGGCTAGTCCAGCAATTAATGTACTAGTCTGAACTTGATAAATGTAAATTCAAATCCTTGTTCTTGTTATTGTTGTGTTTGTATGTTCCACCACAAAGTTAGCTATTTGAGGCCAGATGCATGAAGATACTTATGAACCCAGAGGTATGCTGAAGTTACGAACAACATTTTTTAGGGATGGAACATGCATGTCTGATTTTCAGTGTGGACCTGGCCTCTAGTCTCTTGTTGTTTGTCTGCATGCCAATAGCCCCTTTCCATACCAAAGCAGTGCTTTAAAGAAAAAATAAATTAAAGATTACCCAAGTCTTACAGTAAAAGAGACAGACATTCAGCATTTCTGAGTGCCAGGTCACATGTTAGAAAGACTTATTTTCCCATGACCCAAAACCTCATACCTATGTATATTTATGAAATATGTAGCAGATTATTTTTCTAGGTTACCCTAGTCCACAGTCAAGGAGCTGAAATGTGGCCATTTGTATAGTATTTCAACTTTTATAGTCACCTGGAGAGGCAGAGAAGTTTTGCAAAGCGCGTAATGCATGCTAAGTGACAGGATGGCAGCAGCAATGACCATAGCGATACTTCACACACTCTGCAACATCTAGGAAGGAAAAAAAATGTGATGAAATTCTCCCATTCACTGAAAACCTAGAAAAATTGAGTTTTCTGGGGGGGAATCTTTCTGAGATAGGAAGTTGCTCCTAGAGCTCACAGCAGACCTCTGAACATAGATCCTTGAGTATGCAGACTTCAAGTGGAGCATGAGGAAACTTTCTACGTAGTAGATATCTACACTTATCAGCCATATCCTTTCTTTCCCTTGAAAAGTTTCCTTCATTGATCATCACGAAGCCCCTCTGCTCCCCGTTGATCATAGCTCTGTGACAGAGGGTTTCACTTGCGGCCTGGAGCCCTTGATTTCTAACTAGTTGGACTCTTTGCTAGACATGAGAGATAGAATGACGTGGGAAGGAGTGGTGCATTCTGACTGGGTTATTATTTTATAAAACAATCCCCTCCTCCAAGGTTGGCGTGTCTGGGTGTGTATGTATATCTGCCTGTGTGTAGACTCAAGGGTGATTCTGATCAAAGCTATCCCGTCTTGGCCTGTATCTTCCTGCTGATGCAATTTTGTCACAGCTAAGATGATGTTCTGGAAATAAAAGCACAGAATAAAAAGGCTTTATTTGCTTTCCAGATTCCGTACAATTTTGCCTTACACATTCTTTACTCTGGCCCTCTTCTTTCCATCAGTTGCCAAACTAAAGTTTTGTACCGGTCCATTAAAGAAAAAGTGAAAACAAAACTTTTATTGACATGAACACTTTTTTCCCCCCTCTCTCTCTCTTCGCCATTGGGGCCTCAGCTAAAGTGACCTGAGGCTAAATAGGCTCTCAAAGAAAGCTTTCTTGCCAAAGAAATGTCATTGCTGTTAAACAGTACTAATGAATGCATAGATTTAGAACCTTATTTACATTGAAATTTGTTTAGTAAGCCAAGTTAGGTCTGAAAATTGGGACAAACTGTTTCCTCAATAATTTAATAACTCCAAAGACCTCGTCCATTTGGAAAAGGCAGAGCTTCGCCATCCACTTACAAATGCAAAGTCACGTTTCCCAAAATTGAATAAAATGCTAATAATACAGCAGATCCACAGATCAGCAAGTAAAGTGGCTTTTAGCTCTGAGTTCAGCTGGAGACAGAGTGAATAACAACAGTCAGCTTACTCTGTTCTAAGCAAAATGGTTTTATTCCATCAATTGCCTGTGTTTCAAGTGTTTTGAAGGGTTCACATTTATTTTCGTAACCTCACTGAATTTGGCACCCTTGCCAGTAGTGCTGGAACTTTCAAATCGGGAGCTTTTCATTGAAACAGGCCAATTAACTCACTCGGGTCACATTCCCTATATGAACTGCTTTTAATGGCAAGCTGTACCACCCATTTTGTGGCAAACAAAAATCCATAAAGAAAAACCAATTAATTCCTTTCAGTGAGTGCTTCCCAGGGGAAAGCATATATCAGCTGGGTAACCAAATATGGGACACTTGGACAAATAAATAAAATGTCCCTCCATCACACACCTCCCTCAAAGTTATTGTTTCTGTTTTGTGGAACCGTAACACTTATTCCTACATCTTATGGATCAGTATTTCTGCAAAATCTGGTTTTGGTCTTCTGAGTCAGGCAGCCTTGGTGCGGAGGCCTGAATTTTGTCTGCACAGAAACTCCTCTACAGCATGGGAAGTGTAGAAACTAATTTATAGCTTGGGTACAGGCTGAATTACAGAGTAGTTTTCAGCTCTGTCCCTTAGAGACAGAACGGAATTTTCTAGAATAAAGACAACAGTTCCCATCTAAGGCGTAAGTTGGAGGTGGCATTGGTATGGGAATTTATTCTCAGAAGAAAGTCGAATACTCAGTATGTTATAAAACCTGCAGGGCCCTGTGGAACATAGAGGTACATTTGCACACCCTATATTCCATTGCCATTGAGCAGGTATAAGAAACCCTACCGCAGAGACAGATGCCAGAGAGGTCAGGTTTTGATATCAAAGCTTGGACAGTCACCCATCATTTTGGGGCTTGTGATTTTTCCACTAGACTACACTTATTATGCTGAATTCCAGTCCCAAAATTTATTCACAGTCTCCTGCTACTATCATTTAATATAGTATTTTAAATGGAAAGAAACGAATGCAATTGGGCCTTTATAACTCTTGTCCTGAAACTGGGGTAGCGAGGAAACAAGAGAGACACCAGTAATGTCTAAATATTTGAAATATGTCTGAAAAATGATATGCTGCTCCCACTCAGCAAACATTTTGTGGAACATGGCAGGTCTCAGTCAAACTAAGAGCCCCCAAACAAATCTACCTTTCTTCAATACAAACTGTTAGGAAATACATTTTTGAAGCTGAGCCTCTATCAGAATATGATATTACATGACACTGTAACCTTTTTCCCTCCAGAAAACCACCCTTTATGAATAAAACATAGGTGACCTTTAAAAACTTAGCAGTTGTACTAGGTGATTGCATATTAACAAGCTTTTTGAGGAACTAGGACAGGCACTGTACGTTTCAGTTAAGGACAGATAATAGAACTATTCAAATAATTTATTATTTTATACAATATAGGGAAATGTAAGAAAACCACCTCAACAAGAGTCTGCTTAAATTTTTGTAAGTATAATTTTATGTGGCTCCCCCCGTTCATCTAAATTATACAGTCACTGCTAAATGAAAGACTTCCTTTTAAAGGACAACTCTGATTCTCCTTTGCTTGAAGTTTATGAACAGCTTTGGTTTGAGGCCACCTGATTGGACAAGTTGCAGTGACTACTAGGCATTTTTCATAGGCAATCAAAGGTGTCTAAGGCTTTCTGTCCTTCCTTTGCCAGGATAAAGGGTTTGGAGACAAGGCCTGAGCTGATTTAAAACACTAGAAATGCTGGGACATCAAGGCATATACAGCAATAGATGTGCGTAAAGAGGACTCAGTCCTTTGGCTGACTCTCTCTCTCTAAGAAAGGCTCTTGACTTTATTTGATCATCTCTATTGAAGCCACTTGGACAAAAGAGAGAGTAGGTTCACACCAAAGAGAACATTTCCACCAAAGGGATCACTTTGGAAATTCGCGACATGTATAAGTTTGAATAATTACACTAAATCTCATCTTCTTGAACGGGTCTTCCTTCATTCCAGCTGCTCTTACTAGTTCTAGAGCCTGGTTATCTATGGTAGAAATTTGAAATGCTGTTCTCATGTCCTCCAGCTCTTGACTAGTCCATCATCTTGGCACCTCCCCTTAATTATGCATTCAGTACATGGGACCTGACAGATGAGAAAAGTAAATTGCACAGCATTTTTTCTGAAGATATTTTTTCTACCTAAAGTACAATCTTGTTGAGCAAGATTCCTTCTTCTATGGAAGGATGTAATGGTCTCATACCTCATACCATGTAAGCAGTCAATTCCCCAGTTTAACAAAGATGAAATAGCAGCTTAGCTATTACAGAAATCCAAATGATTATTTTAAAACCCAATAACCATTGCATCACTCCCTCTGAATTTATCAGCTGGAATCCTGTTAAGGCTAAATTCAAATGAAAATGCTGATAAAACGTGCCTCATTGCTTGTTTTCTTTGCATCATCCCAGGTGTTATTGCCTTCAGGTGACTAGATGTTACTTCAACCTTTTGCTACATAAGCTGCTTCCTCTGAGCATGAGAACTATACCCAGTGACAGAAGAGGAAAAATCACTGATATTCGTCATTTTAGCATTTAGGCTTCTTAGGTTGGCTGAAAAGTTTCCAGGTGGGAGTCCTGAGGGTGTTGAGTGTAACTTTCCTTAATGTTGGCAGAGCACACGGTGGTTTATCCTTTGAGCCAGTGGGAGGAGGGAAAGGGAAAAATGTTCCACTAGGCCAACCTGATAGGTTTTCTCCAATGTGTCATTACTGTGTTTCAGAGCATCTGTGTTGCTGCCATATGAACTGGATAGGAACACAAAGTAATCAATTTCAGTTGAGAGCACTAATTTATCACCTTGCCATCTTTTATTGCAAGGTAGAGAATCTCTCTCTCTCTCTGTTTCTCTTCTACTTTCTAAATGCAAAATCAGGACAATAAACAGATACACCCCCCACCCGCCGTCTTCCTCCATCTCTTCACTCCCCCTGTTTGCTTCTAAGCCGTTGTAATTAAAATAAATGCTCTGAGAAGCAGAAATGTGCATGATCATCCTCCATCATTTCTTGTTAAAGGGCAAGAGCCATGCTGGTTCTCATTGGAAAATATACAAGAAAAGTTGAAATTTTAACCACTTCTGCATTATTAAGAACCTCCTCTTAATACATAATCAGTTAGTCACAAACCCATGGCAGATATAGAAAACAAGTACCCTTTAATTCTTTCCTATGAAAAGAGAAAAAGCCTGCTTTGTTGTCCTTGGCATAAATATGCTTTATCAAGACTAGAAAAAACAAATGCCAGTGTGATGGACCCAGGCTTTGAGTGTCAGAAGCAGCCCACATTTTGCAATCTTGTACTCAAGAAAGATCCTAAGAGAAAGCATGAAAGAAGGTCAGAACCTTCCCTAATGGTATGTCTACATGGTCTTTTGCAGGCAGACATGAGCTGGCTCTGTATGACTCCAGATGCCGTTGGGAGCCATCGGTCTGCAATAGCACATAACCAAGCCTGAGTATGCTGCCAGTCACAGATACTTGGCTTCTAGCTTGTCGATGTTCAAACTATGGGGTGAGAAAGCCCATATCTGTATGAAAAAAAGTCTGTATGGTTTTGGTTTATCTCTTGTCTTATATATTCTTCCTAATGCCCATAAGTACACAGCACAGTACAATAAGAAGGAATTAAAAGCCATGGGTTTGTTGGTTTGGTTTTCTTTTGTCATTTCTCTCAGACCTGAACTTCCTAAATCACCACTTATTTTTAACATAGTTTTCAAATCATACTTGCGACCTTCCCAAGAGTATTTCACTTTTCAGTGAAGTGAGGCTGTCTAGTTAAAGCCAAACAGGTTTTGGGTGCACACATGTACATGTGGATAGAAGTTTTTTCAAGACTATTAGACATCTACTAACTGCAGATGCTAGGGTCAACCCAAACATAGTGAAACACCTAATCCAAGGTGCTAAGTCTTGCCCTTACTTGGTTTTCACATTGTCTTTAAATACTACTTACCTTAAATGCTGTTAGCTAACAAGTTCTATTTTCATTCACACAGTTTTTACTTCTTTGCTATTCTTTCAGTCTTAGAACCTTTACTGTAAATGTTAAAGTCTTTCATCATCATTTTCCTTATAAAAACCACCCTGGTTTATGCACACACATGGATATGTATATATATTCTTGGAACCTGACATTCCTCTGCCATTCCCAATATATCTTTCTAGGCCCCAATTTCCTAACCAAAAGCACATTACAGATCTGATGTTTTCCACAGCCTAGTAGCACATCAATAAACTAAAGATTATTGTGCTTTGTCAGGTTTTATTTTGTAACATTATGGGAAATTCTCTGCTGCTTTGGATGAGTGCATAAACTCTTATTGCTTGACAATTAACAGAGCTAGTAATAGAAAATGCAATGTAATTTACCTTAGTACAAGGGATTTTGGTTAACAAAAATTAAACTATTGAACTCTCCTCTTGTAGGAGAAGGACATTGTCTCATTATGTGTGCAATTTTTTTTTTGGTGGTTAAATAAATAAAAAAACCGCGTACACAACAGCAAGTGGGTGCTGGGCCTTGGGTGGATTTATTATGAAGGCTATGTGGAATTCTTCTAATGTGCTTGCTTTGGAACTGGACAAAATGATCCCTTTACAAAATAAGCATGCTGCAGCTTTTTCTGTGATACAGAGAGAGTTCACCCAAATAAATAATGTTGAAGGGGGAGTTTCTTTATGCGCTGTGTAATTTCACTGTGCTGGCGACTTCTTCTTACATCTGTGGCTGAATTAGGAAGGTCAGAATTCAATTCTCTCCCTCAGCAGCTACATACAATAAATGTCGAGGGGCCACCACATTATTCTGAGGACCACTCAATCTTTCCAGGTTGACCTCCAAAGAGGTGGCTTGTGTGCTTTCAATCTCCCTGGCCTAGGAAGGTCATGTTTCTTTTCCTTTTCCTTTTCCTTTTCCTTTTCCTTTTCCTTTTCCTTTTCCTTTTCCTTTTCCTTTCCCTTTCCCTTTCCCTTTCCCTTTCCCTTTCCCTTTCCCTTTCCCTTCCCTTTCCCTTTTTTTTTCACTTTCCTTTTGCCTTTTCCCTTTCCCTTTCCCTTTTGCCTTTTCTCTTTCCCTTTTGCCTTTCCCTTTCCCTTTCTTCTATTTTTCAGGCATTAGAAATAAACTCAATCTAAGGACAATGAATTTAAGGTTGACATCCCCCCTCCCAACTGGAAATTTTAACCTGTTCAAAAGGAAATGGCATCTAAATGAAGCAATGAGACAATAAGGCTGAGGAGTTGGGGTGGGGAGCTGGCATTGGGGGTTCAAAGCACAGCCTTAGTTTCCATGTTGCCTAGTAAGAACCTGAACAAATCCAAGGAGAATTTTCTTTGTGTAGACTGCAGGAATAGGGAGGTTTGTGTTCACTGTGTTTTCCTGAGCATACCAGAAGAAGAACCTCAGTAAGAAAATACACCTCAGCACTGCAAGTTTTATCTCCGTCTCTTGAATAAAAGTTAATTTTTATATTTTAAAAGGCACGCTTTGACCCATTGCTATTTTCAGGCCAAAGAAATGATGTAATAAAATTTAAGGCCATAATAATTAATTCTTTATTACCTCCTCATTTTGCATAGTTTCTTTGTAGTGTGACTTATATCTGAGTCTTAAATGAGTGAGGGGGAAAGGTTAGTGTTTGTCTGTGCCTACTTGTCTGCCTATCCATCCATTACGGCTTCTAGCTAGAGGGTGGATCATGGTGCTCATGGTCAATTTTCTTTCACTGGCACCAAATCAGTCTGATTCAAATATGAGGGTGAGC
Source organism: Gorsachius magnificus (assembly GCA_034008185.1). Lineage (NCBI taxonomy): Eukaryota > Metazoa > Chordata > Aves > Pelecaniformes > Ardeidae > Gorsachius > Gorsachius magnificus. The sequence continues at coordinate 6,139,952 of CM067088.1, forward strand.
TTTGGTCTTTAAAAAATTGGAGAGGGTTATTTAGTTGAGACTTTGCATGTCTATTTCCTACCACATTTCTGTGGGTTTTGTCGTGGTTTAACCCGGCTGGCAACTAAGCACCACGCAGCCGCTCGCTCACTCCCCCCCCTCCCTCAGTGGGATGGGGGAGAGAATCAGAGAAAAGAAAAAAAAAGTAAGACCCGTGGGTTGAGATAGAGACAGTTTAATAAGAGAGAAGAATAACAATAATAACAATAATAATAATAATAATAATGGTAAGAAAATATACAGAATATACAAAACAAGTGATGCACAATGCAATTGCTCACCACCCGCTGACCGATGCCCAGCCCGTCCCGAGCAGTGATCACTCCCCCCGAGCCGCGATCACACAGCCCGAGCTGCGACCACTCTGCCCGCGACCGACTGATCGACCCAACCGACCCGACTGACTAACCCCCCCGAGCATGACGTTATATGGTATGGAATAGCTCTTTGGACAGTTTGGGTCCTAGCTGTGCTGTACTCCCAGCTTGTTATGCACCTGGCCGAGCAGGAGAAGCTCAAAAAGTCCTTGAGCAGTCTGAGCATTACTTGGCAACAACTAAAAACATCAGCGTGTTATCAACATTCTTCTAGCACTGAATCCAAAGCACAGCACTATGCTAGCTTCTGTGAAGAAAATTAACTCTATCCCAGCCGAAACCAGGACAGGTTTTATGTTCTCGATTTTGGAGGCAATTTAGATAATCCCAGCCTAAGGTAAGAGTATTGGTCTTTCCTGTAACCATAAGTGTGCACATGGATGAAAAAGTCAGGTTTCAACAATGGAACAGCCCAGTTGAACACGGCCTTTTCTGGGGAATGGGGTGTATTTGAACAGTGGGCTTTGTAAGCAAGGCAATAGCCTCACATAGACAGATAATGATGGATGTTATGGAATTGTGAATTGGGGTTTAAAATTGTGCCCTTCTGCCCTCAAACCTCCTTACACATACAAACAAAACAAAGCGGAGTTTGAGATGGAAGCATTAGACTGGATTGACTGAAAAGCTTTCCCCTTACTAGAGAGGGTAAGCCTGTATCAGATAGTGTTGAAATCGCCTACTTGACCCTTGTCTAACCTTCAATCCAGAACGTACAAAGTAGGACAGAGCTAATCCCAACAAGTAGGTTTAAGCAAACAGACTAACAATTTACTACCACTCAGAGAGTGTCACTTTCTGAACTTTCTGCTCACACATGATTTTGGAAACAAGAGCCGCTTAAAGCAGAGATGCGTTACAGGGAGAGTACGAAGCTCCACTTCAAACTCAGTGAAAACTCCTCACTCTTAACTAGCACTGAAGAAGACATCTGTGTCTTTGCATGGTGGAACATACATGACTTCCAGAGTACAATACAGTGATTCCGCAGTAGGTTTTCCCATTCTCATCATTTACCTGAAAGACATTGGGTTATTGATGAAGATTTTCTTCTTATACAACTGCTTATGGAGGAGTTGTTTTAGGTTGGAAACATCTAGACCCTTCCTACATCACCTTGGAGCACATAGGAAGACTGAGAAAAATGAAATGTGGCAATTCTTCAAATCTAGCCTGCGAACTGGAAAAGTTTGTTCATTTTTTTGTCAAGGCCAGACTGTGCTCACACTAGCTAGGTTGATCTGTCCCTTACTTTCCAGTTCTGACAATTTAAATAGATTTTTCATGTGGGAAAGGTACAATGCAAATCAAGCACAGGAAAATACTATACAAATTGGACAAAAATGCAGGATCTTATTCATTATGGAATGGACTCTGACCCTCAAATATTACTTCTGCACATCACACAGGGTCAAATCATGATGACTTCTAATGGGATTTTTTTTATTTCAGTAGAACAACCTGTGAGATTATCTTTTCTCACATCTGAACAGAAAATTTGTGTTTTTCTGAATGTAAATTATAACCTTGCGGCTGAGGTCAACACCTCAGCTTTGTGGTTGCCAACACCAAAGTCCTCTCAAATTTTAGGGGAGTTTGGATCTGATTCCATAACAGGACATCTTGGCTTAGATTCCTTTTTGATGTTCCTTATATCCAATAAGACATTGTGATGACAGAGATTATGTACAATGTAGATAGACACTGACATGGAGAAATTATGATGTCAGGGTTGTTTGAGAGGTTTTTATCTATTATTAGGTAAATATCACATTCCTTATGTATTTTTTCCTTGAGATTCCTGACTATAAATTTGCCCTACAAAAATGAACTAGAACCTTGTTATAAGGTTCATCAAGGCCAGAAATGGTTCTGGCTAAGAAGTAAACTACATTCAAAGGCAAAAGAAGTGCAAAATTAACAGGCACTGCCATAAATTACTGGCAAACCCCAAACTGTAGTTATGCAATTCTTTGTTTGCCTTTTTTTATCATCTGTTCCAGCATGAGAGTTTCTTTCTAAAGAGAAAGCTAGTGAAATACTGCCAGCCTGAAGCAGGAATGAGGAGACTGTGAAGGTCTCCCACTGAAATATACAGCGAGCTCATTAAAAATACAGTCAATTTTTTTAATAGTAAAATAATTTTAAGTTTGCTTATATGGTGCACATAAATCCGAAGGCCTGAATTATTGAGTGTTATTAAGCCTAATGCCTTGAAATCTGCACTCCTGTTCCCTCTGCACTTTCAAAGGCAATGCTCAACTACTCACAGTACCCAGAAAGACTCTTTCCTTCTCAAATGTGTGTGCTAAAGCCACCGAGACCCTTCCTGACTTCCTCATCCTTTACTCAGTCCTTTCCTGAGATTTCCCGTGTTCCCTTTATAGAGCCAAAATTTGGAGATGAGGTCAGATTATGAAGATGATCCCAGAGAAAAGGGGGGGAGGGAACAAAACCAAGCCTGTAAAAGAATGAGTGGAGCGTGAAAAGCCCGAGAGTTTGGATGTCCTCTTATCTGACTCCTTCTCCCACTCTGCTTCCTGCTGAATCTGCTGTCTTATCTGTTTCTCATTTTTGGTATGTGATTTTGTTGGCACTAACAAGGATTTTTTTCTCCTCTCGTTCTGGAAGACATGCCAAAGAGTGCACAGAAAGCTCATATGACAATCTTTTAATGGTATATGTGAAAGCATGAGGAATTTAGAAGGAAGAAGGAACATACTTGCAATTAAAATCACATGCTACATCCTGTAAATAGACTTTCACTGAAAGAGTAACATCTCGGGCACATGCTGCAACAGTCCCTGCACATGGCTCTAACTACGAAAATACTTCCTGGTAAAATATTTACAGTTCCTCAAGTTATATACAGAGGGCACCTTCTTGTGAAACAATGGCAAGGGAGGGAACTCAGCGGATCCTAATTCCTCCCTATCATATAAGCTCTTTATAGTAAATGAAAGCCAAAACAATCCTAACGTTTTTTTCAGTTGCCAGATTAGTTTAGCAGCATCACGTTTCTGAATTTGTGATGCAGTCTTTCACGCTCACACTTGCACAGAGATCTGCCTACATGCACGGTTACACCCACCCGGTTCCTTTCCCAGCCCTGCTGATTCTGAATCAAATCTGTAGCTGAGGACTGGACCTGGCATACATACCCAGTTTGCTTTTGCAGCACAGCTATTTTTAATTGAAGCAATAAGCTGGAGCCATCACAATCAGCTAGTTAGAAGCAACACCAGTTCCATGGCCTTGCATGGCTCAGAACTTCCCACCTGTTAATTCTGGAATGACAAAACCTCATCTCACTGGTGTTCATTGGTTTTCAGTTGATATTTACTTCCTTAAAAATGTGGATTCCTCCTTCATGTAGCACTGGCAGGCATTTGTTACTCCTCCAGACAGCAGAGTAAGCACGAGTGTGTTCCTGCAAGGTTGGCTGAACATGCGGGCTTGCGTGTCTGGGACTTCTCATAGCTCCTGAATAGCTTTGCAAAATGAGGCTTGTTTTAACCACAGTTTTGCTGGCATAAAGACTTCTGCTAGACCTAATGCTGAAGAAATGCTAAATTTTGTTTGTAAAATTAAAACAATTGTATGTAACTTTGCCATAATTGGGTTGAGTCTGTAAAGATACTGTTTTTAAATTGTCAATGAGATCTGTTACCAAACCGTAGAATGATCAGGTTTATGTTTGTCCTGAACCAGAAGTATTTTGAAGTTTTACACTGTCCATAAAAAAGACAGTTAAAAGGATATTTTTTCACTCATTTTGTGAAGCACAGTAGGCTAGCTGAGGTAAGTTTTAACATTAGGACTAAAAAAGTTACTCTCACATATTGTAGAAAGCATCAGAAATAACACCTCATACATCTTTCTTCACAATTAATTTTTGTCTTCTGTGTCTTAGACACTTATTCCAAATTTTCAGGTCTCTGTCCTTCACTGAGATCTTTATCAATTGAAAAAGTACACCAGTCTTGAAGCTTTAATGTTAAGCACATTTCCACAAGAAAGTATTGCTTTAACAAGGGTGGAAAATGCTCTCCTTAGAAGAGCAATTATCATTAAAGATTCATTATCAAAAGAATAGTTACCTAACGCAGAAAAGTATGAACAGTCCCACTGATTCATTCTCCTGACAAAGTGTGACAGCAATCCCAAGATGAATATATTTCAAAGACTAGTACAAATTTGGTCTGTCTGTCTATGCATATAATATGCCTATTGCTATATTACCAGACTGAGCACATCGTTAACTGATGCCAACAGGCTGATACCTTTAATGATGATGTGCTGTTTTTACACCGTGTGAGGACCTGTTCATATATTTTGAACCAGCGGCTGAATTTTATCTTTGGTTTTCTATTCCAGGTCATCTTCTCAAAAGGGTTAACTTCTTCACCAACATCTTAGAACTCAAAGTGAGCCTTCAACTTCACACCATAAGCTCATGTGCTTTCAAACCTTTTGAGATTCAACCACTGCTACACAGTAGGCACATGTGGCACAAACTGTGATTTGCGTATGTCTTTATCATGAATCATTTACATTCCCCTGCACCGTATAAAGCACTCAAGCTAGAGATGACCCACACTTGCTTTATGCATGACAAGGTTTTATTCATTCCTTGGATAAGATCTTGGGAAACGGAATTGCTTCATAACTGGTTTACTCCAAAGCAGATCTGGGAGGAGCTACACATTAAGATTTATAGGTGTCTTAAAGATTTTTAATTTAAGATAAAATAGAGATGCTGATCTTGTAGAGTATATATCTGTATACACACATTAAACTCTAATTATATGTAGACTTATGTGTATCATCCTTAAATGATAGATTTGGCTGATTTTAGTAGAAATTGAATCCAGTAGATTGAATATTATTAATATTATTATATTAAGTCTCAATGTACCTTTTAATGTGAAAATAATAACAAAAAGAAATTCCGCTTTGCCAAGAAAAACAATATAATGACAGTAACCGTGTTGGTTTTTCTCATGTTGGGCAGGAATGCCAGACCAAATTATAAAGTCCTTCACCAGGCACAAAACTCTCAACAAAATCAACAGGAGTTTGTTTAAATATAGATTTAATTAAATCCACAGAATTTGGCCATTTATTGGTAACTTTGGTCAGGATGAGAATCTTAAGGAGTCAGTTGAATCTTTCCCATCTCTGCCATTATATAAATATTATTTTTGCTAGGATATCTTCCTTCACCCCCACCCCCCAAGCAGTTCAGAGACAATAAAACACCAGGAATCCCTGAAGAGTGGTAAAATGCTGACATGATTTAAGGAGGAAGACTCTGATAAGAAGATAAAAATCTAATAAACAGAGTCTGGAGGACCTTGGCAAGTCTCAGCTGCTTGCCAGTGTAAGCAAAGCCCCTCCCAAGGAAAACAAAGGGAACCTTAATCTCAAGGACATTCCACTCACAAACCATCTGAAAGAGAAAGTCAAGGCCATGACCTCTGCAGTCTGAAGTTATGAGCATACTGACAAGAAAATATTTGACTTGGTTCAAGAAGCAAAATCAGTCATCGGATTTTTTAATATCTTTTTTCTTCAATAAGAGACAAAATAATGCAGTGCTGTGTTATGTGTAAAATTGTATATATACATGCCTCTTCTCCCTATCAAATGGAAGGTATAGTCACATCCACATAACGCATGTATATTATTATTATGCATGATATATACATTGAATCAAATATCTTTGCCCCAAGACTTCCCCAGGATAAATAAGCTAATTGTATACGACCGCTGTGGTTTTGACCAGACAAGACACAATGTGAACAGATTAAAATGTTGCCTTTGTGTCTTACTGTATGTAACTTTAGGCCACTTAAAAGCTTCTAAAAGATAGCTAGGCTGTAATTAGTTACAAGGAATCTAAACTGGTTCAGATAAATCAAATGGAAACACAAAATGACATCTAACAGCCAAAGTTTTCTCAGGCTGCAAAGATTCATTGTCTCCTTTGGTCACCATCTACTTACCCTTAATACTCACTCTCCTGCTTTTCTTTGGACGCTTCGCATTTTTTTAGCACCAGAAGGGAAGACATCAGCAACATTTGGAAAGTGTGGTCTGGTTTAGCACTAAAGGTACACATAAAGGTACGCGAACTTCTCAGCTTTCTGGATGGTGTGGGCTTTGCTCTTGGTAGTCATCACGTCATTCAAGGTCAAATTCAAGAAATCCAGGTGACCTTTTCTGAAGCTGGCTCTTCAAACCAGCACAGCACCATAAAAACCCTTTCCTTTTCTACCTATTGCAGTTTATTCCTAGAAATCTGTGTAAACTTTCCTTATCTTGGAGGAAATTCTCCCCTGGTGCAGAGGATTAGGACTTGGCGTGTCACACTCCACTCACTATGAGAAGATCTCCAGCTAAATATTTCATACAGATTTTTAATGCCCCATTTGTTTCCAGATGCTGGTAACTTTATTAAGGTTAATTGTACTGCCCTGAAACATGGCTATGAAGCACATTATTCACACATATTTCTGCAGCTCACTAACCCTCTGGGTTCCCTTACCAATGCCTAACGCTTTGATTTCATCACTGGAAGTTCTAATCTTCTCAGACCTGCTTTGCCAGTGGGGACCAGCAGCTTGAGGTGCCAAATCACTCAGACATAATGTCAGATATAAGTAAACCTCTGCATATTCAGGAAGAGTCCAGACTGACCCCATCTCTTCTTAGAAAGTTAAATAATGCAATCCATGGATAAAAATAATCATTATTTTTTTGCCAGTGCTCGACCAGAAGCTCGGATTTTGAATTTTGAGCTGTGAGGGAGTAAGTTGTACAACATAAAGAGAAGCAAGGATGATCTGTTAGAGAGATAAGCCTGACAAGCAGAATTTGGGTTCAGTCTGGAACTAGGCTAGCATCCGTTAGAAGTCTGAACTAATCTGAACTGAACCCTGCCCCTCCAATAACCTGCCTTGTTGTTGTGGCACCTGATGACATTTTCTGCCGTGTTATGTAATGACTTAAGGGCTGTAATGGGTTGCATGCTGTTAAATGTCATCAAATGCCATGAATCATAAACAATCCTGGCTTCTAAACCAGAGATTAGGGATATTTATGAAGTTTAGTCTCAGTTTGGGTTTTCCAGACTCTTGAAGTTCAGAGGGTTTCTTTTCTTCTTCTTTTCTTTTTTTTTTTTTATTTTATTGCACAGACTGCTTCCTGCTGCCGAGATTGACCCTGCTGCTAATATACCCAGACTGCAGAGCTTGATGTTAATCCAAAGGAGTTGAATGTCTGAACTGATTGCCTGCTGACAGCCAGTGTAAAACTCAAAAGCATGACTGCAGATATTGAGATTAGATATTGGAAGATGAAAAAAAAAAAGAAAAAAAAAAAGGATGCAACTGTTTCTTCTCTGCAGAAGCATCAGGAAACAATCCCTATTATCCCACTCTTTAAGTGCAATTTCTGGTTTCCAAAACTTTGCAACGTTACAAACCTTTTATTGATCCTATAAGAATGAAAGCAGATACAACAAAGAAGCCATAAAGCACAAAGATAAAAGAGGAATAAAAGGGACAAGGCACTTACTGCTGTTTGTTATAGTCTTAAAAAGAATTAAGTTAAAAAAAAAAAGGAAAGAAAAAATATAAGGACCATAAAAAGTAGTGAGGAGGTGCAAAATCCAGATCTGGCTGTAACTGGCCATATGTACACTGAATCATGTTGCCATGCTTACATAAGAAGATGCTCCATGGGATGCTTCTCTGGATCCTCACTTTTGTTTTACTTTATATCATCTTCCTGGAGAAAGGACTGAAAATTAAATTTCAATTCAGTGATGTATTTCTGGTCACCATGGCTTTACTGGAAGAGACCAGGGAATTACACACACACACACACACACACACACACACGCACAAATGTTCTCCAGTGCCATTGAATGACTCTTCTGCTCATGCTGTGCTATAGTGTTTGATACTTGTGCACACACCTTACTGATCCCATTTGGATTTGTTCTCCCCATTCTTATTAACAGTCATTAGATAAAGATTATCTATCTATAAGTGACAAAGATCTCAGGTTGTCTGCCAGCTGTGCTGTGTAGGATAAATGCCCATAAGTCTTATCTGAAAGCTCTTTGAGCCAAATGGAAGCACTTTGGTGAAATCCCTAAGAAAAAAACTGACTTAACTGGTCTGTAAAAGACCTGATTCTGTCCAAACCTTCAGCTGGGGAACCAACCTTCTTAGACATTTATTATGGCAAGCAGCACTGACACTGAACAAGTGTAAATATTCATTAATAATGACAAATCATTCTGAATGCTGCACACAAGCAATAAAGGAAGGGGCTCCTGCATAAATAAACAGGCAGACATGTCTGAAGGTTTAAGGCATTTTTCTGGTATTTCCAAAGCACCTCAATGATGTGGATGTTCCAGCCTCAACTCCTTTGGACCCATTTGGAAATCCTGTATTTGGGCAAGTCAGAAGCACCTGAAAGCATCTGCTTCAAAGTCAGGGTTAAAAGCAAATAATTTGTGTTCATATGTTACTCTACCGCTGAGCTGAGCTATCAGAAACATAGGCAACCATCCATCCCTCTTCAACTCTCCCTCCCCAGCACTCCCTAAACTTGTATTAGGAGTTGAGGAAGGAGTCAGAGGTGGTTATTGTGCACAAATCATCTGCTGGCTGAAGTTTTTGGTGGCAGCCAAGAGAGAAGAAGGAAAAAAAATTAGAAAAATTTCAATTTCAGGACCATTATTATTTTCATTAATCATAAGAGGCGCTGTCACCCCTGTCCTTATTCTTTAGAGGGAGATCTATTATACGGTCCATTTAGTCCAAGCCATATTACCTCATATGTTTTCCTGGCTGACCAAATAAGACTTAAGAGATAAAACAATTTACTGTTCATTATGATCCGTGTCACTGGAATCAATCTATTAACCTACATTAACTGGATATGTGACGATAGCTCACATACACGCTTCTCCGATTTAAAAAAAAGAAAAAGGATAAGGGAGGGGCTGAAGGGAGGGGGGTGGAAAGGGAGAGGGAGAGAGAGGGGAAAGGAAATCAAGGCCCATAAAGTGCAGCAGACGTATAATTTGCCAAGCGAATACAACTTCATTTTCCAGCGGCCACTGCTGCGCCCTCCACATCTTCACGCAGCCCCTGACCTGTGAAGAATTCTAACAAATTGGCTTCTATTGTGAAGCCAAAAGGTGCCATCAATGAAGGGACGGTTCGCTGGTCCTAAAGTATGATGGGAAATCGCAGGCTGGAATAAAGAGCTGCAGTTTTATGAAGTTAACCCGTTGAGGTTAAATCCACGCGGGGAGGCTAGAGCAGGCTCTTGCCCCTTCCAATGACTTAATAGGGAGAAGAAGATTTATTCAGATGTGTTACCCAAACACAGGGAAACATCCCTTGCCGAGCAAGGCAGAAGGAAGAGTTTCTCCCCGGCATGCAGATGAAGCAACTTCTGCTGTGCCACAGTGCAGATTCATTCTCTCTCTTCTGCTCTCTCTTTTGCTCTCCATGCTTGATAGATTGTAAGTGTCTGGAGGGAAGAAAGCGAATCAATAGGTGGTCTCTCTGATGCTCGTTTGCACAGCAAAATAACTTTTGAGTAAACAGCCAATGAGTTAAGGTAGTGCCACCACTACACAGCTCCATCAGCCTATTTACTCTGGATTTGCACTTGCTTATTAAGAGCTCGTCTGGATGCAGGTCCTTTTTTTTTGTTATACCCTCCTCCAACATGCTGGTGTCCTGCTGGTGGCCGGTAAGGAGATGTTTCCCTTGAGCTGACTGCCTCAATGCTTTCTGACCCAGCCGTGCTTGCACAGAGAAGTCTGTGTGCACCCAGGCTTCTGCCCTGCTCCCAGTCACTCCGTGCCTAGGCTCCAGAATCATGTGCTGAATGTACTGGGAAGAGGTGGGAATGCTTTGGTACCAATTCCAATGGGGTTTAATCTGCTTTTTGCAAGTATTAATGTGACAAGTACTAAACTTAATATTGTTACTACAGCTGCTTTATTTGGATACTGGAGGTAATTTGCTTGGAAACCCGCAGGTTGAGACCTACCTTATTCGCACCAATGCTCCTCTCTCGGATTGCAGATGCCTCACTCTTACACTGTTATCAACCTTGAGTTACTCACTCCACTTTGTGCTCTACATACAGCCCTTGTGGCCATGACACTGGGCTTCTCTGAAGTGATGGACCTGCTTCTATCCTCTGCTGCGCTTGCTAGTGCATGCCAGTAAAGTGTGGACATCCATGAGTATGTAGATTCTCCAAAGACCCGGAGCCATCTCCACTGGCTCTAGCAGCAATTGTGTCAAATTGGACTCACTTTTTCCCCCTATAGATAAGGTGGGCTTTAATAGCAGGGTCTAGTGGGGTAATATTCACATCTGTGTAACATCTGCCTTAACTATTCCTTCCAGCCCAGAAAATTACAAATACATAGCTACAAACCCTGTGCATAATCCAGGACTTGTTTTCTCATTCTTCTGTAAAATCAATAATGAAGGGCTGCAAGGGTGCTTATAGTAAAAGTAATGAATAGTAGAATAAAAATAATATTATGGCTGTGCCTCATAGTTTTTGCTCTATGCAGTGAGCCATCATGCTAGGAACTGGACTAACATTTTGCAGAGGCTGTCACTGCCCCACTGTGCCTTCAGGCAAAAAAAAAGAAACTGTTAATTTAACAGTCTGAGGGAGAAAAAAGACAAAAAGTCTTGCCAGAGGCCATCCCAGAAACTAAATAGTAGAGCCAAGGATAGAATCAAAGCTACCTGCTTTGCCCACTTGACCACGTTTTCCTTAATCTTTTTAATGATCCCATTCATTTCAAAACATAAAAAACTAGATCATAACTTTGGGAGGTTGAGGAGAGGCTGGGAAATTTAACCAGGTCTTTTGACTTGTCCATGCTGTATTGGGTCAACCACTGGGACATAGATGCGGCCTCTGCTCAGACATGTTCGCTCCTCAGCCACTCAGCCTCCAGCACTTCAGATCTTCATACCTCAGATTTCCCACTCACAGCATGAAGCTAAAAATACTTTTTTCAAGTCAACGAAACAGTCTGAAGTGCTTCTGGAAAACTGCAGGGCATGAAGTTCACTGGGGTCAAAAAAATCAGGGTCACTGACACTGGCTAGATCCAGAGTCTTCTAAGAGAAAAGAAGGATTATAGAGGTTACAGAAACTATTTCCTCATCCTCAAAGACACATTCTTCAGAAAAATGAAAAAAAAAAAAATAATCTTGCATTGAAAAACATGATTTATCTTAAGACACTTTTGCAAAATATGTACGAGTCCCTGTGGCGGAACAAACAAGGGAATAAATTTTCCAACACTGTTAATCCAGGACTGCAATTCTTCAATTAAAAAGAACCAAACAAAACAACAGAAAACTGAAACAATAGAGCAAACCAACCTCGTGGCTGTCCTGTACTCAAAAATCTGTAAGGGCAGAATTTATAACACCCAATTAAAGGAATTCAATGTTTATCTGACTGTAGGTAAAAATCAGTGATAAGAGAGTTAAGCAGACAAGAGGAGTAGTCAAGACACACATATATCTTCTTTTGATGCTGGAGGCCTAAGAAAAGCAGGGAAATTAATGTACTGGAGGTCTAGTCACAGTTGGCAAAGGAAATAAAAGTTGGGAGTGTATTAATGTCATGGTCCCAGACTTTATTCCCTCTCCAGAGCACACACCATTGCGACCTCAAAATCTGAAAATTAAACTGAAAGGAAATGTTTGTTCTTACAAAATAGCAATTCATTACTGGGAATGGAGATATTTAACCAATAAATGATTGCTTAATGGCCCATAGGACCTTCTCTGCAGTTACAAAAACACTGCATGTTGTTAAACAACCGAGGATACCTCTTGAAAATGCCATGCTTAAGAATAACATGAGGGTTTATTTGCTGCTTGATAAATGCCCAGATACTCCCCGGGTGCCCTTGCATAACGGAACACCAGGGATCAAGGTGGGGTGGAAGAGATGAAGGGGGGAGTTGAGATGGAAGAAAATGTGCCAGTCTCCAGTTACACACCTCTGCGGTGACTTACAGCTTGCTCAGTCTGTCTGTCTCTCTGATGACTTTTATCTTACCATAGGCGTCTCAGTGTTGAGTGAAGGGGAACAGAACCTGTTACTTTCCCTGGAATACAGAACCAGCTCTTTTGGAAGAAGAATGTTGCCATAAGGCAGTATTTTCAGGCCACTGCAGAAATTATTGGATTGAACTTTTTATGGCTGTTGTAAAATTTTTCTTTATTTCTCATGAGAAGTCCAAGTTTACCAGTAACCACAACAACCTCAGCCTTTCCTGCTGCGTGGAGGAGTAAGTGCTGAGCGTTAATATGGGGCCTGGCTTTCTGCAAGCACTTCCAAGCAGTGGCTGTGACTGAGCAGATAACAGGGTCTGCTGCTCAGTACAGCATTATAAGATCCACTACTTCTGCTGGTCCCAGCCATCCCTGCTTAACCCGGGGCATTTCCAGCATGAAAACTGCAGTAGGAATTAAGTTAACCCCTAGTGCCATATGAACATGGAGACATGGAGCCTGGAACAGCAACTGCACATGTAACTCATCAGCGTCGTTAACAGTGATATAAATGACTTGTGGCATTTGAAAATGAAGAGTGTGTCTGAGTGCGTATATACACATGTGTGTGTGCATAAACAAAACATCTGAGTTCAGGGCTTCCAGGGAGATGATTTTCACTCCTTGTTCATCCCAGGACACTGTTAGAGCTTCCTAATTAGAAACATTAGGATTCTCTTCCTCAGCCAATGCTGGCACAGACGAATATCCCGAGATATCTTAGTTTGTCATTTAGGCAGCTGATTTTTGTACTTCTCCCCATTCAAGAATCTTAGCTCTGTGGAAACGTGGCCAAGAAATAGAGTAGATTAGAATAGAATATTTTGGTTGGACAGGACCTACAATGATCATCTAGTCCAAATGCCTGACCGCTTCATGGCTGACAAATCAAACTGCAGGGACTGAAGATCCTGGGTCCTTCATCAACTGATCAGTAACATGGAGAGATCTTCAAGGGCCACTTGGTTCTCTTGACTGCAGCTGTAGGCATACCCCTAAGGATGTCACTGTATGGTAAAGGAATGGCAGTTAAAGAGCTCAATTTAGTTATTTTGTAAAGTTCTAGGCATTCTAGGAAAATCAACGGAGTTATCCTTAATGTGATTAAGAATTCTGTCATAGATCTTCACTAGATATATATTAGTGCAAGTAGATTTGAATAGTGCAAGCAGATTTGACTATTACCAACTGAACTAGTGATTATTTAGTTATCATTTCATTATAGGTAAGCAGAATTGATTACTTTGATGATACAATGAGGTTTGAGGCCAGTAATGCCACTCCACTGCCCAAATGTACTCCTTTGGGCAGAGGACGGAGGATCAGACATGTATGAGGTAGACGATAGTCATGTTGCTAACTAGAAAGCATTCAGATGCAATAATAAGGACAGTATGGGAACATATACAGAACAGAACAGAAAAAACCAAAGAAACAGAATAAAGACTTGGAGACTTTTTTTTTTTTCCCCTTAGAAAAACATGATAGCATAAAAAGATACAAGAAGGTGACAGCAAGGCTAGAAAAAGAAGCAGTGGGGTTATCAAGAATACAGGAACACTGTCAGTCAAGTCCTACATCTGCAAATCAGGTCATGTAAGTGTATGCTAAAGGATGGGGCACAAAGTTATTCTGCCATACCCCCCCCCCCCCCAAGCCAACCTTTTGTTCTACGGACACAGGGAGAAGAGGTTGACCCTGTGGGTCAGGTAACTGCACTCCCTCTTTATTCCCTCATTCAGACCGATGCTATAGCACAGAGAACATGTTCCTTAATGAGTCCTATCTGTGACAACTGATGTGCGGTGCCAGTCACTGCTGTAATAGACCTGAACCTTTGTTGCTAGAAATTTCTTCCCTTTTCCCCCTGTGATACTATGGAACTTCTAGTAGAGAAAAAGCATGCAAGGGAAAGGAAAAGCTGTCTACTGGAAACTCTTTAGAGCAACCCCACTGGAGATATTTGAAGCTCCGATGAGGCATCAGATTCTCAATTACTGAGGCATGCCTTTTAACATGCCCAGGAACTGACTTGCTGACATGCTCTGAAGAGCATATGACTTGCCAAGGTCTGCTGGCATTAAGCCTAAATGTTTCTCCTTTTTGTGCTCAGGTCTTCCATTTGGCATCAGAAGATGTCATGATGCCAATGTCAGTCCACCTGGACTGCAAACAATGCTTCCATTCACTTCCCAGCATTTAATCAGTAACTAGTATCACTGGTATTTTCATTCAGGACTGTTTCCTTTAGCTCTACCTCCAGGTGCCCTGGAACAACCACTGATAACAAGGGAGCAGTCGATTTACTTGCTGTAAGGACATACCGTATGATAGCCTCAGCAGCAGCACAAGGCTGGCGGTTTGTAAGGAAGCTCCGATTTGTTGTACCTGCCAATGGGTTGAGCAGACGATAGAGCAGACTTGACCAATTAGTGGAGTCACCTGTCTGCTGGCTGGATTTGCATCTTGCTCGCTGCTGCAGCTGAAACTCTCACCAACCTCCTGGCCTAACAGTCTTGGGTATAATCTAAAGGCAGAGCCCTGTCCAGTGGACTTTATTCTGGTGGAAAGTTCACATATTCTCTTTGTGCTTAGTTGTATTTCAGTATTATCTAGCTTAAACTCTTTGCTGCTTTTATAAGGGCAAGGCTGTGATGCACCGATACGCAAGAAGGCTGTATGCTGGGCTGTGAACTGGCATCAAAGATGGCTCAACGTGTCAAACTTTCTGATTACTCTTCAGGAAGGTCAGAAGGAAACAAAAAACTAGATTTGTCCTCAGCATACTTTCCTGCTTTTCACAGAGTTATGCCAGGGCCTGAAATGTCCATCAGAAAGGAGGGCTAAGTTGTCTCCAGCTAACGATGATGAAAAGAATAA
Organism: Gorsachius magnificus; assembly: GCA_034008185.1. Taxonomy (NCBI): domain Eukaryota; kingdom Metazoa; phylum Chordata; class Aves; order Pelecaniformes; family Ardeidae; genus Gorsachius; species Gorsachius magnificus. The sequence goes on from CM067088.1 coordinate 6,155,388, forward strand.
TTTAATGGAGGTGGGAGCCAGAATGCAGTGTAGGGATGAAAGGACGAGCAGTAACTGAGACTGAATTTAAACAACTCTGGAGAATAAAACGATCCTTTAAAAAAAAAAAGATAATTATGTCTTACAACAATTACCCTGGCTATGAAGCAAAATTAGCATAGTCCTTTCTAATTTAAATGTGTTGAAAGTGCCTGAGCATGACAGCAGAAAATTACAAGGTTTACGACACGGGCTTTGGTTAAAGTGATGGCAATCGGATTATTGTAGCTTTTTGTCTGTTGATAGTAATGATTGCAAAGTTACCTATAAATATTAACTATTTAGTACTGGGAGAATTTTGGTTTAGATGGCTAAGTTATACCTCTTCTAGACACTCCAAGGTATAAAGTTCTTGCACAGAAAATACTATTTCACATCATATTTAGTTACATCTGATTCATCAGTCTGTTTTTCTAATATAATTCTATGAACAGGAAGATCTTGGATTATGATTCAAGTCTTCTGTTAAAATGATAAAATATCCATTTTATAACTATTTCATACTTTTTCTTCAGCTTCCTCATGCAGTGTGGTATTTAGAAGATATTTAGAGTCCGGATCAAAAATATTTTTATTTATGGATTGAGAAAACTAAGCTTGATCTTATAGAGATGTTTCTCTTTGCTTTCCTTTGGTTTGCAAAGATTTTTGCAAGGCATACCTTCAGTTTCCCATATCAAGTCTGCCCTCCAATTAAGCAGAAGAGTTAAAAGAAACAAAAAAAATTAAAAGTAACAAAAAATCAGTAGTAAATAATGATTTGCACTTACACAGTAGCATCAGTCTGGTAGAGGTAAGTTAAAGTGTGGATGGGTTTTGGTCTGGATTGATCATAGACACTTTAATATTGCCCACATTTTGTTTACATGTGTTTTACCTTGGCTATACTATTGAGCATCACTTTTTACTTTGAGATCTCAAAGTACTAACAGCGTTACAACCAGGTTGTTTATAAAAAAGACCCTCTCTTTCCCCTCAGAGAAAACAGAAGAAGCAATGCTGGGGAACACTCATATGGACTGAGTTGGACCAGAAGTACATCTTGGGCAAGACGAGATGCGCAGTGCAGCGTGTGACATGCTACAGTCCAGTCGCACGTTGTACCCCAACGTTCATCCTATGCTTTCGTAAATATTCTGTGGTGGAGCGTGTTCCTGCTCCATGTGAATTCAAGCACCACAATTTATATTTGTACTAAGAAGGTCAGTTGCTCAAATACTTTCATTTATTAAATTAGCTCTGCAGTAAATTAATATGATTTTCTTAAACAACTTTACAACTTGGGAGGTTTGGGAAACAGAATTGAGCTCAGCTGTTTCCTGTGGAATCTTGTTTTCATAACCTCACTGAATCTTCTCTGCTTGACTTGAGATATATCTATATGTTTCTCTCTATATAGATATAAATTTTAGCGTACAGGGAGCAAAAAAAATGTGTAGATTAGAATTTAGTTTCACATATGAGTCTACTTGATTAATGTATAAACTGATCGGCTTTTTGCAGTTTTGGGTCTGACATTCAGATTAACATAGGTTCTTCTCTTCCCAAGTTTAATAAAAGCTTTCTCTTAGTTTTTTTTTCTTGGCAGAATTCTGGGAAAGAAATTCCATGCTATTGAAATGATGGCTTATTAATTTAATACAATTACATAAAGAAACTGTGTTATATTTTAAGTAGATCTCTGATAAGATGCTTTGCTTGGAATACTAAAAAGAATTTGGTCTCCCTGTATGCCTGATGCAAATGATTAACAAAAGCATTTATTTTTTACGTGTGACGTTGTTAAATATGTTAATTTCCTAGAAGCGCTGTGTAAGAAGTGCAAGAGCAGCTGTGTAGGACAGTGAGCTTAAAAATAACAAGGCTGAGCTCTTCTTGGGAATTAGTGTGGTCCAATGGGTAGGCAAGTAGCCTACGGTTCCAGACACCTGGGTTCTGCTCTGAAATCTGCCACTGACCTACTATTTTCCACTGGGCAAATCATTTCACCCTTTGCCTTTCTGTCCCTGTGCATAAAATGATCAGGAGTAAAATGATCTTTACCTTAGAAAGAGTTTTATATCATTATAGTGCAATAGAGTTTGATACGTGGAAATGCCTGAGTAGTAAAAATTTAGCATTATTCACAGATTATCAATGCTTGTTAGAGCCCTTATATTTAAGGAAGAAGTAGGAAGCCCGACTGCATCTAGATACAAACCCATGGTAGAGCTCAAAGGCTTGGCAGATAAAGCAATGGTGGAGATGTGTTTTAAATGAATAAATGGTTTCAACTTGCATAGTAGTTCCATTTAATTTGTGGTGATGATGGGCAGGGCTATTTAATTGAAATAATAATTGATTTTGATGATATCACCTGCTTGAGTGAAGGATATATGCTGTAAAAGGAACTACTGTGCTATGGCAGACAGAGAACCAGTGATATTCCTAGGCCAAAAAAGAATTGATAAGGGAAATCAGGACTTGGTAGTGCTGTTAAGTCCCTTCGTAAATTTGAGTTATTCAATTCATGCCTTCCCATTAATACTGCAATAATAGCCCTTTTCTAGAAGAAGGTAGGATGGGTGAGTGCAACCTCATACACATTACAGGGAAAAAATTTGAGACAATAATGTTGTGTTCCTCCCTAGTAGCTCCTTTCTGCTCCACTACATTCTTACTAGAGATGAAGGAAACCCCTGCTCCATGGCATGTGTTCACATCATATATTTCTCTCTGTATCCAACTCAGAGTCTGGGCAACTTATGAGGAAGGTAAGTTTTGGGTCTTCCATTTCTTTGTGCCCCTAGATGGGCCTGTGTTCAAGGACATGATTTAGCCCATAACAATTACTGAGATTTTATCTATGCATTTCATATCTCTGAAGAATATAGAGTTAGACTGCAGTTTGCCTGGTACCTCCCCTGCATTATTCCCGTTGTTCCAGACTAGGAGGTTTATTTCATTATTTTCCTATTTTACGGTCAGAGGAACTTGGATTCCCCTTGGAACTGCAGAAGCAAAAGACTTTATCAACCACTTTCTTGGTTGGTCCGTTTGTCCAGTTGTCTCAGTATGTCTTGTAGGTACTTCTCCAATTCCACTATAAATATCCTAAATGTGAGGATTTCTCCACCTTCTGTTTGGATGCTAAACCCTACTTTTGTTTGTCTTGCTTTCAGAAATGATTTTCCAGTGATCCATTTCTCCATTTCCTTTTCTCCAAATTTCTTATCCCTTTTCACCAGGCTTTGTTCTGCTAATGCAAATGCCCTGAGCAAGATTTATCAGGTGCTGCTCCTATTTGATGCCCAGGTCTTCCTGTAATTTCTACACTGAGGTCCCTCAGCAGTGGAAAGCATTTATGCCCTTGGAGGAAATATTCCCTTTCTTCCAGGGTTGGATCACTTCACTTGAAAAATAATAGCAAAGCATCATCAGTGATCAGGATGAGGGTCTCACTATGATAATTCATATAAAGTCCAATATTCCTTCACACTGACACCTTTTTACAGAGCCCTAGAAATAGAAAGGAAAACCAAATAATTTAAAGGGGATGTAAATGTGACGAGGCTATATGTTTTTTAAAGGCCCCTTTGTATTACTGGACTGCTGTATAGGTATCTTAGTGAAGTGACACTAAAGCCAGTAAAATTTCACAGTTTTGCTGTTGCCACTTCTGCCTGAAACCCTCATCAGAAATCCAGAAACAAAATTAACAAGAGACAAAGAGGATCTCCCTCTTAATCAAAATAATTAAGATGTGAAAGAACTTTCTAGGGATCTGAAGCCAAATTATTGGGAAATACGTTCTGAGGGTGATTTTTGTTTCAGTTTCTGTTCATTTTATCACTGAGTTTTATGTTTGCACTTATTTAAGCTGTCTGGGAAAAGAGGCTGTTCATAAAAGACGATTAGTTTTTAAAGCACTCCAGGGTTGGTTTCAGGGAGAGTTCTTTGTTTTGTTTTGTTTTAACTTGTTGTTGGGGTTGTTGGGTTTTTTTCCCCCCTTAGATAGAAGACATAAACTGTAGCTCTTAAATAGATGAATGCTGAGAATAAAATTACCAAAGTCTTCTTTTCAGAAAGGAAGGCAAACCAAGAAAAGAACAAGGAAAAATAATCCATGTCCTATAGCAGTCATGCAATGATACTGAAATACCGGGCCAAATTCTCAGTGGGTGGAAATCAATACACCTCCAGTGAAGCCCATGAAGCAACATCACATTGCACAAGCTGAGGGTCTGATAACTACATATATATTTTATTTATCTGCATGCAGCATTATAAAAAAAAAAAGAGAAAGAAAAGATAAAAGCGCTCTTGAAAGTGAATGAAGTTGATTCTCAAAAAAAAAAGTGGGTTTTAGATGTCGAATATTTAATTTGCTGATAAAAGGACGCTGATTTCCTGCATAGAGCCACCATAAATAAAAAAAAAAAAAAGGAGAAAAAAAAAGAGGAAAAGAAAGGCACATCTTAAAAGGGAGGCAATGAGCAGAAACTGACCTTTCTGTGAGCAAGCAGATGAGAGAAGGTATTTGGCTAATCCCAGCTGTCGCTGATTGGTCAGACAGAACCGTGTTGAAAATGTCTCCATCTGGGCTAATCTGCTCTCAGTTGGATGAGCCGAGGCCTTCAGAGTTAACCTGACATTTAACAATAATTACCCTTTCGGATGACCCTGGCCCAATCTCCTGCTCTCTTAGAAATCTCTCTTTTTTTGTGTGTGCTCCCAAACCCCTTGACTCTTGTGTTAAAGATAGCTGCAAAGTGATGATACGATAATGAGATATGCTATACAAACATACAGACACACGCACGCGTGCCCGCGCCCACGTGCGCCGCTATGCACGCAATCTCACATTTAAATGGGCAGCGTGTCGTGATTGCTCCTGTGCTGTTTATCAGATTCCTGTGGCATGCAGGAGGGGAGCGATTTTAAAAATCGAGGGAGGATAATTTCTGAAATTAAAGAATGGTCATGCTTGCTTGCTAACCTTTGTGTGAAAGCTCTAAGTTTCTTTCTGGCACTTGGAAGTCTCTTATCTGTGGTGAGGAGAAATGGTGCATGGAAATAGGTTCAGATAGAAAAGCAGAGTTCAGAGGTCACAAAGGCTAACCGTAGATGAAATGTGGCTATTTCTTTTTACCTGAGGCGGGCTTCATCTTTTCTCTGAAAGGTCATTGTGATAAAACAAAAACACATCTCAGGAGAGGAATCATTTATCTCTGGTCAGGTTCTCCTTTCCATTCTGGTACTTTATTTATTTTTTCAATCTTTTGACCACATTTCTCCCAGTGTCACCTCCTTTCTGAATGAAGTAAAGTCCAATTCTGAATTTTGGGTGTCAGTAGAAGTTTGGCCTTATTATATTTATTGTCTCTGTTTTAGTTGGAAATCACGTCCAGAAACTTGGATGATTCCCCAAATCACTTTAATCTGTTGGTGATGAGCTGAAAAGTTTGAGAAAATAGCCATGCTAATGGAAAAAGAACAAGGACAAGTCTATATGATAGGAAGCTCATTTCCAGTACCTGATTTATTTCACATCTCCGTTGTGACCATACATAAATCTTGTCTCTACCTCAGTTTCTTTATTTGTCCAACTAAGATTATAATAGTCATTTCACAAAAGTGCTATGAGATTAAATTTAAAGCACCTTGAAATTCTTAAATAGAAGACAATTAAGAAGAACTATATATTTATACATGGTATATCCTCTTACATCTTGGGTTGGATCCAATAACCAGCCTTAATTACAATAATTATGCCTCTGGTCACAGCCAGAAGCTGGGAGCGAAGACAAGGAAATCAGGAAAAATGTTTAATCAACGCCCTAAGCAAAACTTCATTATGAAATTCTTGTTTTCTCAATTTCTAAACAGTTCTCAGCTAGAAATTCAGGTCCAAGTTTATGTCTTGACTTTGGACTAGCAACAGAAGTTGCATTTGCAATTGGGGTTACAGGCAAGGATTTTTTCAGTTACTCACTGTATAGTTCTTTGTTTTAAGTTCATTTCTTATCCAGAGGATGGATCCCTCAGTATTTATTGGCCAAGTTCCTTTGACTGTGAAACTGCTGGGAATTCTCTGACCTGCAAGTGAAATCCAGTTCTGAATATTTTCGTGATCCAAGTGAACAGTCCATTTCACTGAACAATGTTCAAATAGGCATCACTTGGCAAAATCTCTGCTTATGCTTTTGCCAGCTAACCAAACCAGGGCTGTTTACTTGCCCCACACCCTAGGGTGTCTGCGGTGGCATGCGGACAAGCTCAAGTTCAGAAATGATCAATCTGAGATTTTAGCAGTTTATACACGATAGTTCTAGTAATTTTCTGGAGTCTCCAGATGAATTCAGGTGTGAGATCATCTTTTTTTTTAAAACTCCATTGTAGCCTGTTGTCCTTCCACAGGTATTCACAAGGGTATGTAGTGTGGAGTTCTTCCTTTGTGAGTAACTAATTAAGACTAGTAATTTGTATTCCATTTTCCTCTGTGTTTCAAAATAAGGCTTATGTTTTGGGCTGTTGCCCTCTGAAATCAGCCATAGCTTTTCCCTTTATATATGATAAAATAACTCCTTTAGTGGAGCCCTAAGCACTCTCTCAGCTCTTCATATATTTTCTTAGATCAAGATGTGTTTCAGCTCTGGGAGAAAAGATAACAATTTTCTGTATCCAAAAGAAGAGCCTCTAAAAACAGAATCAATAAATTCCTGCAGTTCTTCTGGATGAAGATGCTGTCTCCTGCAGCAGCCTGTGCAACAAACTTTCTAGAAAATCTAGGTTTCCTTTAGAAAGGGAAAAAGCTTTTTTTCATCATTTTATGTTTCTTACTGGATGCAGCTGCTGTTAATGTTATGCCCTTTGACATGTTGAGGTAAGAACACTGGCTGCAACCCTGGCCCTTACACTGTCATATCAAAGGTCAACTTTCTATGGAAGAGATCGTGTTTGATTTGGGAGTTATGAAACAAACACACACATGGGCATCCTCTCACCTCTGTATCTGCTGATTTGCTCTACAAAGTAGTTTAGCATGATGCCCAACCAATGTTTTCTACCCTTATCCTCAGGACTGAGGTCCAATTAATTTCTTTAGTGGATGACCAGAAAGTAAAAATGCTGAGCTCCCGGTTAACAGCACAGGCATGATAGAAGAAGCTTCATTCTTTTTTTTCCCCCAGGCTGAAGAAACAACTAACCATTTCAGGATGAGTAACAGATGCCAAAGCTTTTCCTTGGTGATGCGAAAGCATGCAACTTATTTTCCACTAGATACTATTCAGCTGTCAAGAAGATAAGTCCACAGTGTGCTTAAGCCATAGTAAATTGTTGTTAAATAGTCTCACCCGTATCTGATCAACCAGCTCTTGCCCTATAAGCAAAAGCAAATATTCTTCATTAATTAGGGTTCAGTGGGACTAGTCTGGGCACTGTGAGATCCTATTTAAGGTATGTCCATTTGGATTCTTACAGCTTATGTACCTGTCCTTTAGGCTGTCTTTGGAAGATGTCATCAATTATTACACAGGAAAAAACACACACTCAGAGGTGCATGGACACTGAATACACAAGTAGATTCTCTTATTCATATTAAGCAATGCTTTATGCCCTGAATAAACCGATGAAGGGAATGAGATGAGAAAGTTTTGCTTGACCTAAGTCAGAAGAACACAATTTAGCCCTTTGATTTAACATCAAGGACAAAATAGTCTGTCTTATTCTCAGCAAATGACACGGTTTGAACAGAACCCTCAGTTAGACAGGGGAAGTTGCTAACCCTTGCGAGCAAGGGTGCTGGGGTGGTATCCAGACCAAACATGTAACACTTATTCCTTACAGCAATAGAAGCTCATCACGGTTTATTTTAGTTAGGTCATGTCACTGCTGGTTTTTATTAATTCATGTGATTCTCACATCTGAAATAGAACGATAATATCAGTGATATGTAGTAGTGCATTGGCTCCTTTAAGTGTTTACCTCTTTGTCGTACAGGAGCTATATCCCTCGACAGTGTAATTGAACCAATGTTTTGCTTCAGCTGATTTCCATCCACAAACTGTTTTGGAGTTCAGAGAAGAGATCACCTTAAACCATTGAATTCTCCACTTTCACAGTCAATTAGTGATGGCTGCCAATATGGAGGAGGGCAAGGGATATGGGCTGCCCTTGAGAAAATGTCATACTATGCTGATGTCATAAAATAATAATACTACATACTAGGCGTCATTACTTTCACTAGTACATAAAGGCAGCCAAGCACCAGAGCTACTTGGCTGTAGTGTTTACACAGGCTGGGTCAGGTGAAACTGCTGCTGCTAGAAATGCAAGTTGAACAGCCTGTGCCATTTGGACAAACTGAAATCTAATAGCGCAAGGTTAGATTTTACAGCATGAGTCCTCCTGTTATTCCGTCCTGATTCTCAGTCTGTGTAAATTGGCCCAACTGCTTTGAAATCAATAGAGCCACGTGGATGCGTGGTGTTTTCTCATTTAATACCCTGTGAGAATCTGGCCAACCACTCCTCTGTACATCATTCAAACGTGGAGATATATATGCTTATTAATAGCCTATTGAGCTACTCCAAAACATGTAACAGCCTCTCTATTCCCAAGTCCTTAGGAAAATCTGCCTAATCATCATGCAGGCAATAATTAAGCCCAGTAATACTCAGGCAGACAGAATCATAAACACAAAATTCTCTGTACAGAACTTTCTAGGTATTCTCTGCGTAGGATAAAACACAAGAACTACTGGTTGGCCCTTGCCTCTGTACTATTTTTTTTCTGTAACATGATCAAACTAATTAGCTAGATCACACCCGGACACCTATTGAGCTGCAAAGGGGAAATATGTATTTTGGTAAAGGCAAGGAACCGTATGTACCCAGGCAGATGGTAAACGTGTATCAGTTTCCTCCCTTCCTCTTTAGTCTTTTTTTTCCTTTTGGTTTAAGTCACCCAGACCTTGTCTTTTCAGTAATGTCATAATCAGCAAGCTGAAGGCAAGGCTGCTGATAATTGTTCTTTATGTTGCTCTTTGTTTAGTATCTGATTCAATACATCTGCGTGGACACCATTCCATCACCTTCTTAGTAACAGAGGTGAAAAAAATCAATGGCAATCAGATTACCTTGTTAACAGCAAGGCTAAAGGGCCAGTGTGTTAAGTTCACAGTGCATCACCTTTCATTTAAAACATCTCACTTCTGGGGTTTCTGTTTTATTTTTTTATTATTTACCCTTTATTATTATTTATAGCAGCGAGGTTCCTCAGTATGCCTTGACATAATTGCATTAGTCTTCCCCTAGGTTAGGCTGAACAGCTGTGACGCCTTTTCTGAGGGATGCAATGTTAGTTTTGATAAGGCGGCTCTGTCTGCAGGTCCTTGTTTCACACATGGTTCATAACAAAATCCAGGGAAGTCTGAAAATGTTGTATAATTGTATGTTGGGTATTTTTCCTGTTCACCTTCTCCTATCCCCCTTACTCACTTGGATAAACTCAGTGGCAGAGCGTGACTTGTAAGATGTGCTGGGTAGAATGGCCAGAGCACAGCACCAGCTGTTTATTGAAGAAACCAGAGATTTTTAACAAATGGAAAAAACAAAACAAACAATAAATAATTGCAGGATACAGTGCTAGCAGCCTGTGATTCCCTGAGCACCCTCGTTGTAGGATTTAGGGGTATGGCTGCAATCTGGACTAAAGAATCACTCTGTCTGTAGTTCATAAACTTGCTGTGTTCCTTCTGAATGAATAAAAAGATGTATTAGAACCATTCTTCTGATCAGACACAATTTGCATGATTACGTTATGCTTTCCTATATAACTCGGCTGTGATCCCCCTTGCACCTCCAAGTTCTTTCTTGTTGCTGCCGGGAAATACGGGCAAGTTCTGTATCTGAATCAGCCACGTCTCTGCCATGGATAAAACAATTCCTGTGTATTTGCTGGAGTCTCTGGCTGGTTAAATCTGTTGGAATCCTTTCTGAGAGATATAGAGCAGCATAAACTTTATTAATCAGACTGAGATATCACAATTTGCTATCATAAATATGAATGAGCAGGGAGTGTCTCTTGCAAAGAGCTTTTTGTCTCTTTAACTAATACATGAGTCATTCTCATGAGCTAAGGAACGTTTTGGAGTGGTTTGGAGTTAGGGTTTTTAACGATACTGACTTTTCCATAGTTTGACTAACAAAACAACTAGTCTTTTATCTGTGATTTCATCTATCTTCTGAAGCTAAGGTTGTGCTGAGGCAGGTACTTTGTGTACATCAGCTGGCAAAGAATTATGTCCAGCAAATCCCCGAGGGAAAACAAGGTGCAGGATAAAAAAAAGGGGACGACTGATTAAATTCAACAGGGTCTTTATTTTTCATTCCTTGAAAAATGTTAAGTATCTTTTAGCTCTAACTGAATTCCAGGTCGAATTGCATGTAACTATTAGAAACCTCTTCACCACAGATTCCCACAGCTAGAGTCATTTCAATTAATTAAGTGTTGCAGAGGTTAGTAATGATTTTAAGTTGTGGAATGAAATTACTTTAAGAGATAGCAAATTCCTTGTCTGTTTTCTCCTCCTTCATTTGGGTTATGGCTATCAAAAGTATAATCCTGTCAGTGGATTAAAACCAACCACATATCTAACAGGCTGCAGTCAAAATCCGGTTCTTTGTTTTTAAGGCAAGACACAAAAGGAAAGTAAGTCAAAAACTAGCTGGGATGAAATGTTTGTTTCTGAAGGTTTTTCAAGTGGTGTAAGTCTGCAAACCACATAGAAGACCATTCAGCAAATTACCTGTATCAAAATAGTAAAAGAAATATGGATTATTCAGACATTCTGAAGCGATGAGTGATTTTTGATATCTAGTGCAGGCGAACATCTCCTCTCTGGGATCCCAAGCCAGTAGTGTTTATTAGGTCCCAGCTCCAATTTCCCTAGTATTTTTCCAGTTGTGAGTTTTGAAGGCCTGAGATATGTTCCCTACAAGAGACAAACACGCTGCATCAAGGTCATGAGGAGGAACAACTTTAATCTGGCAAAGAGCATGTACCCAGGCAGCTTCAGTGCTCAACTCCTCAAGCAGACAGCGGAGAATTTATAGCCTCAGCCTGCTCCAACCTCCCCATAATTACATATGCAACCCTACACCCCTGATAATTACCAGCCAGGCAACAAGTTACCCTCCGGTCCCACATAAGGTGGTCTGGTTTGTACCTGGAGTTTTCAAGCAGAAAAAAAATCCCAGCTTTGGTGGGATTTCAGGTTACGCTGCTGTGCAGGATGGTAAGATCCATGTCTGGTCTGAATGTAGCACAGGGGAAGCGGAAAGGGGGAGACAAAAAGAGGGAACACAGGCAAAAGCAAGAAAAGCTCTGATCCTGCAAAGATGGATCCATGTGGCTGCAAGGAGATGCCTGGGCTGCGTAGGGTCAGGATCTCAGCTCGGGTGAATGGGAGGAATGGTGATCACCTGCTGCGTAAACCAGAATAACTCCTCAAAAAATTCTTAGCACATTACATGGTACTTTTGCAACTGATATAGAATTTCACACCTGTGGTACACATTACCCAGCCACCAAAGACAAGAGCAAGGTGTTTAAGACAGATCTATAGAGGCTGCAATATCTAAGCTTTACACATTTTCTTTACTCATTTCATAGAAGAAGCTGTATTGTGAAACACCGGGCACTTTTGGGAACCCGTGGAGAAACGCAGGGTGAATAAAGGGTGCCCTCACCCTTCCACAGCACAATCTTTCAGGGACAGAGTTGGTTTCTCTATCAATGAAGCTTTGAAAGGAACTTAGGATTTATAAAGTGCACTGATGGAGAAAGCAGCACTGTCCACAGGAGTCTGATTTTCTGGCTCAGGGAACCAGGCCCTCCAGAGGCCCTAAACGCCTCGTGCCAAAAGCCTGGAACAAAAGGACACGTTTCTGTGTGAAATCTGTCTCTTCCCACGCTTCGGGCTTGCTAAGATGCAGCCTTACAATGGAGAAGTGGAAAATGCATGTATTTTACTAATTGACATAAACTACATCAACCTGGGGGAGTTTGCAGGTGTGGGTAATGCAGCTCGTAGGTGACTGGTGGTTCTGATTACACCAGGTGAGATAAATTGAGTGCTGCAGCAACCACTGATTTTTTATTTTTTTTTTCTTTTTCTTTTTTTCCCCTTTCCCCTACTCTCCCCCCTTTTTGCTTTGATAACGCTGTTAGCTCAGGAACTGGAAGCAAAGACTGTTATGGTGAAAGGAAGGTGGAAAAGTTTCTGCAATAGCGAAGCTAAAGCTGGATGAGGATTCCCTTCTCTGAAGGTTTGTATTAGAGTGGATTCTCTAGGATGTGAGAAAGGAGCAGCTCTTGCAGAGGGAGAATAGAGCTGTGGGACCTGGGTCTCCAAGCAGCATGGCAGCCTGAGCTATAGAGCTGCCTTACACAGGGCTGTTCAGAGGGGGAAGGAGGAGGCTTGGTGCTCTCTGTGGAAGTGCATGTGCCAATGCAACATGAAAATTAGATTTATGGCTCTTGCTGGCTGAGCCTGTATTGTACATGCTCAGAAGATGGTTCTGGTGTTCCCGGGGTGGAGAGGGCTGTTGGAGATGAGGACTGTAGTGTATTCCCATCTGTGCCTAGTGCCCTGCATGCTGGAGGAGCGGAGGGGTTGGGCAGCCCCCGTCACTGCAATAGCTGCTTCCAGCCCTGATGCCCAGCCGAGTTCTGTCCTCACTTACACAACAGCAATTTAGATTTTTGACCAAAGACTTAGTTTATTATTAAGGCCATATGTCTCTCATAACTATGACTTTTGTCAGAACCCATGAGCATTAGAGGCTTTTTGTTGAGAATAATGGAAAATTCCCATGGAGCAAGATTCCACTATGAGCTGCCATTAACTTAGCTCCATATATCTTCAAGGGTGTGGAGAGGGAGGGTTTTAAATATTTTTAAACAATTCATTTAAAAAGCTTTTTCTTCCCTTAACTTTTCTCATTACAAGTTGATATTAAACTAAATAGTTTCATGAAAACTTTCTTCTTCAATTTAAAATTAATGTGCTTCCATTTTTACAACCAAGCCACAAATCTTTATATTTTTGGAGCTGAGAAAGTGCCAAATTATATTTACTTAAAAAAAACACAAACCAGAGTTAAAAACAGAAATGGGTTTGGGTAGTCTATATTTGAACCATAACACAAATTCAAAGATCTTGCAGGCTAAAATGTAACGATTGCTGTGTCTGAGCCAACCACAGATCTGTGCAGGGAGAAAAGAGGAAGAAAAATTGAGAGACTGAGACTTTTCCTCCAGTAAAGGGTGATATTGCTGTGGATTTTCAGTAGTCGGTGATGATGTGCAAGGCAGAAAAAACTTTAGTTGTTTCTTTTGCAGATTTGATGCAGTAGAAGGTTAACTAGAGAAAGACTTGAAGATGTATTACAGTCAAGAAGGAGATGGAAGCTGCTCTTAGTCACTTTTCTGATGGCAAGGGTACTTCAATAGCTGTTTAACAGCTTGCTTCATAGGGTAACCTGGGTATTATGTATTTCAAAGTGGGGTAGTAAGTCACTCGAGGTAATGAGACCTCCATGGAGGCAATGTGAACCTAGGTCCTGCAAAAGCCTAATGATGCCAGATTTAATTGGAAGACTTAGTTGGTGAACCAATAAAATCCCTTAACCATAAGTAGCAATATGGGGGCTGGGGTTCTGCCCACAAGTAATTGCTTAATGGTGTAAAGCATTGCAGAGAAAAGCCAAAGTCATATTTTTGCTATTAGAGCAGAGAGAAATCAGTTCACTTGCTTTCTTGTTTGGATATTCTATGCATTTAAGAGATTAGATTAATAACAGTCTAAGCTGACTATGTTGTGGCTGGACTAATATTTAAATATGTTATGGCAGAGTAGGCCTGCATCTTAATGTGGGTTTCAGCTTTGTCTTGCATAATGGAAATATTCACAAAGTCTGGAAAGCCACAAAACCAGCAGTGGGATTTATTCAGTCTCGAAAATATGATGTTTTCGGGCCTCCTCTTAAGGGCTATGGTACACTTGCATTTCGATTACACTACTGTTCAGCAGGTACCATTGCTGCAGATCAAGGGATTCCACATTACATAGTTTCACAAAAACTTAATCTTCAAATGTTGCACCTTGGCCATGCTTGGCTTGGCACTCTCTCCGACACCAGGCACCCTTGGAGGATGTGTGCTATCCTTATCAAAGGATGCTTTCTTTGGGATGGGGGATTATCTGCACACACCTTCTGCCTGACACAAAATGCCAGGCACGCAGACTTGTCTGGCTGATGACCCAAAAGCAGCTTTAGGGTAGACCCATGGCAAACTTTGCAGCTGATTCCATGCATTTATGTTTATAAATTGCTTGCATAAAACACCCTCCTCTGTACTTGTGCCGTTTCTCGTGTCTGCATACTGACTTGTGTCTTTTCCTCTTATTTCAGCTCATTTCTGCGGAAAAAGGAAAAAAAAAGTCCCTAAAATCACATTAAAGTTATTCTAACAAAGTGTTTTGTGGAAAGTGCTTTGAGATCACTTATTGAAAGACCTCATGAAGTATGCACACTTTGAGGACCTGTTAGCTTGTTGCTGTGATGTTTTTCAGTGGGAACTTTTTTTTTCTGTGGTAGGGGTTGACATGTTTTTACTTAAGGTAGATGCATAAAATAAATAAATTATTTGTGTAAAAAATTAGAAGTTATCAACACTAAACTCTTACTTTTCTTTCTCTATAGAGTGTATATGGGCACACAGCTACCTCCTTCGAGGAAGAAAAGTGTGTCTATTAGAGCACCCAAGGTTTCAGCTTCTTCATGTACTGGTGACCCCAAGACAAAGCAGAAGGTTTCAGCCTGATGGCAACAATTAAAGAAATCCATGTAAGTTATGAAGACGAACATTTAAAGCTCACACAAGCACGTATCTGTTGTGGCTTGCCTAACAGCAGCCAGGGAAACCCACATGAACACTGTGAGAGTGCCTGCTCCCTTGGTTTAAGAGCGCTCTCTGAGGCTCACCACCAAGTTAAACAGCTCAATATGGGAGAAGAATGCTATTTCAGCTGTTGAAATCCAAAGGAGTTATTTTTGTTTATATTTTTGATTTTTTTTTTTTCCATGCAAGTTCCCTAACTACCCCTGTGCGTGTATGCGCGTTTCTGAAGCTGCCATATTCCACAGTGTGTTATCATGGTATGTCAGATTAGGGCTACATTGCCAATACTATTCCAGTAAGAGAGCTGGCATGAAGAAAAGATGACTGAATTAGTGGCCAATTGGGACATTTTCTGACCTACTCTTTAGGAACCAAGTCCTCTGAACTTTCCCATTATCCTTCGGCTTCATCCTTTTAATAGGGACCAAATCTCCATTAACAATTGAACACCGACAATAAGTGCCATCAGGAAAAGGAAATTCAATTTTAGTGGGGGATGACAGCCTTACCTTTTCGCGCTTAATTGGCCGTATTGTCTCCAAAAGTTAATTGGTTACTTAGTCCAGGTAGTTAGTAAAATGTTTAGCTGCGTCAAAAAGCCCAGGCTCCTACTGTTAATGGGGCATGAAATGGAATGTTTGATACTGCAAATAAAATCAGTGATATTCAAGGATGTTATGGTAGGTAATGCGTTGAAACTGCCATTTAATGGGTCCTGGAAGATTAGGGTAGTGTCAGCTGGAACCGCCCGGTCTCTTTTCTGACATTGTTAGTTGCCTCTTCATTTACTTAACGGCTGTCTGCACTGATTACATAGGCATAAAACTCCCTACAAAAAAACAACAGAGACACGCTCTATTAGCAGTCCAATTAGAACTATTTGCATATTACAGTTCATTTCTGCTTAAGTGAATCCCTAATACAACTTTAGGAAAAAAAAATTCTATTGTCATTTAAAAAAAAAAGACAAGAAAAGAAAGGAAAAGCCTTAAAGGTGATCTCTTCTCTACCTCTTCTTTCTCTCTGGGTAAATTCAGTAAAGGTCCATAAAAAATAAGAGGTGGTGGGGCAGTCTAAAGGTAGGAGATTTCTGTTGCAGCCTTATATGATGATGAGTTTTTTAATATACCAGTAAATTCATGACAACTTTTTGACATGGCCCATGCGGAATTTTTTCCCTAGATTGCTTTCCACATTTTTTTTTTTTTAAAAGTTTTCTTTAAAATATCCTAAGGTAGATGTTAGATCAACCTTCACCTTGGGTTTCTTGAGCTAAATAGCTAATGTGTCTGGGAATGGGCCTCGTGAGGAAGCACACTTGATGCTGTGTGGTTCACGTACCCTATTAGCTAATGGTGGTAAATGATCCCCCTCCTCTTTTCCCAACCCTCTCCCACACCCTTAGAGACCAGGGCAAATAGGGGGGTAATGCAGCCTTTCTGCTCCTCTTGTAAAGAATTCTGCATAAATTTTAACTTGTTTTCAACTAGAATAGATGATTTGGTAATGAACTGGGACAGGTGAGAGCAAATGCCTCCAAAATTATCAGCACTTCAGAGGAGTCTTCTCCTACAGGGAATAACATGGTGAGAGCAATACAGGATTGAGCTGGAAGAGGTGGTGGGTGTTTGCTGGAGCCCTCTTTTTACCCATCTGTGGAGTGGGAAGAAGAACATCTGTATGGCCAGGTCACCGTGGGACTTTTCCCTAAGCGATAGCCGTGCTTTGAGACCTGAGCTGCAATGGCAGTGATTGTGCTCGTACAACCAGCAAGTGAGCTTATGGGTTTTGACGCAGTGCCCTTCAGGACTCTAGGGTGACTGCTTGTTTAAAAAAAAACAACAAACCCAACAATATTACTAGTAATAACAGAGGAAAATAATTTCTAATCTCCCTTTTAATTTCAACTTTCACGTAGTCTGCTGAGCCTGGTGAATTTAAAGGCTTCTTTTTAAGATGGTAATTACAATTTGTGCACGTGCTTGCCCATGAGGTGGATAGGCTGTTTCTCCTGTGAAATAAAGATGCTGATTTTGTTTTTTCTTTTTTCTTTTCCCCCTCTT
Organism: Gorsachius magnificus; assembly: GCA_034008185.1. Lineage (NCBI taxonomy): Eukaryota > Metazoa > Chordata > Aves > Pelecaniformes > Ardeidae > Gorsachius > Gorsachius magnificus. The sequence goes on from CM067088.1 coordinate 6,172,442, forward strand.
CTGGTAGCACATTTCCCAGGGCCCCACTCTCGCAAAAACCTGGGGACTGGCAAGCAGTGGAAGCTTTCTCACCTGCCTTTTGCTTGGCTGGGATGTATCTCCGAGGGTCTCCAAGCTGGGCTGGCTGGGTGGAAAAGCCGAGTTGCTTGATTGGTACTTGGATTAGAGGCACCTAGAGGAGCCCAGGGGAGATCTTTGATGTTGAAATGCTAATGTAAATACCGACAGAGTTATTTCCAAAGCTCGCACAGCTCAATTCCTTTTTACATGCGGACCTAATTTCACAGGTCAGCCAACCCACCTCCGCTATTATCTGGATTTAGCGATTAATAGAGGATTTCAGTAGTTGACTGTGACAAATAGTGACTAGGGAAGGGAGGGAGTGAAAAACTGTTCTAAAACATGGAAGGTTTTTAACAGGTCCTTCTCTCCAAATCCATTATTTTTATGCTGACACGTAAACAATTTCAAACAAACCCAGAACCAAGAAAATCTTTCAAGGCAAGGAGTGAAATTTTCTATTTCTTTCTCCTTCAATTCCTGCTTCGCCCATGAGAGGAGTCACGGTGCGCAATATGTATTGTTTTTATGCCCTGTTGGGTCCTTTGTATCCAGCCTCCTGCTTTATATCTAACACTCATTCACACTTACCAGAGATGAGTATTGTCAGACAAAACTCTCGCACTCAACTCCCGCTGCCTTCCCAGGCTGGCCGGCCGCAGAGGGCACAGCCGGGGGGGGCTGCTGGAGGGATGTGGCCCTCTGCTCCCGCAAAGGCTCCGTGCTTCCTGCCAAGAAAATGGCTTTCTGGAAAAGGATGGCCTGCTAATAAAATGGACCTAAATCAGTAAGCAGTGATTAAGGATTGGGCAGTGCTGTCTGCTGCTGTTGCTTGAATCCAGGCTTTTCTCTTGGGCATTAAGAAAAAAAAAACAAACAAAAAAACCCCCTCGAAGTTATTTTAAGGAGTAGTTTCTTGTAGATGAGATGAACGAATGAGAAAAGCAATACTTGGAAAATATTCATTTTCTTATAAAAGAAAAAAAAAAGGAATGGCAACCAGAATTGCCTTTTTAAATAAAACATCAGCTCAGGAATGCAAACTCTACTCTGTTTATATTCACTTTCTAGTCTGTCTTTTTGTTTTTTTTTTCTTTTTTTCCCTAGTTCAATGTCATGCCTAGTGGAATATCAATTCACAGAAAACATGGGATAAATCATTAGTTCCAGTTTATTCTACTTTTTATTTACAGCAAGGATTTCTTTACCACTGAACTGAATTGATTGCTGGTGTGGGATTATTTAATTATTAGTGTGGGACTACTTGGGCGCTGCTGGAGCCTGTGAGGGAAGGCGGCTTTTTTGGGTGCAGAGGGACTGTGTAAAGGCCTGGTGGGTGGTGTGGGAGTACCTGCCTCTTTCTAAGGGTTATTCTGCAGGTAACCCTTTTACTTCTTCTTTTCCATTAATCTTTTGGAAGTGAATTAGCTGAGACTTTGTCCATTTAAAAAAAATCTGCTAGATTATTAGTTACTTGCAAAAAAAAAAATCTACTCTGTGATTTATATATATATTTGTATAGATAATAAATATATATATTTATTATATATTATAGTGGTGATTTTATTTTGTTTCTAATTGGGGGGCTGGGGGGTGCAGCTTGCCCCTTTGCATTTATGATAAGATTCCCTTACTGATCCTCCTGGGATTTCCAGTAATGAAACAGGAGGGTTTTTTTTTACTTTTGTTTGCGTGGGTTCTTTTAACAGTACTATTTCAAAAAAATCCCAAATTTTGTACTCAAAATACTTGCCAGAGACTTTAATGGAAAGAAAAAAAAAAGTTACTTTTTATTAGCGGCTAGAAATTTGCATTGCAAACTCCAGTGAACTTTAGCTGTTAGCTGATGACCAGTGTGCCTGGGAGCCAAGAAACTTGCCTAGCAAAGGGAATACGTGGGCTGGGAAGCTCCCGGGTCAGCTGGAACCGGGAACTGCAGTGTCACAAGAAAAACAATTTGCACGAGTCCTCCAAATGTAAATGGGTGTATTGACATCTCTGGGCCCGAGTCGAAATCTGAGGGTGGGTCATTCTATTCTGGTTTCATGCTTGTCTTTTAGGGAAAACCAGACCTCTTTCGTTATTTTGTTTGTGTAACCGAGAATCATCTTTCCCCAGCCTTCGTCTGCCCGTGTGGGACCCGAGTTTGACTCTGAAGCCCTGGCTCTAAAGCACCCTTGTCCTGACCTGGCGTTCAGCAGCGAGATCACATTACTAATGAGTGCATGTTTGAGCGCAAATAAAATAAATACATTTTACAAAACTCAGGCCAGTTTCAAATATTCAGGCAGCTGCCTCTGCCAGTCACCTGCCAGTTCATTGCTTTCCTGTAACTTAAAATCCTCTTAGCCCCTGCTCAGGAACAAATTACTTCTCTTGTTCCTTTTTGCTTACTGCTTTGGCTGTTCACAGAACCCTTCTTGGAAACCCCTTCTTTCCCAAGTATGGTACTTTGGCACATGAAATAATTTGGCTTTAAAAAACAAAACAAACCCCACAACATTTCCCGTATTTCTGTCCCACTGGAAGGGGAAAAAAAAAAAAAATCCCAAGGAATGGCTGGATTCCTCAGTTGTTGAAGAACTGGCAGAACAAATCTGTTCATTGAAGAGAACACAGAATTGGGGAAAAAGTAATATTTCAGACTCCTTTTCATAGTTGGGTATATCCTTCAGGACCTTTCCCAGTACTGTTTGGGAGTACTGTTTTTCCTTTTTCCTTTTGCTCTCTCTTCTGTTTAGCGATGAAAGTTCCCATATTGATAACACTGCTTTACATACAGGCTCCTGACCGCAGCATGTTACTTCCACAGCTGTTCTCTCCTGTTGTAGCTTCAGTTCCATTCCTACCTAACAAGCTGTTCTAATATTTGTATGTGTGTGCGCACTCATATAAATAAATACATTCCCCACCCTCTGTAATTGCATCAGTAGTTTCCAAACTTGTTGAAACACAGGCTCGTTGTTAGCTCCCTGAATTGACTGTGAACAACTGTGTTTTCATGAGCCATCCTAAATCTTTATAATCAAACTGGGGGTGGAGACAATGCTGCCATTGACCACGCGGAGTGCTCGGAGCTTCCCAGGCCATTTGAGTACGTCTTCCAGCCACACTTCTCTGGTTTTGCCTTTTTAAGTCACAGTGAATGCTTCTGCTTTCTTCAGTTTTATGACAATTCCCCCATGTCCTATTGTGATACTTTTTTTTTTTTGCTCTTCCCTGGACTCCATCCGGCGCTTCCATGTGTCCCTGCTCACGCAGTGTCCAGCATGCATCATGGAATTGCAGGTACATTTACAATAGACTTTTGGCAGAGCGAGCTCTTTGAAGCCAATGGCAATTTCATGCATGTGCATCCGAAGGCATAGTTTGACCCCAAGGAAGCCTGCAGTTAGACATGGATAGCAAGCATTTGATTACCTGTGTGCACCTTTAATTATATCAAGGTGCATGTAATTAAAAATGAAGTGCCTGATTCACCGCTACGTTACTCCATTTCATGCTGGCATAATTGAAATGAGCAGGATTGTGCCCTGATGGAAGCGGTGTAAAACCTCAGTGAGAGGGGCATAAAGTTTTGGTGGAGTTGGAGAGTTAGAGTCACGCCTTGCGGGGAGGTTATCTCTTTCTATACATCTAACAGAAATCCATAGAACGAGCACACCGACAGGCGCGCGCTATGTTTTCATCATTGATTAACCAGTTCCATGACCTTTTCAGTGAGAGAAATAATTGGCAGTTTTAACTAACAATAAATTGATCCCATTATTCAGTATAGAATATTCCACCGATTTCAGAAGAGTTGCTTATTAAAGAGGCCAGCTACTTTCTATCAGTGTCATGCATATGTAAGTAAGCAGGGCTATTATATGCCATCTATGACGATGGCAGGACCAGTCATAAACACAAACATTCACACACAGCCAGGTCTCCGAAGCTCCTGTTTGCCAATTACAGTAATGCTGATGACATATCTAGTTTAATGCACACAGCATCAAAATAGTCCCCCCTTTTCTAGGAAAATCTAATTACACCAAGCCCAAGCACTCAATCAAACCTGTTATTCTGTGGCTAAACAGCCCAGTGTTAATGCAATTTGAGGAGATCCAGGCCGTGACTGGGAACGTCATGTATTAACAATATCTAATGGGAGCTCCCGTAGGTAAATGAATATGCTAACAAGCAAGGTCGCTGCTAAATCTAATATCTTTAAGCTGTTTAATTCCAAACAGTCCCTTAATAAATCAATTGACCGGGAGAGCTGATGCCCCTATCAATTATTCAAGAGGGCAAATAAATATTTCAGATGATTTGATAGGAAGGCTAGTGCTGGTCTTATAGAAAGCTTTGCATTTCATTAGCCTCTTGCTAAAAGTTTTATAATGTGTGGAACAGCGGTGGTTTTCCATAATCTAGAAACCCCAAGCATGGGGAAGAAGAGACTGAGGTATCCTGCTTCAGCCATGTAGTCTGCCAGGGACTTGGTGACAGCTGACACGGGAAGAGGTGGGAATAGCGTCAGGCTTCCCAGTGACGACTTCTCCACCCCAACAAATAACGAGAGGAAAATCAGAGCACACTTTCATTTCTGGGCAATCCAAAAGAAATCTAATCTAAAGAAGCTAGGATTAGCGGTTAATACCACGTGCCATGCTGCCTTTTGTAAACGGGGGAAGTAATTTGTGTTTGCATTGGATTATTTGTGTGTTTATGTTAACGCTGAGCCATGATTCAGGTTTGCCAAATGCAATTCCCTAGAAGGAAAAGCAGAGTTATTAAAAGGGGTGCTGCCTGTAATTGATCTGCATTAAGTAAGTGAAGCTTGCAAAGTGCTTGAGATACTTGGATGGAAGAAGCCAGGAGTGCAAAATATTATTCTATAAGAGCAAAGTATTATCACTGTATCTGAAAAAATTGCTGATCATTGAAACATGCGGTTTATTATAAAATCAATAAAGATATAGTTACAAGAGAAAGGGAGAGAAAATGTACCTGACGCTGGAGAACAAAGAAGAGGAGGGAAGTCCCTGAGGAAGCTTCTTATTTAAGCGCGTGTAAATTTGCTTGCCTCTGTCCAATCCATTTATACCACTAATACAGATTAAAAGTCAATGATTACTTACATAAGCATTTCAGTTTATGAAAAGAAACCCATGTCATAAAAAATAATCTATTGTTCTGCAATGCATCTCTGGATCAGTTTATGAATCTGTGTCTCCACATGATGACAAGTCAGGGTCTACATTCCTGCCGTAGCTCTCCCACCCAAAGCATCTCTTCCATAAAGAGTCCCCTGTAGGAACGGCATAAAGAAATAAGCTTAGGATGTAAGCGTGTTGGCACCAAAGTCATCAACACTGAGCCTGAAGCCTCCCACTGAGTCTCATCGGTATGGAGAATATAAAAAATGAGATACTTGGAACAACTGCGAGCAAGGAGGTCTCTGCCTGGCATGGTGCTCGCCAGGGAGTGTGAAGTCCCCAGTAGTCCTCTCCATGCACTGATGAGGAGGGAGACTCAAGTCCTGCTCCCTCCAGAATTATAGACTGGGTGAAATTTTCTGAAGGATGATTTGCAAAGATTTCCTCCCCACCAATGCAGCCCTGCATACAGGATTTTCTACAGTGTGAGGGAGAGTTCCAGCCACAAAAGTCCTGTTGGTAGGAAGGTGGTGTAAAAGTTAGGTGAAAGGGAAGTTTTTAAATAATTTTGGACACTACACTTTCAGAGGCTCGACTGGAAAAGCATCTGACACTCCAGACTGGGTCCTCAGCAGAAGTAGTCTGATTTACGCCGCCTCTAGAACAGGCTTTTGGTTTCTTCTGCTTCTTCTCCCTAAATAGCAAGATCCATATAAAAATCACTGAATGAGGATCTTCTATGGCAGCAGTTTTACATTGCAAATTACTCAATGAGGTATGAAAGAGACATCTCAGCTGCGCGAAATCACAATTTAACTGTTAGGTTTGGTTTATTTTCAGCTTCATGACTCAATGGAGTAGATCCTCTATAGGGCATCGAAAGTAAAATCTGGTCAAGTTTAAAATCAGAGTCAGGGATTTTAACTCATCATTAAGTAACCTTTTTCTTCATCTCAAAATGCTGTGTTATCATGTGTATGCTGAAGATGAGTCTGTTGCCACAGAAAATTGCATAGCAAAGTAGGAAGGGGAATTACCCTGCATATGGAAAATATAAAAGTATAGGATATTAAGACACAGTGGAATTATTAACTAAACAGAAAACTTGAATCCTAAAACACCACAGTTTCTACTTGTTTCAAAAAAAGCCCTTTCAGGAACAAAATCTCTGCTTGCATGAGAATATATGGCTCACATAAACACGTGTAAGAGTGGGTCTGTATTCCTGTTTTCAAGAGGGAACACTTTTTCAACCTCTTGCAAAAGCTATTTCTATTAGAGAGAACAGAATCCTTAGCAATTTATTGGAAAAATAGGGGTAAAGCCATATGGGAAATTGGTGGAAGAGGGGGTTTTATTTTTCTTTTTCTCTTTTCCATTAAAATAGGAATTCTCAAAACATTTTCTTTGGTTTCAATTCATGACAGGTGTTTGAGATTCAGTTTCTCTTGGGGACCTCAAGGGCAGTATTGGTGATGATTTTATGAAAATATTGGTGCAGAAAATTATATGAAGGTGTTTATTGTATTGAATCTTGTGTGTCTGGATAAGGGACTGTGGAGCAAGTACATGACAATCAGGTCTAGTGATTGCTGAAATCTTCATGCTTCTTTTACTCCAATAATTTTAGACTTCCATGAAGGACGGGGTCTGTACTAGTGGGATTGTCCACTTATGCTCATCTAGCTATGGACTAAATATAAGCAACTATGCTGACCTGTCAGCTAAGCTTCGGCTATTAGTAAGAGTTGTTTTGAAAACATGGCCCCTCGCAGAAGTATACGGAGATGCTGTTGATGTCACTTTTGTCCTTTCATTCCATTTTTATAAAGAAAGAAATACATAGAGAATAATAATGAGAAAGTGTTCATCTAACTCATTCACAAGGTTCTACCTGCCATCCCTTATGCTCAATGAGTATGTGAGGGCACTGTTAGGCATATGTGCATGTAAATTACCTCTAACTGCACATCTCTATTATAGGCAATTACACTAATGTGCTGGAATGATACATTTAGTGTCTTCAGAAGCTGGAAGCTGGGTGGAGGGCAGACTGATTTGAAGATCAATCTGGATGAAACAAAGAATGGTATTTATTTGGCAGACCACTGGGGAGAGCTGGCTAAAACTGCAGAATGAGATAACATTAACCATTTGATAAGTGAGGCTTGCAATTTAGGAGTCTTATTTGCTTTTAATTTAAAAAAAAATAATATCCGTGGATGTCTAGGCTAAGATTGGGAACTACTCCTGTCTGTCTGGATAACAGCTCTCTCAAGCAGCGTGAAATGGCAACCAGGGAATGTGTCAGATGTTTGAGTTTGTCCTATCCAGCCTATGTGTCTATCCAGGTGTGAAAATTTGGGTTCCCTCGCTCACACAGGTAAAGCAGAGCCCTTACGGTGACTACATGTGAGCAAGAAAAGGTGGTGCTGACAGTGCCCATGTGGTTGTCAGCAAACCTACAAAGCGGCTCTTTTTGGACAAGGGGAATTCGGTGTGCTTGCCTGTCTGTGCCTTCACCAGTGAGGTTAAACTCCTGAAATGCTCTTTGCTGGATAATTTCTTGTGGCTAAAAAGAAAAAGAGCTGAATTCATAACAGCAACTCTTTTTGGTGGCATTTTTTCCATCCCGGCTGCTTTTCAGTGTTGTGCAGAATTCAGGGGACTTTATATTAGTGCTTGAGTCTCAGATGTTTTACTTAGAAGTTACAGCAGGGAATTTCTTGCTGCTACAGCTGCTGGCAACACGGAGTCTTGAGGTGTGGAGAGAGAAATTTCTAGATTAAAGCACTGGCTACCCCCATGACTTTCCCTTCCACAGTACCATCATGACTATGGGCTGCTTCTGCTACTTGGCATGTTCTAGCCTTGCTCGTACTTTCATTGGGGAAAAAACAGAGGGAAGTTGCATGAAGTTACCTATGAGGGTTGAGTGATGGGTGAGGTGGCATCTCTACCCAATATTGGTAATATCACATGAGTTTTCTGTTTTTGTAATAGTTTTACATGTGGTAAGTCTTACAGGAAGCTTGAGACAGAGACTTCCACACTATTGGTTTCTATTTCAAATACATAAACGTAAGACGGCAGTGACATATTAAAGATTATTATCTGATAATATAAAATATCTTGATCAGAACAACCTGTGCAGGTAATTTGTCCTACTGAAAGCAGTGAGAGAGTCCAATTCCAGAAAATGGGCTTGTATAGCTGCTTAGTGAAGTGAGGGAAAAGTAAAATAAATAGGAAAAAGTAAGCAATCTGGTTGTCTTCTACCCCTATATTGCAACAAAACATTATCACCTGTTTCCATAGGACCTTAAAGGAATCCTGCACACTACAACTTAGCATAGGATGCCCTGCGAGTACTGTGATGGTCAAAAGTGATGATCATCCTGATGAGCTGTTTTGATAACAAAAATGTTTGATAATCCTGACTGCTTGGGGGTGACAGAATGAGCACACTTCAGAGGGATGCTGTCCAGCGTGATGTTATAGGGGCATAGCACACAAGGCACAAGATCAAATGGTGAAACAGCACAGTGTGTATTTGTGGGCTGCAGGAAAAAAAGGAAAAGGTGGATGGAGGGAAAAGAAAAACAACTCTGCTCCCAATGTGAATAAAAAGCTAAATATCTTTATAAGCTTTCTGAAGAACTTAGTAAATTTTATACCAAGGACCTGTTTTTTTTTACAGGGATTTGCTTTGCATCCTACAGGCTGCTTTAAAGAGTTTTCGTGTTTTGCATTTGGCTGCACCACGAGGAGATTACTTCCTGATGCTTAATAAATGCAGAAAAGAGATTCAAAGGGCTACGCATGCGCGCGCACACACACACACATGCATGTAGCTTAGATGTCCAGCAGATTTTGTTTACAAGGAGATGCTACACTGGAAATTCTATTAGCAATCAGACAGTCTACTAGCTGGATTTAATAAACTTCAAGCAAAGGAGTTATTCAAGCTGGCATATTAACCCCCTAAATGCTTAGCTTTACATTTTAGGTGCTGCCCTAACTTCCACCCTCACTGCGTAACATGGAGGTGGATGCACTGTGTGAACAAGCGGGGTTTTGCCAATCAAAGTGTTTAAAATCAAGACAGAAATTCATGGAGACTCCAGATAGGATGATTTTGTTGCACTTACATCTGCAACGCAGGGATGCTGGTGCATCTTAAATAATGTCTTGTCGTCATGAAATCTCTCCCCCTAGATCTTAGTCCCATGGAGTTTGGCACTGTGAGAAGAATGGGGGGACATATCCCTTTTCTGGGGAGCAAGGCTCTGATTTGGAAAGGGGATATAGGCAGACAGACTCCATCCCCTCTGTATCCGCCTGAGTAAGGCTTGCTGCACCATCCTAGCTTAAAAAGACAGCAAGCAGATGGAGAGCAGGGAAGTAGGATGCAACACACACAAATTAAAAAGTCTCAGATGTGGTAGACGCATATCGTATTAGTTTTGTCTTACGTTGGTTGAAAAATTCTAGGGATAAAAATTCATATGCTTGCTGAAAAAATTAGCGTTGAGATATGTAATCTTTTTAACTTCCTTTGAGCGTTGTGTCATTTATTCCCCTCAAGACTGGGGATGTACACAGGTGAAAGTGAGAGGCTGGGGGAAGAAAACATTAAAAGAACTAGAGTGTCTGAATGTAAGAATCTCCCATGTGTCAGATTTTTTAAGAAGTGCCTGGGATGCTTACATCCTAAAACCTGTTGAGTGTTTGCGCTCTTAGGTAATGTCTTCGAAGATCCTGAAATCTGTAATCAGATTGGAGATCTTTATCTTTACTGTCTTCAGGGATTCATTATGCTAACTGATAATTCAGGATCTGATTCTGAACAAGAAAATTCAGACCTGAATTTTGCTTTGGCCAGGTGTAATCACAGGATCAGAAAATCCTGAAATGATGCAATGACTTAGTTTTCTTTTTTCTTTTACTTTTTAAACTCTAGCAGTAGATTGCACTCACAGTTTATGACTCTTTCTCAGCTTATTTAAACTCAGCCCTCTCCCAGCCTGCATTTCTAACTGTAGGACTCTTCCTGAGGATGAATCATTTAGCAGCACCACTCTGATTATCACTCTCCTTCACTCGCTGTAAACAGAGCTTGTTTGACAAATTCTGATCCTTTCTGAAAATACTTGACTTAGTTTTATAATATTATTTATTTTTATAGCCCAAAGCCCAGCAGGTGAAGAAAAAAATGAAGACAATTTGGTAAATAATGAACACAGGGATGACATATTGTTTTCCTGCAATGAGGAATAAATGCACTTTATTAAGTGACCTTTCCTCTGGTGGCTGCCAAGAAATTTGAGATAATAAAGCTCTTACTTGCAGAGGATTTTAGTGGAGATGGGGTATTGCTTAAAAGAAAAAAAAGGTCCATTCCTTTATTAAAACCTTGTTGCAGCAACATCAGTATCAGCCAAAGCATGTTATTGAGACTATTTGTGTTGTGGTTTTGTCTTTCTTTTAATTTATTTATTCTTGTAAATCCTCTGATTCAATTACTGTTGCAAATGAGAGTTTAATTCCCTACTCTGATACTTTCCTGATTTGCAGATGTTTATCCTGGATCTTGCTTTACTCTTCCACGTCTTTTGGAGGGGCGTAGTGTGCTTGCTGTGAGCTGCGCAGGGCTGGTGCGTGTGCATGAGTGCCAGCTGCCTGTGTTTAGCCATTGATTCCATGTATGATCATAAGCAATTTAATCAGCTTTGCGTCTAAAGGGGTTGCTGTGACTGATGACCAACGGGAATCTTTCCACTGGTTTCAGTGTATTAACGGTCTAATCCAAAGTGTCAGGGGTGGATGGGAGAGGATGATGGACTCTGTGCATGTGTGGTGTGCAGGATAGTGTCCACTGTGCATGAGAGGCAGGTTGATGTTGAAGCTTTGGATCATCCCTCTTGTAGGGTGTGCCCAGAGCAACAGCACCACTCACGTACACCTATAGCCACCATATGTTTGTGTGTTTTAAAGGTTTTATGTGGGAAGCAGGATATTTAGCTCTAGGACAAGCTTCCTTCAGGTACAGTTGTGTTATCTTGCCTGAGAGGGCAGAAAGTATTTGACCAAATAACTCTACAGATACTCTTGGGCTTGACAGAATGGATTCTCTTTGTGCACTGTATTTCTTTCCACAACTTAAAATTTAAGGGTGTCTTCCTGTGGTATCTTCTGCCTATGAAACCTACACTTAGGGCTCACAGACATGAGTCAGCATGAGCTAGACACTTCTCACAGGGCTAAACATGTTCCTTAACCTTCAGTTAGGGATGGACTAGACCACATACCAAACTAATTGTCCAGTAGCCAATTCCTAGGGGAAGACAAAGCCCAAGCAGAAGATCTGGTCCATGAGCCCTGCGGCCCATGCCACCAGTGAGCATGGATTAGGCACAAATCCTGCACTAGAATCTCTGGTTTGAACTCCAGTACTAACTGCAGTGATATATATGTATTTTAAAGGATGTCATAGCTCCCCTTAAATGTGTATGAATGAAAACGAGGTTGGCTACTGGTGAGAGAGACTGACAGAGGAATCAGAACATGAGCCCACAAATCCTTCTTGAAGGTGTTCCCCCCCCTGCCCCAAGTTACTAAAAGCATCAAGGAAGAGAAAAAGAAGCAGAGATATAAAATGCAAGTAGCACTTTTAAATAGATTTTTCTTCCTTTTCCCCAAAGGGTTCAGCTGCAGAGAAAGAGTGGAACATAATAATCCTTAGCATTTATATAGCACTTTACATTTCCAAAGCTCTGTACAAACATTAACTGATCAATCTTCACAACACCCCTGTGAGTTACGGATGTATGATTAACCCCATTTTACGTTGGGGGAAACCATAACATTTCAGAGCCTGACTTCCCCCCACCTCCAGAGGTGCACGGTTCTTGCAGATCCCGCTGATTTAAATAGGAGTTATCCCTGACACTTCTGAGGACCGGGTGCTTTGCGACAGCCTCAGGGCTACATTGCCAAGTCTGTGGCTGATGCTCCAAAGGGTCTGTCTTCCCTTCCCCTGCTCTAACCGTTGGACCGTGCTTTTGCACACCTTTGTCTTTCCTTGGTGGAGTGGGACCAGTGACTGGAATTTCAAGAGGCAAAACTATACCTGGTTGATGTGCCTACTTGAATATTGTAAAATTGTCTTTATTTGGAACCCCTAGGGAAAAGCATATTATCCCAATGCCTTTTCTTTTCCCTTTTCTCTCTTTTTTTTTTTTTTTTTTTTTTAATTTTCTTTTCTTTTCCAACCCCTGGAATGATTTGAAATGAAATGTAATCCTGAGTGAAAGCACACAAATACAATGATATACCTGCTACTTGATGCCTTTTTTTTCCCTTTCTTTTTCAATCTTTTCTTGATAATTTTCTGTGTTTTAGAGAAAATGGCAGGTAGAGTAGGGGATTAATGCAAAAATGCATCTTTCTTTTCTTTTTTTTTTCCTAGCATAGAAATAAATAGATGCCTTTAACATGAAATCTTGGGGTAAATTGTTCAATTGTATTAACTTTTTAATGCTTCCTGAGTTTCCATCCCCTGAGCATGGGTTGCTTCTTAAAGCAGAGCTCTGCTTTTGCAGTAAATGGAACTGTGTGACAGGGCTGTCATTTGGCTTTGCTACCTGTTTTGCTCCTAGCCTTTAATCTCCCAAGCCACAGGTGCTTTCATATTAATTCACCTTGGGTTCACATGAGGAGAAAACCAATGCATTCACTCAGAGAGGACGCCTAATGGTGGCTAAAAGATTTTTCTCCAAAGTCCTGTCCTACAGGCCGGGATGGCTCCATATAACATGCAGCAGGAACATGACTGGAGTGGGAGAAGTCTTGAACAGACAATGTCAGGTCTCTGCACCAACTGGTGTGGGCTGAATCTGGCACAGGTCATGCAGAGAATGCAAATAAAGATAACAGAACGTCGTGAAGATAGCTGCTGGTTACCCCAGCGTACATAGCCTTCCTCCCACCAAGTGCACATTTCTCCTTCAGGTTATGGTGTCAGATACTGCAGAGCTCATGGGAGTCACTACCACTTGCTTTTCATCATCAATAATCACCCCTTTGGGCCTCTGTCATGGTTCAACGTGGCAGGCAGCTGAAGACCACCCAGCCGCTTGCTCACCCCCCCCTCCCTCAGTGGGATGGGGGACGGAATCAGGAAAAAAAAAGGTAAAACCTGTGGGTTGAGATAAAGACAGTTTCGTAAAACAGTAGAGGGAAAAAAAGTAGTAGTAGTAGTAGTAGTAGTAGTAGTAATAATAATAATAATAATAATAATAATAATAGTAGTAGTAGTATATACAGAATATACAAAACAAGTGATGCTCAGTGCAATTGCTCACCACCCGCTCATTGATGTCCAGCCCATCCCAAGCAGCGATCCCTCTCCCCCAGCCAAATCCCCCCTGAGCATGATGTTAGATGGTCTGGAATAGCCCTGTGTCCAGTTGGGGTCAGCTGTCCTGGCTGTGCCCCCTCCCAGCTTCTTGTGTCCCTGGCAGAGCAGGAGAAGCTGAAAAAGTCCTTGACTAGTCTTGGCACACACAACAACTAAAACATCAGTGTGTTATCAACATTCTTCTAGTACTAAATCCAAAACACAGCATTATGCCAGCTACTAGAAAGAAAATTAACTCCAACCCAGCCGAAACCAGGGCAGCCTCTTAGTTAGCTCAGAGAACATTGAATCTAGCTAGGAAATGGGTTTCTTGGTCTCCTCCATCTAAAATAGGTCTTAAGAAGGAAGAAAAAGTGTTCTAAATAAGACTGATAGACAAGAGGGACTAGATAATTTTAAGAATTTCCTCAAATGTCATTGCCTTGGGTATTTTGTATATTTATTCATTATTTATTTACCTGGGAAATGTAGTATTGCTACAGTAATAGGTGGCTCAAGTCTGGATTGTTACTTTATTTCTGGAAGAAAACTGCTGCTTCTGTGGTGGGATGTGACCAGTAGCCTATTGCTTTTTATCTGTATTACTGAATCTTCTGATTTGGGAGCTGTGCAAAACAGCTTTTCTTTCTGAATGCTAATCAGAAGAGTGCGTTAATTAAATATACTTCTAATGAAACTAGTTTGAATGAGACATGCAGGCCAGAGTCTGCCCCTTCTGAAGTTAATGAGAGAGACTGAGGGGATTGGATTTTTTTTTATGGGGGAGCTGGCCAGTGATACAGAGATGAGCATTATTGTAATGAAGGCTTATAAAATAAGATCATCCTCTGATCTCTGTTGCACCTGAAATTGGTGGAGTTCCTCCAGATTTGCACTGGTGGAAGAGGAGTTCTGCATTTGGCCCCCTACTACTTAAAAATATGTAGTTGCCCTTTAAGATGTAAATCTATTGAAATCCAACCTTAGACATTGCCAGGGTCACTCTGCTTATTACTTTATGACATTTCCAGATTAAAGGTGCAGTGGGGGCTCACATTAATTTGCTTTATGTTTGACTAGAAATGCTTCCCATCACTATTAGAGCACACTTCGAGCTCTCTTCATTTTAGAACGCTTGTCAGTCATTCGAGAATGATATGCCCTACGTCTGGGATGAATAAGCACATCATATATTAGGCAGAGGCTTTTCCTCTGGAGAGGCTCAAGAGAACTGACAACTACTTCCAAGGAAGGTGAAAAACATACACAAGCCCAGCAGCCGAATGAGGGAGGAGCGGGGAAATATTCTGCAAAGACGTTATCTGCTGACTTGATTGAAAGCATCTGGGCAGCTGTCCTGTGGTGGCAGTTTTTAAAAACTCAGATCTGTGGGCATGAGAGGAAATGGGGACCAACATTTCCACATGCACCTCTGGTCTGCAGGGTGTCGGAAAGAAATCTTCCATGGGGAGCTTGTGCGTGTCTGTGCAAGCCCCCGGGTTCCAGGTTACAGAGTGCCCTATGGATTTAACAGAGGGAGCAACCTCTCCTAAACAGGGCTGTTTTCCTTTTCTATTTCATTTTTCTGGAGTGAAAAATCAATTCTGTCACTTATTCCACTAATTTCCATCTTGAAATCTTTTCTAGTTTTGGTATCAGTTTTGAAGCTGCTTGCGTGTTAGGCCTTTAGGGGGAAAAAGCGATGGTTGTGCCGTGAGGGTAAGAATGATAAAAGCAGCCCGTTGTTTATCCGGTGTTAATGTGTTTCTGGGTAATATCAGAGTACCCCTGGCATGGGAAGTGTTTGCACCTTCTCTACTGACAGGCAAAACATCAGCCTGGAGATTTGCTGATGCTGCCTTAGCGAGGGGAGGACTTTTGGTGAGTGTCACAGCGAAGTCCCCTTTATGGCTCCTTAACCAAGCGACGTCTCAGGGCAGATCTGTGGGTCACAAATCCTGCAAAAACTGGGGGAGAATAAGCAAAATAAAAGGCATTTTGGCATTTTGATTTTGAACCTTCGGGGCTGTTTGAACTTGAAGCTCAAAGCGAGTTGCAGAAATATCCTCCTCTAAAAACTCAAGGCCTGATTCTGAGACAGAGGGGTAAAAACTGCTTTCCTCAAAGGCACCAGATTTTAGGTACTGACACAGCAAAACAGGCTTAGAGACCTTTACCTTTATACTGAGGCTGGTGGAACTGCCTGTGCACCTGATGTGTCTGTTTAAATGTCTGGCATCCTTGCCCAAGGAGTTTCAGAGGATTGGTCTCTTCAGTCTGAAATGGTGAATTTCAGGCAGTTTTTTAAGTCTCCCTTTTTGCACCTTCATAGAGCATTCTTTAGCAATGTGGATTGGCCTATGTATTTATTTTTCTACAATCAGCATTCATCCTCTACATGCAGTCTCTGGGAGGAATGTACTGACAAGATGGCTAAAATACCACCAAAAATATGACAGTCCTGCGGAGGGAAATTAGGACTGTAATGAACAACATAGAGGCTCTCAATTTTTTTACGCACGATTAACTGTGTCTTAATATGGCTCCTTGCAAAGTATATCATAAGGACATTGAGTTGCCAGCTGATCTGTGTGTCTGTCCATCACTTGTCGTGACCAACCCATATCTCCCCCTATGCCTGTTCAGCCCCTCTGAAAGTTATAACAACCCTCTACAGCTGCGGATCTGTTCACCCAGCAGCTTCATCTCTTCTCGCTGCCATATCCTCCAGAGTGTCTGTCTCTATTTCCCGGTCTATATGGTATCCTGAAACACTTTACAGAGCAATGTAACCTGGTAAAACCACACATTTTCACAAACTGAGTGCGGAAACTACAGCAACCAATTGACTTTTGCATGCCCACTTTTTAGCTCCTAAGTGCTCCATCCTCTCCCACTCCACTCGCAGTTTAATGTCCTAACCTCAGTTATCCACAGAATTATATAGCTTAATATGTAGCTTAATCCATTCCCGTGATTTTATCTTTCCTTATAGTAACTTATCTATAGATGATCTTGCAGGGATGGCATATGTTGGAGACACTCATTTTTAAAGCCATCTGCAGCTGGTTCTTGTGTGAATGCAGCACCCTGCAACTCATGATTCCTCTTCACTACTAATTATTTCCTATGGCTTTTAATACTGCTCCGAGTCTTAGAATAGCTCTGAATGATGATAGACATATATTATTATTACAGGTTGTATTAAGCAGTCGTAGCTCAAGTTCTAATTACATTACCCTTCAGCCACGGCAGCAGTAACACTTGGTTTGGTTCTTGAGTTTCTAGGAATAATCTCGCCAGTAGTTCTTAGTCAGACTGCAAGGTCAGGGAGAAAGGAAATTCTCCTGCCCTTCTTTTCTTGTAGGATCTGAGAGGATATATGGTGAAAAGGGACAAAACTGGTCATGAAGAGAGAGGATTAAAATCAGAGGCTCCATGCATTGCATATTAACAAGGACAGGAGCAGCAGCGTGACTCCACTCCTGGCAGCGTAGGCACCCTGCAGAAAGCAAGTACTGGGGATGTGCATGGCCTCAGAGCATGTGGGTGCATTTTAGGCTGGCCCAGTTATGGGGCTGGTCTGCAGACCCTCAAGTAACATACGACTGAAGATTTCTAAATCCATCCAGCAGAAACCAGAAGTACAAAACACCCACTGGTTCCCTGCAAGAAGGAAATACTGCAGCATTCCCAACTCCAGTGGCTTTTCTCCATAAACCTATGATTTTCAGGTGGTTGCATGAAGTCCTGTACAGTGGGTTCAACGTTGTGTGTATATCTGGGGAAGAAAATTCTAGTCACTGTGATCAGTGAGGAAAGGATGACATATGAACAAAAAGATCTCAAAGCCAGGAGTCAGTTAAAAAGTATTTGCATTTTATTATTTTTAGTCAGTGGGTGGCCAGGGTCATCATACTTAAATGGCTGTTAATAACAATTCTGATTTGGGCCTGTAACATATTTATTGGTGTTTGGTGGTTGTTTATAAATCTTAAGAGAAATATTTTTGTGATTTAAAATTGAACTAGAAACATGACAGACATTTTTCAAAAAATATTTGCAAAAAATTCCTGTGGTATTGAAACGACATGTGCAGAACATAAGGACATGATTTTATTATTTTTTTTTTAATGTTTGGTTATCCAAATGCCCAAGTAAATAAACAGCATAAATAACAAAGGGACTATTTCTTTGTTCTCGAGTTCCTTTATCTGATAAACTCAGGCAGTATAAATAACTAAGGAAAGGTTTTATTCTGTAATAGCGCACAGCAGTGCAGTATTGCTGGTTCTTTGGGACAGCAGTCTCCCTCCGCAGTCCCCAGTACATTTTGGCTATGACTATAAACTTATTACAGTCTATCTCTACTGTAGAGTTTCTTACTGTACCCATAAAAGCCAAGCACCTGATACTAGAATATCTCATTTATACAGCAATTTCCATCCCTCAGTGTATAAATTTTTACATGTAGGCCTGTGTGTGCTCCAGATAGTTTACATGTCATGTATGTATCCATGAAAATCAATATGTGTGTTTATTAGCAATTGATGGTTTTCAGTAAAAATCTAAAAATAGAATGATCATCACTTTTAGTGATTAAAAAAAAAATCCGGTTTATCAGCTTGAAAATGAATGACGAGCATTTCCTTACTGTGTTAATTAATCGCAGTTGACAAAAAGTAGGATCCTTCACTCCTCCTTTCATGTTGCTAATTCCATCCCTCCCTCCCTCTCTCGCGCTCTCTCCCCTCAATTAAACATATGAGAGTATCCCCTCCCCTTTTAGAAAGAAGCTTTTAGATTAATCATATTATCTTAAGGTTCCAAATCTCAATGCCTGCGTGACCTTTCTTCCGTTAGAATCCATTATCTTAAACTATCACAATAATCCTGGCTTTAGGGAGGGAGAGCGGGAAGCAGGAATCAAACCTAATAGATGGCAAATAAGATTAATCTATGATCTAAGTGCCGATTACACTTGGCCCTGCCCTTGAACACCCAGGTGTAACCTTGAAATTCACATCCGCTAAGACACTGCAATTGGATTGTGGGTCCCCGAAGGGCTGGCGGGGGCAGCTGGCCAAACTTTACCCGTTATTCCCCAGTGAGACATGAGCTGTCTCGGCCTGCAGCTCTCTTACTTGTGGAATTTGGCAGCAGCACAGCTGAATGTTTGTTTTGGGATGTTTAGCATTTTTTCAGATAAAATAGTTATTTTCAGGTCCTTAATTTTTGTTTGTCAGAAGCAAGCAGCCAGGGAATGGGTGAACTTTTACCTGGACCTCACAAGAGGAGAAAGCTCTCTTTTCAAAATCTGATAACTCTGCAGAAGAAAACAGAGATATTTTCTTTCTTTATAGGCTGACCTACGGACCCTGCCAAAAAAAATGTTCCATGTGAACTTGAGTTTGCAAGACCCTTGTTTTCAGTCCTAAATACTCTGCGTTCTGAGAAAGGACATCTGTGATAAGATGGAAATTGGCACTGGTAACTCATGTACTATGGGTGAGGCATGCTCAAAAGAGGCAGATCCAAAGGTAATTTTTCATCAAAGAACTTTATAAAGCCATTATTAAGACTAGCATAAATGCCCTCTGTTGCTGGCAGCTTCAACAGACAGGACAGGATTGATTTGGACAGGGCAGCTCAATTTAAAAATTTTTTTTCTATTTATATGTAAGGCCAGATTCTCAGCTGGGGTAAAACGGGGAGAGTTTGCTGACTTGCTTGAACCTTGCCTGAGAGATGTTGGTGAGAGTTGGCGACGATGTTCAACTGAAGCCATCTACCCTCCAGCAGCTCCATTTGGAAGCCACAACTGAGCCCCACAGCAAAGGGCCATGTTGCTGTTTGTACCTATCCCCACACAACAGTACCCTGGTGGGACTATAAGTGATAGGATATTAGCAGGCAAGTATTCTGTAGGAAATGTCAACGTGAAGCACATCTGGTGGCTGGCTGACTCTAAAGTGGTCCTTCAGTCATCTCAGAATTATAGGGGAGGGGAAGAAGAAAGAGAGAGGTAACATCATGAGGATAACAGCTACCACATGGGTAGCCTCACAGGGTCAGAAGTTGTCTGAGGGGTGAAATTGCTGCTGCCCCCAACACCAGACCCCTCAGAAGGCTGAGAGAGTCCTGACCTACCAGGCTCTGGCCAGCTCTGGGAGTCACATTGTAGGAGACATCCAAAGGACACTAGTCCCTTCAGGCGACTACCATGCACAGAGGGCTATTGTTTTGCTGCCTCTTCACTTTCTTTGTCAGTTCATGAGCGTTGGCTCTTATGGCCATTTTAGAGGTTTGCTCAGCTCCTGTTGCTGCAGGGACAGTATAGCAGAGAGTTTGTCCCCAGCTCCTTTGCCTGGAAGCTGGCCTGGTGTGACTTGTGGATGCTATGTAGGTATGTAAATAAAAGAGGAGATAACCTGACCCCACTTTTATTTAATTTAAAGAGAAATCAATGGTGGGGAGGGAAGTTACAAAATAGACTGGTCAAGTGGACTTTGATCAAAAAGTAAATCTGCTCACACAAGTATTGATTAGCAACATCGCTTCTCTCTCAAATCTCTTTGTGAGTACATGAATACAGTGTTAAAGGTGCCCGTGGTCCTGGAATTGTGATATTTTAGAAGTTTTGTAGTATCATGAAATGCTGGAGTCTTAATCTACCCAGTTCAACGATCAGTATAAATATGGATCTGATATTAGATTTCTACTAATTCTGCAAAAAGCCTCATAAGGATTTTAATATTATGGACATGTCTCTTAAAGATCCTATAGGCTCAACTCCCAGTTTCAACCTGTGCTTCCATAAACCTGGAGAAAGTGAAGAGCTGGATACCACCCCATGCCTAGGAGCTGAGCTGGGCTGCACACATCCATGAACCAATGGCTGGGATACTCTGGCACATGGGGTGCAAGGCAGAACTTGCAGCCACGTTTGAGGATGATGATGGGGAGCCGGGAGGATGCTCAGGCAGTGTGGTGACACCCAGAGCCAACCCGAACACACAAACTCCGTGTCTTCTGTCCAGAGAGGGTTAACTCACACTTGCAGCAGGCAGCCTCATGCCATTAAGTCAGGGAGAGTAATGAAATTTCATTTAATTTGTCAGGAAGAAAGTGCTAATGTTAAAAGGCATTTAATAAAAAGGGGGAGATTCTTTGAAAGGAAGCCTTTAAGTAATTACTTCAAGTGTCTTAGGCCTACTCACCAGAATATTTACATTAGTGTCTCCCAGCGCCAAAGTGTAATTAAATTAGTGCAGCATTTACATTCCATCCTGTTTTTTTTTTTTTTAGAAGTGTGATTTTATTAACAATTCTCAAAAAAAGAAAAGTAAGCCTTGATCTAATCAAATCAGGTGTTAGTATTATTTAATGTTCTCTTTGAGAAAACTACTGAGTAAACTCTCTTGGAGAAGGTGGGGAGAGGGGGTAAAGAAAACTTCATCTCAGTTTTGAGTTCCTGCCCTGGGACTGATGTGGAAAACTCTGGCCAACATCGAACAGACTGCAAGGGTCTGCTGGAAGAGCTTGTAGCATAGGTCTGGCTGTCTTCACAAATCTCCGAGGCGCGTGTGTGAAGACGAGAGAAGGAGATAGAGAGGCAGTGAAGATGGCATCTGATGGATGAAGCAAGGGATAGACCTGGGGGCTGCCCATCCTGTGGATACACAGGGCTCAACATCAGGGAACAGCAAGGTGCGAAATGCTAAAAAAATCTGTTTTGTATATTTTGCTACTAGAAAGTTATCTTTTTTGGAAAATGTGTATGTAAAAATCTTCTAGGGGAGGACCACTTTTCCACCTTGAACTGAAGGGTGTATCTTCTATTTTGCTTAGCTTCATTATAGAAGTGGCATTTTAAAAACAGATCTAAGAAAAGACAACAGAAATTCGCTAGAGATAAAGCACACATGGGCAAATCCTCTTCCTGTGACAAAGATGGCTTGGTTTATTACACACAGCCACAGAATTACCAGTGCCAGTACCAGAGAACACTGGAACTGTTTGGAAAGCAAACCCTATGGAATATTTTTTCTAACAAAGCAAAACAAACAAACCTAAACTAAACTATCATTTTGCAAATTTTGAAATGTTTTGGTAAAAGATAAATAATTGCATTAAAAAATTACCTCAGGAGTTAATTGACCATTACATATCGCTTTGGTCAAAATGGGAGGAAGGTGTTTCCGTCATATAGTAACTACTATCTTCTGGTTGTTAAACTTGGCTGGGACTCTATGGGGGCACAAATTCAAGTCACTAAAAGAAACTAAGCAAAACAGACCTTTAAATACAACTCTCTTTCTTCATTACCTAGAGAGAGGCTGCCTGATTGGTTTTATTTCATGTGAAACTTTGTTAGATAGAAATGGATTTTGAGTGATGATGAATACAAATACATAGAAACAATTTCCAGAGCTGCATCAAAACAGTGCCTATAACTGTATAAAAGCTAAATCCACTCTAACTATTGTACAGCTTTCACCTGGGATATAGGAGTCCCATATTCAGATTTCTGCTGTGTCTACTTATCAGTAGGAACTTCAACCAAGGTCTCTAGCAAATTATATACAGAAAGTGTCCAAAAAAAGCAGGGTCATGTTTCTTTTGCCTGCACTCATGTAGTCCTGTATCTTGTGAATGCTCTGGGTGGATATGAAAAACAGTTTCTAATTTGCTAGGTGAAAGATCATTTAAAAACTAATCTAAGTGTGAACGTTCACCAATACAGAGAGTTTCAGCGTCCTTCACTAGCAATTGATTTTCACCATGCCTAGGTTTCCTCTAAGTGACTCTAAGAGATGTTCTAGCAGGAACAACACTCACTATACTGAAAAATTAGCACGCACAGTGATTAAAAGCTTTCTTCACCCTGTATTTAAAGTGTTTTCTGAAAAGAAGAAAGAAAAACTTTTTGGCTGAGAAAAAGCCCTTGCTTTTGCTGCTACCTCTCTAAGCATCTACAGTGGGGGTGGCTGGGATTTGGTGCTAAATCAAAGGATTTTGCAGGATAACAATAGCTGAGCTATCGGTAGGGGAAGAGCCTACATGTGTAACTCCATCCTAGATACAATGGTTTCCTCTTCCCGTGGTACAGTGAATTCAAAGGCAGTCTAAAAACTCAAAGATCCTAGAAAAATATCTGAGCTAGGGGAAACTGCCCAGCATGTCAATGAAACGGTGACGGGCTGACACTTTCAGAAGGAAAAGAGGAAAAAACTGTAAAAGCAATGCACTCTGCTTCTTCCTGCCAGGGCTGTGATGTTATTTACAACTTTGTAAGTTGTCCTGTATGTATCTGCCTGATTCAGAGTGGCTTTTTTATTTTTTCCTGTGCTCCCCAGGCTTCACACCCTTTGAAGGACGACCGACTAAAGGTTGTGTTTTGAAGTTGCTGTCTGAGTCGTGACAAAGACGTTGCAGTCTTCCAAAGACCCTTTGGCAGTGGCAAAGCCCGGTTAGGACAGCTTTGATGGTGTTGTCGTGGTCAAGGAGGGACTTGGATGGGTTGAACCTGCTGTTCACTCAGTAGCCAAAATGTTTAATAACAGCATGGTTAAGAGGATGGAAAGGAATTGAAAAGCATTAGTGCATAAATATGGCCTGAGCCACGGAGATAGCTGATCTGTCAGGCTGCCTCGTGTGTCCCATTGGGTCTTTTTAAAATTTAATCAGTGGGTAATCACAGCATCCCACTAAACTACATCTTCATTGTCCTTACCTTAAAGGACATCAAAGCCATCCCCACCTCTCACAACTAATTTTCAACTAATTTGGCAACATGTGTTTTATTTTATTCTCTTTTTGACTCCCAAGGTATTAGGGTTTTGAGTGTGGACCTTTATTTGTGGACCAGCAAGAAAAACCTGCAGCAAAACATGCTGGGATTGCCACCACCAAGCCACGGCGTGCCTGTGGTGTTCATCAGACCTGGTGCCGTCAACAGCCGCTGTGTTGAGGAACCCTGAACCTAGCGTCTGTTGACACAGGGTTCAAATCGAGCACCCAGTGCTTTCAGAAGGTACGAGCATTTCATGCCGTGGCCATTCCAATCACATATTTCTAAGGGAGATGAGCTTCAGGACAAGCGGAGCTCTGTTCCTGATTAGGGCAAAAATAAATCGATCCCATGGAAGGGCTCTATGATCTGGAGAAAATGGAACTTGCTGGATGTTGCAAACTTTTGAAAAGCTGCACTTTTCATCTCGATGCCTGAGCAGGAGCTAATCTCTTTCAGAGATCTGGTCCTGTCTCTCAAAACCACATTTTTTTATGGTAGAACAGCTGTTGTTGCTTCTGTTGTGATGATCTGGGTGAAAAGTTTGGTAACAGAGAGGGAGGCTTTAAAAAAAGCAAACAGCAAAAAAACTCAAAAAAAAAAAATTCCTCCCCGAACCCACCCACTGGAAAAAACCCTTCTGCTCTGGCCTTCCAGAGACATAAAACTTCCAATGCTTTTTAATGCAATTAAAACAAATGCTGACGTTATTTATAGCTAAATTACTGGCAAGAAAAACAACTAATGACCAAAACCCACATTTGTACCATTAAAAAAAAAAAAAGAGAGAAAGAAAATCCTAAAGGGAATGATTTGTAAGGATGTGGTTAAACCTATTTATACCCTGGGTTCTATTTGTTTTACAGCCAGCGGTGCACGAACAACATGAAAGGTTATCTTTGACAAGGTTTTAGCTATTATTTTCTTCCAGTGAAATGGTATTTCTTGAGAAAAAAAGGTCTTCAGAACAAAATAACAATAAATCCTGATTTAGATACATAAAGCTGCCATCGATATCACATAATATCAGTGTTCTTTCTCACTCGATACAGGCGTTTTTAAGATAAATGGTAAAACTGAACTGGAAATCCATCTGGCCAGCTGCCTGATCTAATGAATAACCCCACTTTGGCTCCTGCAATGTAAGCAGAAAGAGTTCTCTCCCGGCCGCTTTCGTCTGTCATGAATCTACAAGACAGCCGACATAATATCTGGGCGACAACAGCGTGCTAACAGTGCAGTGACTTCCATTTTCTTTGCTTTCTATTGATTTTCACTTAATAACTGGCGAAATACTAAACGTCCGCCCTGAGTACCTAATAAATCCTGCCTGAGCTTTTTATTGAGGAGAATTTAATAAAAACAACCATTGCGGCTGAGGGATTTTTCTTCTGGACAGAACACTGTGAGGGGTGGGTGGTGTGCATGGGGACAGGGGGAGAGACATTTGAATTTTCTAATTATTTTTGGTAAGATTTCTGCTCCCCCCCCCCCCCACTTCTCCTTGCCACCCTCTTGAGGACCCGGCGTCGTTTCTTCCATAGGGACTCAGTTCCTTTGCTTCGTGTTTGTTTTCTCCTTGTCCAGAAATGGCCACTGCACGCACGTCTTGCCACGAGAGGGAGAACAAGGAGAAGGGCATTTGCAGAAGGCAGGCGCTCCCATCACATCCATCCTACCCACCCGCACTTACTTCTTCAATCTGATTTCAATTTTGTTAATTGTTATGAAGGCTCCCTAATTGCCAAGCGCGGGGCCTGTCAGAATCCTACAGTAACACGCTTTTTATTGTCCCATTTTACAGCTATTTTATGTTTGACACTTGACACGCAGGCGTGAAGATCCTCTGTCGGATTGGTTGGCTACTGTAACAAAATGGCATTTTTAAGTTATATGAAGTGTTAAATCTGCATCCAGTTAGAAACAAAACAAAACAAAACCCTGTGGTTTATAAGTTGACAATTAATCCTAATTGTTAGCTTGGGAAAAAAAAAACCAAACTCTGGAAAAACAAAAGTAAAAGGCCAAACCCCCTTCTTTCTCTGGCTGTCCAGTAAGCACACGTGTGTATATATGTTGACACATACATTACATACAGTTTTCTTTACTGAAGATGAATCAGGAGAGACTGGGACACCATTCCCAAGCACAACATATTATTTCCCTCCGCATAACCTCCTGGAATGGCTCTCTTTCTTTGCCAATAAACTCAACAGAGTTCCTATTATACAAAGCTGCTCTTTTAAAGCATTTGACAGTTTTTATTTTAATTGACACAGAAGCAGTTTCAAAGTCATTGGGTTTAATGAACAATCATCTTAGCATTTGCCTGCTCAAATCCTCTTATTCCCAGCAGTTCACAGTAAAGTTTATTCTAACGGTTGAAATTAAAAAAGGAGAGAGAGGCAAGTAGAAATGTTGAGGAGCTTATATAAAAATCTGCGAATCTCAAGTTTTGTGTGGTGCTGTTATGAAAACTACTCAGCCATGCAAAACAATAAGAGGTTTAATTACTCATTGGTAGTCCCTCTGCTGCTCCTGATGTGGTGTGTGGTGTTGCGGAGGCCTGGGGGAGATAATTGAGGCATATGGGTGGAGTACAGCACTGTTGTGGCAGCTCATCTGGGTTTTTTCTCTTATTTTTTTGTGTGCCAGTGTCATTTCTCCTGAGGGCAGAAGGCTCAACAGCTTGGCATGGAGGAGTATCCAGTAGATGACCCTGATGTGAAGCATGTAAGGACCTTGGAAGGGAAGAGGACATCTCTTGGTGGTCTGGCAAATCCACACTGACTCAATCCAGCGGCTGCAAGAGGCAGCGTGAGAATGAAATCTCTGAACCTCTGAAAAAGATCTACATTCAGGTTTGGTTTAATCTTTCCAAGCTAGGCACTACTCATGTGGCCAAGGATTTAATGGCTTGTAATAGGTGTAACACCAGTGACAACTATGGCCTTTCCCTTCTGCAGGGTATTATGGGGTAAAGAGAAGGACACAACTACTGAACCTGAACAAAACCTGGGCCCTTAAAACCACATGGAGGGAATATTCAAACCCAGGTATTCTTGAATTTATTAATAGTGTAGTGTCCATTTTAAGGCAGACTAATTCATGAACCACATCCATCACATAACTTCGTGTGGCAACCCCTTAAGAATAAGAAAGTGCTAAAAGTTTCTCCTCTGGTTTATTAATATATGTTAATGGCATTCAGCAGCTGGAAGTGAAATGGATGTTCCAGCAGGGTGTGATCAAATTGTTCTCCATAGCTGACCAGCCAGTAATTTGTGTCACTACCTGTCATTAAAGCTTGGAAACCTCTTTCCTAAACTAAAATCTTTTTACAGTTTTTATCAAATGTATGAAACAAGAAGAAATTTTATCACTATCTAAATGGAGTAATAGAGTGACAGGACATATTTGCATTCTGAATAGATTAGCTGGTCTTTTAAATATTTATTTGTGTCTATTTTCAAAGTCCCTGATCCTCTGAAATTTTCCAAACACTTCTGATTTGACAGACTGGGAAATCTGTCTGCAGCTCCAATTATACTTGAAAAGATACATATAAATGATTTGACAAGTCAAAAATTAGCAGCAAGTTCTATACCTAGCAAGATTTTGTAAGCAGCAGTTCATAATTCATGATACTTCACTCTAAAGTTCATGTAAATTCTGTATGTGTGGGATCTTTAATTGGTAAGCATAAAGGTGTATTGCTATTCACCTAATGTATTCTATTGCTCAACAAAAGGTTGTTGTAGTGAGCTCTGATTGTGACAAATGATTTACTATTAGGAACATTCTGTAATTATTGTTCGGTGGTACCACAGACCGATACATCATTAACATGATAGACGACCTTTTATATCAGCAAAAATAACTAAATTAATAAAAATGGCTTCATTCCAAGCCCTGTCAGAAAGCCAATACTCGAAACAATCAAGTATCAGTGATACCTGAAAAGACCAGAGTTATATTTTTGTTAAGCAAATCTTATTGTTTGTGTAATAACATTGACATGGGCTGTAGAATAGAGGGCTGGATTTTCAGCTGCTGTGAATCAATGATCTAATTAATTCTATTTATGTAGAGACACACCACTCCACATCCGTCAAGGGTATGATATGTAGGATTTTATTGTACTGCTAAAAGCAAGACTGTAAATGAAGTACCAGAAAACTTCTTTTTTTCTCTTCAAGAATTCTGGGAACTGATGCAAGTGGGCTGTGACATGCTGGTACTTCTGATTCTGCTCCCTATTACATCCACACAAATCCAGCGTGACTCTCCTAAATGAAATACTTCCTCCAAATTTAAATCTCCACCATGTGAGTTTGGAGAGACCAGAATCCCATCCTTTAACCATTAAAGTCAGGAATTTAGAAAACTACCCAAAGAATAGATTAATTTTTTTATACCAAGGAGTCTAAGCTCAAGATCATGAATTCTTTGTTAGCCACTATGCCGTATTCACTTTCTAAGTTTTTTCCAAATACTTGACAAAAGGGTGCAGTTTCTGATGGAAAACAGTGAGTCACTAGTTCTGGAGACAGTGTTGCTTGGCAGAATACAGATAACTTGGGGGTGATGCCATTTGCTGTCTCCATTCAAATTCCTATCAATTGCAAATAATTTTTATGAAGAAGATAGCTACCTTTTGGGAAGCAGTGTGAGTCCCCCCCAGCTACCTCCTTGAGCCCACTCAGGAGCCAGCAGGGAGTAGCAAACACAGATACTCCTGCTTGGGGAAGGGTTGAAGAGCACTTCTACTCATTAATTTCTTTCATGTCTTCATGTCTAACATCTCCCATTCTCTCCCTACCCTTGAATATGGGACAGCCCCCCACATTAGGAAGGTAGGAGGAATAGCCATGTTGAGACTGATGCTGGAGCAATCCCTGCAGAAAGTCATGACCATGGCTGAATGTACCAGTCTGGATTGTTCCTCTATTGGTTTTTGGTTTACTCAGACCTCTCACTCCATGTCTTCTTCCTCCTTTTATCATTCTACCAAGTTGTTCATTCTCAAGGTAACTCACAAAAAAATGAAATAGGTGTATTGAACTCAGTTGGGCACTTGTCAAATGCTCAGTGTCACATTCTCTCGTTTTTTCCCCTGTTCTTGTTCGAGTGTAAGTTCCTTCATCGGGGACTGTTCTGTGTATAGGTGTTTCACACCTGGCTTTCTTAGTTGTGCATGCAGACATTACAATGGTAAATAGGGCAGACAAGTATTAGGTGGCTGGATCACAAAATGTTGCATGATACCTGACTTGGTTTGCTTCACTGTAACAAATTCTCAGGGTGTTTTTCCAGGGACACATGCTGAAAGAAGAGCAAAAAACCAATTAATGTACAGGTCATTGTCTTCTAACAGGCGAGGAACAAGATTTTAGGACTTCACTCCTTCAGCAGCTGTGTTACTAACTCACTATGTAACCTTCAGCAAATCCCTTTATTGCATCTCTGTAAAATATTGGTAATGAATTTATGTTTTGTAAAGTGCTGGGAGATCCACAGATGAAAAGCACTATATAAGCTAAGTGTTATTAATGTGATTCACTCAGTGAAATGAAATCTCTGTTGAGAAAAATACTGTTCTGTAAAATTTATATTTAAAGTTACATATTTTACAGCACCAAGAGAATGAAGGTTGTGTCACTGTTTCCAACATATAAACTATATTTAGCAATTTATTCCTTGGCTTCTCTCTAAGTAAAAGAAAACAGCTTGATGTTTAAAAATAACATTTTGTAGGCTTGACGTTCATAATTTGGACTGGGGTATTTTTTAAACAATTATTTAAAAAGAATGAAAAATCTCTTTCTGTTCATATAGAATAAATTTTAATTCTTGCATGGGCCATATGTATGAAGGTTAGCTATTTATCCTGAGCAGTTATTTCAATTTCATAAGAAAATTGTTGTAGAAAAATATTTCTGATGTCAACCATTTTTGTAGTTTCTTTTAATGCATAACTTGCCTTTTACTGTTGCATCCTGTGAGACAGTGGGGCAGTGTTTGAATACTGGACAGTTTGGTTTTGTAGCAAAACCTCTCTATTTTTACTGCTGAGATGGGCTAAGGTTATGCAAACTGCATAACTGTAGGGAAGTAAGGGAAGTGTATTTGACTCTTAAAAAACTTTTGATTTTATTAACTGATATTACCTATAATATATTCAAGGAAATTAGTTCAAATGTCTGGGTTTTAACCCAATATTTTTTTTATTCTTTTTAAAGAAAGAGAGCATTAATTCCTGATCTTCTCCCATAATTCATTTTCAAACATATTTTTTGTATAAAAACCTTATGGTTCACAGTGACTTCTGCTAGGAATACAGCCCAGCTTTTTTGTTGTGCATCAATTAATCGATTATCACTATGACTGGAGTCTAGGGAAGGAGGAAGAAGCTTTTACAGAACTTTGCCAGAGGATGTAACTAGTTGAGAAGAGATGAATCTGGATTCCATCTTAGGTGAAATGTTGATATGATTCTGGCTAAAAAAAAAATGTCTGTCTAAGGGCAGTGCACAAAACTCTTCCCATTTGTTTCCTTGGCTCCTACTTGTCATCACCATACCAAGAGAAACTAGGGTTGGACTCAAAAGTACCCTCTTATGAGGAGGTCAAACTAAATTGACACCTTTTTCTAGTTCTGGCATCTGAATTGCAACTCTAAGCTTCTACCACCTGACCTTTTTTTAAATTCTCGTCATTAGATCTGAGTTATTATCTATAGAAATCTGTCTGACCCACTACCATATTCAAACTCCCTTTGAGGAGCTTGAAGAACCACTGAAGCACTTAACTATTTTCTTCACTTATAGAAGACTCAGGCCCTGGTAGATATGATGCCCTAACTTACTGTGGATGTCTAGCCACTAGACATTAGCTTCACAAAAAGTCTGGAGGCAATAGTTAAACTGGAAAAGCATAGCTCTGAACTGGAAAAAGTACAGCAAAATGTAAAAGTAAACCCAACTGATTGAGGTGGTGAAGCAATGTTTTGTAAAGAAAAGCACACAACAGCCCCTGGAGCCAAAGCCCTGTTTGTGGTAGAGACATGAAGGTGTTACCATGAACTTTCGTTGTAGCAAGGTCTGCAACTGCTTCTAATTCCAATATAATATAATATAATATAATATAATATAATATAATATCAGGAAATTAGGCAAGTATCAGACTATTTCTAATATCTAGCAACCACAAGAAAAGGCAAGCCTTGTTACTTGTGCATTTCCTTGGAACGCTACAGGCAGATATTAAGTAAATCTTATGAATGATTTTTGGGTTTTGAATAGGTCCTTGTTTTCCAGACTTTAAACTCAAAGAGATATTCTTTGTCCAGTTCTTCTAGATCAAGACTAGGCTTCTTCCTAGCAGTCAGCAGTAACTCTTTGAAACTGTTTTCAAAGCCAAATGTTGGCTGGAACTATTTTAGGCCTTGCCTTTGCTACCTTGGCCCTATCTGAAAGGAAGAAGTTTGCCCTTGAAAGAGAGTTAAACTGCTATGATTCACCGACTTGGAAGAATTGCAGGATGCTGACTGCCTGAAGTGGTGCCTCCCACTGGACCAGTGCAAGTTTCCTTCCTTCTTGTCTGACCAAGCCATTAAGAAGTTAGTCAATTCCCTGAAGGTTACTTCCAAGGAATATCCAAAAAGGAAATACCCAGCCCTGGAAAGGTAATTTACCTAGACAGGATTTGAAACGCAAGGTTCTCAGCTGAGGGAGAAAGTCCTATATCCCATCCTGCTGTGGGAATACAACTTCATGAGCTTTTCATCCCTTGAGCTAACAACGGCAGATGTTCCACTGGGAGGTGTCCTATAAAATCCAAAGTACTTGGAGATCCATCTATTATTGCATCCGGCCTGTTTGAGCAAGAAATGTGGCATATTAGTGCTCTCAGAGAAACAGTGGCAGAGCAGCATCCTCAACTTGAGACTGGTTTGAATCCTCATCTGTGTGTGCTGACTCCTGAACAGAGGCTATTTTTGACTTGGTGGAGGCACAAGTGGGAGGAAATGCCAGCTAGCTGTCTTTAGGGACTCGCTGTAATTTGTTTCCTTTGTTCTTAAGGAGCAGATCCCCAGCTGGTGTGAAATGGCATTTCAGAAGAGCTACTCTTGTAAGAAACCAGTCCTAATGTCTGTTCACTAGTGGAACCTATTGCTAAGAAACCAGTCACCAGGCCAAAGTATATTGTGCTCTTCCCAAACACAGTGATGCTTTCGAAGGGGCCGGTAGGCTGAGGAAAGCTTGCACAATATCCAGTTTTTAGGGTGAGAAATACACTTCACACGACCTCCAGCTAGTTAAAATGTTTATCAGTGATTTTTGTTTTTATTCCTTCTGTGTTTTCAAAGTCCAGTTTACTCCTGAGGAAAACGCACTGGAAAGGAACTTGTAAGGGACTGGAGCGACTGCATGGAAACGGGAAAAATGACTTGGGAGCTGTGGAGCAGTTTCTTTGAAGAGGGAGCATCCTCACCCCTGGACTTCTTGGCCTCCTGGGCATTGCTGAGAAAAAAATAATGGCTATAGGAAGATACAGCATCAGGAGTAACAGACTGGTCTGAAAGCACCAACCCCTTACGCAAATGAGAAAAACTTTTAGCAGATAACAGATGAACACAGTTTTAATTTTTAACCAAGTTGCCTTTGGCCCGTAGGAAGACTACATTTTAAAATAACCCTCTTTGCACCACTTCTCTCCTTCCCCACCTTCTCTGCACTCAACAGCCCAGGCAAAAGACATGAAGATGTCTTCATTAAAAAAAACTCACAAACAAACAAAAACCACCCAGTGTCTCCAGAATACCGGTGTATTGGAAACCCCTGACAACTGTGTGAACATATTTCCAACACCTGTTCAGCACTTAGCCAGCTGCCTTTTTATTTCAAGGTTTGTGAATATGTACCTGCTTGTTCGATAAATTGGGTTTAAAATGTGCAAAATGATGCAGCAGGAGGAATTTGTGAAAGTTGCTTATCACAATCCCTCTTTTGAATCCCAAAAGTGAAACTTCGTGGATCAGATGGATGAATTTCTTCCTTTTCTTTCTTGCTTGCGTGCCTCTCTCCAGCTCCATGCCTCAGTTTCCCCTTTTATAAAATGTGCTTCTGGTTTGCACTTTGAACTGTGATCTACTGATGCAGAGTGGTGCTTTACACTACGCTACAATTTCCAAGTAAGGAACTGCCCTTCTCCACGATGGCCAAGCTGGACAGTAACTACAGTGAAGATGTGACTGCTTGGGTGGGGAGAAAGGACAACTTCATCCTTGGTCTGGCCACTGAGATTTCATCCTTCACACCATTCTCATGATTCAGGGCCACAAAAGGCTTGAAAAGGACTGTTCCTTCCTTGGGTGCGACTCTGATATGGATACATAAATGCATCAGAATTTTTTTAAGCCTGAAACACACTTTTCTCAGAACTTTAATTTTTGATGTTAAAGATATAGCTGTCTCTCGCAGCACAACAGGCCTCAGACTTTCACAGCTCCAAGACATAGATGTCTGATTACTTAAGCTCTATTTGAAATTAAATTCCAGCCTCAGGGGCATTTTGATAATAAATTCATTTAGGGAAGAAGTTTCTTTCACAGACACAAACATCCTCTACAGCCATTCTCTGTGCCAGCATATCCACAGAGAAAATTTTAGGGTACTTTCCCCACATTTCTCCTTCCTGTATTCTTTCCTATGGTTTGACTACCTGATTCACCACTTCTTTTGGCAAGTACTGCCCTCCTGCACTTGACTCAGCTTTATTGAGCTTCCAAGTTTTCCTCAAGCTAAGCATGTCTACATCGCTACTTAAATCTGCCTTTGAGGATGCCACCAGCCCGCCAACACATCTGAGCTTCCTTTCACCTCTTAATCCTGCCTTACATTCATAGCAGAGTCACCTTGATGACTGCTTGCTGTTTCTCCCTAGATTCCCTCTTATTTTGGGGGAGTAGGGAGAGGAATTAGCAATCAGGCTGGAAGTGGGGCTCACAGAGTGTATGTTGGCTGAATCCACATGCTCAGAGGCCATCAGCCAAACAAGCTTCAGGCATCCTGATCACCCAGCGATAGGGACCAGGAGGGTGACAGTGACCTTCTGGGCAGGTGGTGGAGTTGAGCTGAGCCCTGACCCCAAGCTGATACTTGGTGTGTGTGGAAGGAGAGGGAATTTCCCAAGCATTAGTGGTTTTGCTTCCTTGCAGAGAGGAAAGTAAATAGAATTTTAAAAATGAGGCTGAGAGAAGTGAATAGCTTTCTGCTGGCTTTGGTTTCCCCCAGGAATCATTTCTGATCCTGTATTTTTGTCTCTAACAAATTTAGACCATATTTTTCTGTTGCTGTATTTCAGCCTTCATTTGATACCAGACTACAGTGGCTTATAACAGTGACCAAAATGAATGTTGAATTCCCAAGGACTTTACTGAGGTTGCTGTATCCAACACTTAGAAAAGCGCTTTGAAAAGGGGACTAAGGGTTATTATTCCCATTTTATGGATACAGTGTCATATTATCGCAGACATCAAGACGAAGGATTGTCTTGCTCATATTTCTCGTCCATAGGAAACCAAAGAGGGAGGTGGAAATCTCAAGATAAAGAATATTCCAGCAAATTTGCAGACTGCTTCCAGCAAAAAGATAAGCACTTCATCTTCTGTGGTTTGCCTCACCTTGATTTCTACTTTTTTTTTTCTCACACTTAGCCTGGCTAGGAAGAGGGAAAAGAGAGAGAACATTGATGAAGGACTTGCAGGAGTTTTGCTTGTAGCCAAATTCAGCTATCAGCCACTTCTCGGGAAATCTTGCTTACAGGGACTGGATTTTAGGACTGCATTTGCATTCAATGATAATGATTTTCTTTTAGTCCAGCTGGGATAACTGCAAAGATAGTGCCTGACTGCAACTCTGTTGAAGAGAGAGTGCAAAACAGATTACACTTCTAAGATGAGTGGAGCAGTGGGAAGGCAAAATGCTCAAGAAAAATCCACGCTGTTAGAGCCCTAACAAGGACTCTTGATTATGCAGGTTAAAATAACTCCTTGGTTATGCCTTGTATCCATTATTATTATCACTTCCAAGTGGGGCACTTATTTTATTTTTTTTAAACACGTAAAGCTTTAAAAAAATAGCCTGGATCTTTAGATAGAATTGAATGTTCTGTGACTTTAAATGAAAGCTCCACTGTTGTTGGGCAAATAAATTTAAACCACTTAACATGGCAGAGAAGGTCAGGAAAGCTTATTATAGTGATCATAGCGTTACAGCTATTGCGATTGACCGCTGCTCTTTGGAATCACCAATAATCAGAGGCCGCAAGCTGTGTTTGCAGAGAAAGGTCATCATTCATTTTTTTCGAAGCATTAATATCTTTTGTTTGTTTGGCTCAACATGAAACAGGAATCGATAGAGGTAATTCACAGAGCAATTAGCCCCTCATCTGTCAAACGGTGTCTGGGTGTATTTAACAAAAAGACCTTTGGAAAGGTTTAAAAAGGAAGAAAGTGCCTGTACAATCAACAATTTATATTTTCTACATGACACATTGTGTATGTATCTGTGAAGAGAAGGGACCTTAGGACTAAAAAAATATACATAAAACATGCTGTAAATCTGTACTCAGACTTTGAAAACCCACAGTGAGACAAACTGTTAACTGACTTGGAAAAGTTTTCCATGCTGCTCTTAGCGACGATAAAAAGTTTCTTACCTGGGGCTCAGGGAAGAAGTTAGACAGCTGTTCAAAAACTTGTCAGATTTATTACATGAAAGGGAATGGGGCAGCATAAAGTATAAGAGGGCAGAGACAGAGGCAAAAGGTCCCTTGCAGCCCTGCTCCTACAGTTTAGGGTACTGTGAGTCCCTTTCTCCTCCCCAGAGTTTTTTCTTCATGGGGACACTTAGGAGAGTTAAGGAAAATGTCGAAAACATGCAGAAATCAGAACATAAGTTATTGCTCTGTTACACTTATGAAATCTTTATATAACCACTGGTGAACTCTCAAATTTGAGAGACTAAACTGGGAGGATAAAGCTACAGTAGATCAAGGGCATTTTATTTCTGAATAAGAGTGTCTACCAGGGGATTTAATATACATTAAGAGTTGGCTGTATAGTGCCTGTGTTTGGAGATAGAAGGCTGGCAAAGAGCATATGGACTGTTAAAAAAGGGTGTATTTTAGACGTATCATAAAAGGTTTGGAGGTTGTCCCAGAAATTCAGATGCTTATCCCAGATAAAATTTGGCTATCTCAGCCGCTTAAGAATAAGGCTCTGGACTTTATTAGATGAGTAATTGTAGGTTAAGTTTTGCTCATTTTTTTGTCTCAATGCTGCAATTTTATATCATGTTAGAAAGCTTAGAATTGGTGAAAATTAAGACCTGTTCTAAAGTCCGGGGCTTTGAGTTCCAGTTAAAACTGAATTTTAAAAGTGCAACCAGAAAGCTTTCCATAATTCCACATTCTCAGCATTTTTTATAACTTATCCTGCAGCATCAATTTAATTAATTAATTAATTAATTAATTTAAGTATCTTCAGGACTCAGAAGGTGCTGTGGAGACCACCCATTGATAACACTGGAAATTTTGCTTAATTGGAGCCTGTAGAAGTTTGGATCTTTGATGCTATAGACCTAGGCAGATGCTCATTATAGTCACTCAATTAATTTAAGTAGGTTTCTAGCAGGAGACTCCACATTGTGTCTTCAGATGTGGACAGAAGTCATGTTAAGCCCTGCTTGCTAACTATGTCACGTTCTCGGCATGTTCTTGGCCTCAGCCCTATGTCATCATCAAAGGCACCAAAGGCACCTAATGAAAAAGCAAGAGAAAATGGTTCTTGAGCACTGTTGGTACTTCAAAGTTGCTTCTAGATTCTATGTCTTCCTAGAGCTAAGACTGACTCTTTTTCCATCAAGCTTTCCATAATTTAGTTTTGGGCCTTTTTTTAAACTGAAACTCTTGCTGAAATTATTTGAAACTTTTTACTTCATGGGTGGTCATTTTCATTTGCGGTAAAGTGGGGAGATTTTCCTTGTGAATTCAAAAAGCCCATCAGTGATTAGCAAAACTTTTATTCTATATTGTGGAATTAACATTAAAAATTTAAATGTTTATGTTCTAGAAACAATGTGCTATTTCAATCTGAAGAAAATTTAGAGGAAAATACAGCAGTCAGCTTTTTGTTTGCAAGATCTTAATTTCTTAATCTTAAAATGTAATATATATGGTGAATGAAATAAAATAATAAATTAATTTAATTTTCCAATCTCAATCAGTTTCCTAGTAGGCTCCATGTCACATGTACTATACTGTACATTAGTTCAAAACTGCTTTGGTAGTTTCTGTTTCTTTGTTTTCCTTTTAGAGATCGCTATAAGCTCCCAATGCCAGTTGTGGTTCTCTGCTGAGAACAGATATAGAAAAAACTTTTCCTTGCTAAATGCACACTTTTAAATTGAAGGCATCTCAAAACCACTAGAAGTTATATAGTCAATGAATTTTTTATTGATATTTCACTAATTCTTAAGATTTTTTGATTTACAGCGCTATGCAGACAGTTTGAGAAACTTCGTAAAGAACAGCTTTCAGATTCTAGTCCGAGGGCAATCAGTGGTCTATGAGATTACGGCAGGTGGCCTTCAAAGTCCAATTATCTTTGTGGTCAAAGTTCTATTATCTTTTCGGTGTTTTTTTCAATTAAAAGTTTGATTAACTATGTTTGGTGGTTCATGATGAATTTGGACTGCTGACAATGCTCTGTTTGCCCCCAAAGTGTGAGAACCAGTACTCCAGAAGAGGATTATATTCCTTTCTCTTTTGATAATGGTGAGTTAAATTCTTGCAGGCTTTCCTGTGAATTTTCTCTGATTTTCTGAATCTATTATTAGATTTAGCTAGATGGATAGGCTGCTGGGGACTGTGCTACTCTGTTATTGTCACCGAGGTAAGATAGTCCATCAGCAAAACACCTCTTAAATATCAGTCTTGGCTACTATCCAGAGAAAACCAAGACATGCTATTGAACAACACTTAGGACCAAATCTTTCTTCCTTCTCTACCACCACTAAGCAAATTCGTTAAAGGTCTTGGCCTGTATTTAAAATAACATGAGCTTAAAGAACTTGCTAGTGTTTCATCTTAGAAGACATTAAGTGTTAGAGGAAAAGCCAAAAAAAATGTTGGCAGACTCCTCATCCAAGAATTTCAAAGATGGTGTTGATACCTAAATGTCCAATCTATCCTTACACATCTGTTTGCCAGGCAACTTGTCTAAGGACTTGGGCAGGGTTTTCAAAGAAGCAAATGGCAGCGCGATGCTTGACTACCATTTGTGCTTTTGAAAAATCTACCTTCTTGTCTACAATGGCGTTTCCCTGAAAAGTTACCATCAGCGGTAAGAATAAATGGTTTTGACAGTCACTCAACAACTGCAAGCAATTAGAACCATCTAGATCTGCACTGACTCTACATGCCACAGCGTTTAAAATACCGGCAGTCAGTTTGTTAGCACTCCCACTGGTGAGCACAATCTCTCTCTGTATCTGTGAAACATTTCCAGGTAAGTCAGTTATGAATAATTGCTGTTCCAAAAAAAGTTAAAAAAAGAGGTGGAGACCTTTGTGCCTTGTGCAATAAAGGGAAAACATTGCATAGAAAGTCGGCAAAAGCCAAAGAACCTCAAGAGAAAGCTTATTTAATGCATTCACAGTAGTATTTTTGCACATTACAGCAAGTCAGAACTGGAAATGAATGAGTTTAAGGCATGCTGTCATTCAAAAAAGGAACAAAGCACTAATTGCTGTTTGGCATCATGGTTTTGTTTATATTTATGACTGCCTTTCTTAAAAGACTGACTTCCTATTCATGCGCAGGTTTCCTTAAACAGTTTTAAACTAAACAATTAAAATTTCATTCATGGATATAATCTAATGGGAAGGAATTCTTGTGTCATGTTGTTTTATGCTCTTGATGAAGAAAATATTTCAACTTAGCTTTTACAGAGCTTTCAGGGAAATAAAATCCTGTAGGACAGCAGCTCTCAAGAATAACCCCTACTATGTCCCTACGTGGTAGAAAGTAGCAGCTTCTTTTTGCGGCAACTTTGGCAGCTGCATTTTCTTAGCTGAGAGCAACATTTCTTGGACATTAGAGAAGGGATATTTTGCAGAGGCCCAGGCTACACCTGTTCTTTATCTCAAGGACCTATCCAAGGGTAACCTCCAGACTTGCCTGGTTTTCCAGACTGTTGGCAAATCTTCAAGTTTAGCCTCAGGAAGTGTCAAGGGTATCCTCCAGAGGGTATGTGCCCTGTCATACTGAACAAGCATAACAGCTGGAAATCAGTTTTCAGCCATGTGCTGGACTACGGAGCATCCTGAACTTACAATTGCATTCTGCAATGACTCATAAAATATATGAAGCTTAAGAAATGTTCCTGCTTTGTCTTTAAGGACAGTAACTTTTGAGGGAAAGAGCAGACAAAGTGTAGAGATAGTAAAGGAGTTTGGCCCAGATGACACAGAAAACCTGTAGCAGAGGCAGAAAGTGAACCAAATTCCAGGGCGGGGAAAATTGTCACGCTTCTCTTAGAGGTCCTGTAAATAAAGTCTCTGTTGAAGCTGAAATATTTCCACAAATAATTTTGGCTTTGAAATAGCGTATTTTACTGAAAAGTTTCCAGTTAGCTGTGTTGTTAGTATCAGTCCAAGTCCTGAAATCCTTTATTCAGGTAAAAAGAGCAGCAAAATGTCGAATAGCTTCTATGGGGAACTCAGTAGGTATCAGATGGAGAGATGTACCTGGAACAAACCTCAGGCCTGGATCAGGAGAAGGCCATGCTAGCTCTCTACTGGAGCCATATCACACGCTTCTGTCCTGCTGTTAGTGTGGAAATGTTTATGCAGATTGCTTTCAGAGTCTCCAATTTGGATCTGGATATTACTGAATTTTTGAGGGCCCTCATAGAATGAGTTTTGGGCCACAGTCAAATCTGTGCAATAAAGAAGGCATTTTGAGAGAGAGTCCTGTAAATGTATTTGGACTGGATTTTCAAAAGTACCTAAGTGAACTACACTTTTTCAGAGACTTGCATGTGCCTTTAAAAAACCTGTTCTTTGAGATCTGGATTTCAGAAAATGATGACATGAAGGATAAAGTGCTTGTAATAGTAACTGCAGCATCAAGGCCTGTCCAGTCTTCTTTTCCTTTGAATTGCCAGCACATTCCCTCAAACCAGTGTGCCTGGTTTTCAGTTTTACCACCTCTGGCTGAATGCAAGGATAGCAGGGTTTGTTTTGTTTTGTTTTGTTTTGTTTTTAAATTTTTTTGAAGTAAAGACCTGCTAGAAGAAAACTGCTCATTCACCTACAGCTAGCAGACTTGTGTCTGAGAATCTGTCACTCTGCTGTCACACTTCTTGTCTATGTTATTAACTATTCGTATCTCACGGATAGTCCCTGTTCATGTTGTTTCAGTTAATAAGTCTTCTCAGGTAACCTCATAGGGTTCTAGTGCTCAAATTTTACTGAAGAATGGTCTGAATGTCACATTTGTGAGCAGAACTGGATTTTCAGTTCCTGCCTTCCAAAATTTTCATGAAATGCTTTTTTTGGCACCATCTCGATGTCTGTCAGACTATCAGTTTTATGTGGGCTTGTTTATGACTGCTGGAACCTTCATAGAGATATCTGCTGACACTCTTCCATGTACACACGGTTTCAATACCTTCCTCAAGCCTGCTCCTTCTCCTGCAGAAATATCATATCTACTTTGGTATTTGATCCATGGGCTCCCAATAGGAATCTTGTGTCTAATTGTTCTTTTATATCATTGCCAAACACCTCGAAGTGAAAACTCACTTTGGGTGGGGAAGGAAACCTAGTTATAAGTTAAGTGAAAGCAAAATTAGGGACCTGCTAATAAAATTAGATTTTCTTGACACTCTTAGTCAATGCAAAAATAATTGTGGGAATATAAAAGGGTTTTTATGGTCAATTATTCTTGTCTTAGTAAGTATCTATAATCATAACCGCCTCTGAATAGGTAATAATCCTCAGTAGGGAGAAGAAAAACTTCCCTGCAGAACCATAAGGAAGGTAAAACATTATCACATGCATGCATAAAATATATTAACATTGAGATGGTGCCAGTGCTAAGGTCAGATGGTTAGACATCTTTTCTTCCCCAGAAAATATACTATTCCACCTTATTGGACTGCTGACATCCAATTGATCTGCATTATTGCTCTTTGGCAAGTGTATGTGCAGCTAAATGTTTCAGATAATAGGTATTACAGTATGAGGTAAAAGCTTCCTTGAAGTCTCATGCAATATCAAAGAAGTATAAACTGTAGAATAGGAAAGATGAAGATGACACTGGAAAGCTTTGAATGAGATGTCATTTTGCATTTAGAAAGACAACTGTGAAAGTTAAGACAAAAAGAGGGGAAAAATGCTATCCCCTCATTTTTTTCAGCAAATGGCCTGAAAGGCTTACAAATGACCTCTTAGCAGAAATGAGTTTCTCTTGGGTTTCAGACACTGTTTATTATCTGGGAAGAGATGAGGAGGAAAAAGCAACAGAAAAGTCTGATAAATTATGCTTATTTGAAAGTAAAATGCTTCCCATCAGCAGTTCAGTGAGAATGCACCATGCGTGTCAGCTGGATGCTGACATGTTCGTGTTCTTCATAAGGTCCTTCACCGAGCGAGGAGTATGAAGAACTTTTCTGGTGAAAATCCTCCTGGAATCTGAATCAAGTGACATCACTGCCCCACACATCGTGCCTGGGAAGTCCAGATTACTCCTGGTAATGAAAGGGGAAAGGGAAGCGTGTTCTGTAAATAGGGAGCTTGAACCCAGATTCTCTGGCTGCCACCCAGATGTCTCTCAGTACAAATGGGCTCATCTGATCTCTCCAGTCAATTTTATTCTGGAAAGTAGCCAGTGGGCCTAGTTCATGACCCAGTGATGTCATTATAATTCATTTTCGCTCACCACCAAGCCTTCTGAACTTTCCATTTTACAATGGGTCTTTTTAATAAAGAAGGCAGTCATGAATAGAATTCATAAGCACTCCTAATGATTTATAATCTTTTTTTTTTTTATCTTTAAAATGGACAATCTTGCCTTCTCTGTCAAAACTGCTTAGGGAGGTTTATTTCTTCTGTCATAAAACATAGTATAGATTTTATAGGTGAAACAAATGCTATTGCCACCTATTTAAAAAAGGGGAGCTCTTGTAAATATAAAAAGTCCTCTTCTCGTTCAGCAGAATAAAGTTACTGCAGTAAAGAGGTAGTTACTGTATGGTAACTCTGGTTCTGGCAAATGTGTGGAGGCTTTCATTGGAGTGGCTGGAGCACTTCCCTACCACCATCGGTGAGGTTTTGCAGCTCGCACGGCATGGTACGAGTGTGCTGGAGGAGACCTGAGCAGCTGCGGCATGTATAACCTGCAGCCTGTACCTGCACAAACAAGACATTGCTGAACTTGGCTCAGGCACCCTCCTGAAGCCTTGCCTC
This sequence comes from Gorsachius magnificus, assembly GCA_034008185.1. Classification (NCBI taxonomy): domain Eukaryota; kingdom Metazoa; phylum Chordata; class Aves; order Pelecaniformes; family Ardeidae; genus Gorsachius; species Gorsachius magnificus. The sequence goes on from CM067088.1 coordinate 6,214,376, forward strand.
ATTGAACTTGTTTAACCCCTCCCAGCTAAAATAAACTTTCCTGAGATTACTTCACTTATCCTCGGCATGGATCTTTTCACCCCTGGGTTGTAGGAGCTGAGTGGATGATCAATGCATTTGCAGCCTGCACTGTAATTTAACTTGCTGTGTCTGACAGGAGATGTGGAATTGCTAAAGAGAAGCTTTACTTGTAATCTTCTTATCATCTTATCCTGGAGTGTTTGTGAAGGGGGAGGCCTTTCCAGCAGAGACTCGGAGTTGAGGGTTAATGCTGAGAAAGAGAAATTGCCCTATAGTGCGTCTGACTTGGTGACCTGATAAAACATGCTCTGGACAGCTCATGAACTCTAGCTTCTAACTCCACACTGTGCTCAGGCTTTCCTGCACTAACATCACTTGCCTTTCTTTCATAAGCTCATTAAGAAAAGTCACTGGCTGTAAATATGATGGTGAAAAAAAAAAAAAAAAAGCAGAACTTTTCTCCCTTCCTCTCTTTCTTGCTCTCTTTCATTTCTGAGGCTATTTCAGATCTTCCCAGATGAACAATAATTAGCACAAGTCTTGTGTGATTAATGGAAGTGAGATGAATGGCTCAGTGGTACTGAGAACTAGAAGGAGGCAAGGATCAGTGGCACAATGGGAAAAGGTGCAGGAAGTGAGGAACTAAGAGATCCTGGAAAGAGGGCCTGAGTTAGGAAATGGAAGGAATGGAAATAAGGACTAAAGGGAATACAAGGAGAGAAAAGAGGAGTGGGAGTTAAGAGGAACTTGGAGGTGATGAAAGAGAAGAAATACCCATTGGAAACTGAAAAATGGGAGGAAATTCAGGCATTTGGGTAAGAGCTAAGAATTGCTTGGCTTCTAACTGGAGCTGTGCGATGGATTTGTCTCACAGCCTGAGCTAAATGGCCATTTTGAGGAGTAAGCAAAAGGAAGGGAATGATCCTGCCAAGCTCCTATTACCATCTGTGGAAATCTTTCTATTTCCTTTACTAAGAGCTGGATCGAGCTCTAGGAGAAGGGATGTAAGAGGGGCCAATAGGAGAAACTGCAGAGACAGCTAGTTAAAGTAGAAAGGGAAGCAGAAGTGGGATTTTAGGATTAATCAAGAAGCTAATGGGGAGCAGTGACAAGCCATGAAAACCAGTTTTTGTAACATAACATCCTGCAGACATAAGTGAAATGTCTTAAAGCTTTCACATGCAGTCATACTGTAAAGTTGATAATCCTACAGAAGCGCATGGAATTAATTAAAACTCCTTTAAAGGGCTATTAAGGGGAATTCCAACTTCTTTACTGTCTGAGTGCTGTTTCACACAGTTGTTATTGATTAGACTTGAGTTGTAAAGTGGTTTGTAAGAATTAGGGAAGGGCAAATGGTTTAGAAATAGACACGGTGGGTGTTCAGACTGGAGCAGACCAAACTCAAATAGTTATGGCTACTGTATTATTAGATACTCCTCTCATTTGAGAAGGAAAGAGGAAAAAAACCTCCCTTGGGTGAACTTCAGAGAAGTTTTCCAATAAGCCTTTTCCCACATCTAAGAATTTTTTAGTAGGAGCAGGTAGTCAGCTCTCAAGTCTGGAGAGCTTTGCTGGCTGTGAGCTACATGCAATGTATGTGGCCCATCAAACCATAGGTGCCTGTGATAGGAAATGTACTCCTAGGTGAGTCTGCTTCTGATCCTAGTAGTTATTAGTACCAGATTTGATGTAAACTTCATTCACAGTCCTCAATGTGATGAGCTCTCAGGAAGGTGGTGTTAGCCCTAAATGGAAAGGGGGGGATTGTAGTCCAAGAAAAATATGTAGCTGCTTCTACTCGCATGTTGGTATAAAATAAAATAAAATAAAAAATAAAATAAAGCACTACTAAGCATGAGACTTTCAAAGTACACTGCTCCCAGCTTGCCTTGTACAGATCTAACTATTCTCTTCCCCATGCTTTTGGCTTCAAGCTGAGCTGCTGAAACGCCTCTGTAAATCCAAAGAAACTAGTTGTAAGTAACAAGTGTCATCAGTTCAATCAACTCTCCTTTATTAATATAAACAAACTTTTGTGCTAGATACTTGTTTTCCCTCTTTTCTACACCAGCAACATGTGATTGTGCAAGGGGTGCTTTGGATCAAGTCCATCTCACAGCTGCTGAAGACAACTTTCATGCATAATAATAAAATTCATGGATTAATCAGGTCTTTTAGCTGATTTCATAGCTTTCTCTTCTACTACCTTATTAGAAAACTGTTCCAAGAACTTTCTTCTAATTTCCACCCTAAGGGTACACAAGGTCAGCCTACAGGCTTTTTTTACTGGATCAACATTACCTCTTTGGTTATAGAACAATCTGTGCTCGTATCAGTTTCTTCCTGGTACATTTATAGAGTGAATATACTCCTTCTCAGGCAGCATTTTGCAAGAGAAAACAAGCCATATCTGCTTTGTTCCCTGGGAAGACTGTGTCTCTCCATCAAGATTTGAAGTAAATAGAAAGAGATGTCCCTACACAACACCTCAAGTCCCTTAGAGTGAATGTTAATGTACAGTCTTGGGGAAGCAGCCAGTCTGCTTTCCAATCTCTGAAAATATAGAACAGATGCACAAGTGGTCTTATGGGGGGAGGTTTTGTGTCCAGGCTTGGGTGGAGACCAGCATTGAACTTTGTCTTTAACTCTGTTTCAGCGAGTTATACACAAGTATAAAATCTAAGGCAGAGGAATGGAAGAGTTGACCTGTTTATGACTTCACGGAAGAAGTAAATTGGGAGTAGTGGGAAATACTGTGATCTGTCAATCTGATTACAAACCCACACTTCTCTATGCATTTCAGCCATCACTATCAGCTGCAATCCGTCTTGGTATCATAACCTTAACCTTGTTATCTTTCAAGGTCTTGAGTCTTGGTGTTCTCAGAGAGCTTTTCTCTTTCTGGCTTCCCATGACAAGAGCTGTTCTTTCCTTCCCCCTCATCCATCATATTTCACTGAGTATCCTTAAATACATCTAGAGTTTGCAAAGCTACCAGTTTTTTGCTTTACAAGTATTTATGTTGCAAACAAAAAAACCTGATGCTAAAATCTCACCATTCCTGTTGGCAAAAACTGAAATAATTGCTCAGTAGAAGAAACTGTGAATTTTCACAGTTTTATTCTGGGACTGAATTTTGGCCATTTTTGCAGTGTATGTGTTTTTTCTGTGTGTGTCTGCATTCAAAAGGCCTGGACGAAACACACCTCTTCTTTACCAGGAAGTCATGAAAAATATCTGGACAAAGTGATCAAAACCACTTTTCGTAAATCTGATTATTTTGACCTTTGCTGCCAGGTGGTGAGAAGCACGAAACTGGAAGACTTGGCTTTATGGACTTTGGGTATTGGAGTTGGTAGTGTCCGATCACTGTCTTTGACATCACCACTAGCAGAGCTCTGTATTTGCCAAATAAGATTGTAGTTACCTGCTTCCTTCTAACAGTTACCTAGTACTAACTGCACTGCTCTTGGCAAAAAGTTTTCATAGCATCTTAGAATCATTTAGGTTGGAAAGACCTTTAAGATCATCAGGTCCAACCGTTAACCTAACCCTGCCATCCCACCACTAAACCATGCCCCTAAGCACCTCATCTGCCCGTCTTCTAAATACCCCCAGGGATGGGGACTTGACCACTTCCCTGGGCAGCCCATTTCAGTGCCTGACAACCCCTTCTGTGAAGAAATTTTTCCTAATGTCTAACCTAAACCTGCCCTGGCGCAACTTCAGACCATTTCCCCTTGTCCTATCATCGTCTTGACAGAAAAGCACTGAGTGAACAGAACTATTGGAAGTTAATTTTCTGCCAGGCCATCTACTTACTTTATAACAACCCCATGTCATTCAATTGAGAGGATTTTACCATGGCTTTCGATAGGCAAATACAGTGGACCCCAGGCTGTCCCATATGATCAAGCAGTTCCATCATCCTCATGACAAATGCTATATTCTTCCTGGGTTTTTTTACACTTTTTTTTTTTTTTTTTTTAACTTTACTGCTGGGAATATGAAAGGGACTTATTTTAAAGACAAGCTAGAGTTAAAAAGAGTCACCATTTTTTTTGACAGCAATTTTGGTTACTCATCATTTCAGAGGAAAATAGAAAGTCCCCCACCTCCAGGAGGGCAGTCTGGTAGCATTGTCAGAGCACAGTAGCATTCCAAAGACAAAATCACCCAAAGAAGGAACCACAAAATTAATCTAATCTGGTGCATTACGGAGCACTTGCTTGACATTTGCCGCTCCTGTCAGGCCTAATAGAGAGATTTTTACCTGTATTTGCCTATTCAACATATCAGCTCCTCAGCCAATTTTGGAAATTATTTCTGATTTATGGCTTTCATTCTGGCGAGTGTCGCCTCAACCTGTCAATTATCCCCCAAAGCAAATGCTAAGTGAATGCTAGCTGGGTAAAATTAATAAAGGAAACCTTTACCTTAAAAAAACGAAGGCACAGGCTTATGAAAGGGATAATTCAGCCAAGCTTTAACTCAATTGCTGCTCCTGATATTTTCCAGTGACATAGAGAAGATGCTAGAAAAAAAAAAAATAATACAAAGGACAAGAAGTATGGTGGGGGGGAACATAGTTTTTTTAACTCCTCCTCTGTAGAGCTGCTCAAGTTGCCTTCCATACCCTTATCCCTAGGTCTCATTGGCTCTGTATAATACCTTTAAGTCACCTGGAAATGCATAAACCCTCTTATTTGCTGTCAGCCCCATCCAAACGACACTCAATGCAGAGTAAAGAGCTGTGATCAGTTTTCATGATGCGCTTCATGTTCACTTCCACCCCACTGAAATATGTGTAGACAAGCCATAGAGAGAAGCACTGTCTGATTCTCCTTTTCTCTCTTTGTGTTTGCTTGCTTTGCAAAGATGACATTAATGATTCGTAGGAATCCATTGGGATCAGCTGGTACATAACATATCAGGAGATGCTGTCATGAACTCCTGAGTCTTCATCATTAGCGCCTTGTTGCACTAGGTGCCGTGTGGGCAGGAAAGCTTTCATAAGTCAACCATACTGCTCATGGGAGATAGTGGGATCCTTCAGTACCTGGACATTTCCTGCTTGTATAGTGCTTAGGTTTTGTATCTAAATGCTTTTAGAGACCTTGTCTTGCTGGGCAAATTCTTTATCATCATTTGGGAAATACCAAAAAGTTTTAGCTGTGGCCATTCAAATAATGACTATGCCATTTAACTGATCATTTTCCTCCTGAATTTGTGTTTGCAGGACTATTTTAAGAAAGGTATAAACCTTACAAAGTATCGAACCAGGTCCAAGGGGAATGCAAGGCCTTCTCTTGGTTGCACAAATTTAATTCATCTAATCAATGAGTCATAATAGTGGCATGTGATGAAAGCCTGGTAACTGGATACAAGGTGTCCAGTCTTGACTTTCAATTGGATTAAATTATCACCTACTCTGGTGCTTAGAAATCTTCTGATTTGAATTCTCTTTAAGATCCTTGCAGATAATTTTGCCCAACGTGATATAATACCATAGCTAAAAATATTACCATATATGCACACTGAAACAATGTATGGCTGATTCTTTCTTTGTATGTCTGTGTGGATGGCATGGTTCTTTACATTATGGACCCGACTACAAGAAGAGTCAAACAGCTAATATTTTTCCTAGAGCAATTTGAAACTGAAAACTGTGAAATTGTGCCTGAAAAAGTTGATGTTCTACTACATATCATTTTGTAAACTTCATTGAAAATGTAAAGTCACTGAAATGACATTTTTTATCAAGCAGAATAGTAGTGAGATATTAACTTTTGAGGACTTTTTTATTTCTGCATTTCTCCCCCCAGAATGGGTCTCTTGCATCAGAACAGGAAAAAAAAAAAAAAAAAAGAGAACGTGTGTGTGTATACACACACACTTACACATTTCCTACATTTTCACCTCAAAGTTTCATACAGCTCCTTTCTTAACTGCAAAGTCTGCTTATTCACTGCTATGTGAAATAGATTACTGAAAGCGTCAGTCTCTGGATCAGGCAGACTCCAATGATCTTCCTGATTTTTCAGGGCTGAGTCTGACTTCATGACCTTCAGACTTGGGTCTTAGATTTATACTATCAGGCTTTTTTGACCTTCGGGAAGCCTGGATCACAGATGTGAAAGTACCCAGGTGGCCTGAGCTCCAGAGGTGTTGAATACCAGCAACACAGATTGAATTTTAATAGGAATCGGGACAGTTCAGCACTTCTCATTTTCAGATTGAAGATTTCCTTGATCTGTGTGAAGCTGAATTGTATTTCTTTTTTATTTGACCTGTTCATCAGGTCAAATTACCTTTGCATAATCAAGGATATTTTAGTTCCTTCACTTTAGGATAAGAAATACCTCAATTTCAGATACCACTGGGTAAGAATACACATGAACCAGGAAAAAAAAAAAAAAAAGAAAAAAGAAAAACCTGTTCTGGTTTCGTTTCTCACCAGGGAAAGCACTGACTATTCAGCTGGTCCATCTGCCTGGGAGAAGCCTCAACGTGGCTCTCCCTGCATGACAGAATCCTTATGTTCCTCCATTTGGATCAATAATTTCTCATTTGGGGGCCAGCAAGGCCCTGTGAAAAGTGTGGTTCAAATCAACTGGGTCCTGCCGCAATACTAGACCAAGTGTCTCTGCATCTGAATGTTTATACTGTGTCCATCTGGGTTAGGAATTTCTTATTTGGGGCCTGGCTATGTCACAATTGCGTCATCTCCCTTAAAGGGAGGAGGAAAAAAAAAGAGAAGTCTGGTTGAGTGTCAGAAACCTATATAATTAAAAGGCAAGGGTTCAGTGTTCAATGACACAATGGTGAAATGCCCTGTTTTTCTATAGCTTCGGGCTATTGAACCACAAATAAATCCCATTTTAATGAAAGAAATCTTATTTTGTCTACAAAAATCTGAAAGTCCAGGAACATAATGAGTGTATAGAGAAACCTCACATCATCCTGGCTGTGCAGGGGTTTGCCTGCACACCCTCATATAATTATATACAGACCGCATATGTACCTTTATCACAGGCAGCTGGAGAGAAACGAGCAACAGTTCTACAGTCAAAGAGAGTCAAGAACCACAGGCTGTACATTTTTATGTGACTGTTACTCTGAACAACCTCCTTTAATTTTCCATTCTTTCATTTTAACAAAAGCTTGAACACTTCTCCATTGATTTGCCTATTCCACAGAGAGACAGACAGAGAGAGGGAGGGAGTAAGTGAGGGGTGGGGGTTGATTTCCAATATTATGTAAAACATTTGGTTTCATGAAGCAAGCTGGAAAAGGGGATGAAAAAAAAAAACCCTTTAGGAAAATAGTTTTCCATTGAAATCAGTGTATAAAGTAGGTCCCATTGGGAATATGTTTTCTCAAAGCTAAATTTTTAAACTCTTTCTACACTTCCCATGCCACTTGTCAGCAGAGAAATGAAAGGGAAAAAAATAACCCTTGGGGTTTCACAGCTTTGCACATTGAAGAAATGAGGGATCACTCAATGGTTATCAGAATTCAGCATTTCTTTTAGAGGAAGAATCTGGCATCCCTCAGACTGTTTCACACTTGTGGACATAATGACTGGAAAGATGAATTTATTGTGGCATTACTTCTCCAGTTTTGGAGGACTTCTGCGTTGCTTTGTTTTCTACGTTGTTGGAAGCCAGTAACGGATGTTCTCCTACATGCCACCTTGCATGTGTGCATTTTGCACATATCAAAGCCATGCAGTTAATTATCTGCAGTGTAACAGAAGCCACCCTACTCACGCCAATGTGGAGAACTCCGACCACTAAGACAATTTTAACAATATGAAATCATTAACTCAGACTACTAGATTGGCACAGGCCAGCCACTCCAAAAGTACTGAATTTGGGTCTGAGCCACACTAAAATAAAGAAACAGCTCTAGGGAAGCTGGGAAACAAGGCAGGCAATGCTGCTAGCACATCACGAATCTCCTTGGAAGGAGAAGTTTGCAGTTCTCATTGTTCAACTTGACAGGCCCCTTCTCTAAAGCCAAAGATTTAATATGACACTAATAGTCCCTAAGCAGAAGGCTCCTCCCTGGCATAGAAATACACCGTTGTTATTACTATCACCTTTGCAAACATGTAGATTGCCATGCAAGGATTGTTGTACAAAATCATCCCTTGCAGAAGTCTCTCTCCCTCCTAGCAAGCAATTCCTGAAAAGTCAAAGAGAGAGCAGATGAGCACTCACAGCACCTACAAGAACATTTTGTCTTATATGAATCTGTAAGGCACCCTTCTGAATCAGGAGGTTTGACTTTGATCAAATCTTCCAGCTCTCAGCAAACACAAGTTTTGCACAATTTTCTCTCAGAGCTCTAAATCAGGCGAGGCTCTCTCACAACATGGCCCAGATTTGTGGATGGGCTTGCACAACATACTTTGTGAATTTTTCTCCCAAATATGTGTGTACTTGGATTGAAGTGCATAGCTGATAAATCAGCATGCCCAGATATGGTCTATCATTAACAGCTATGTTAAGAAATTTCTATGAGTCTGTTGAATATTTTGGTGAAACCAGTGCTTCTTTCTTTGTTTTCCTCTCAGGTTATTCCTTTTCCTTTTCTTTATTTTTTTCCTATTTCAGAGGTGTTTCTTTCTGTATATTTGTGTGTATGAATAGAAAAATCCAAATGTTAAGATTAAAATACAATATCAAAAATGATAGAATTTACTTCTGGGAGAGAATTGCATCATAATTTTTTCTGTATGAACAAAATGCAAGAACCCTGAACACCAACTGCCAGCCATCGTATGGGGACCTAGATTCTGAGGGGTTTTTTGAGGACTTTTCCCATTTCTGGACAATTCTGAGGGATACTGCAAGAGGTTTGACAAACAAATAGATGTTACTGGCACATCATCATATCAGAAATAAATTTGCCAATAGTGAAAGAAAAACTGATTGCATTAGTCACTATTCATAATTATTGCCCCAGAAGTGTGGCAGCTGTTCAACTGAAACATGGAAAAAATATTCCATCCTTTTACCTGTAACAGCCCCGCTTGAGTAGGCAGTCAGGCACTCAGTGTTTCATGTTGTCCTGTTTCACAGGATGGTGGTGGAGGGGGAATCCAGTGTATCTGGGGACCACTGCATGTGCACTTGATTTACCGGTAAGTGTTAGGTATCTGTTGAACTGCACCATGCTCTTCTAGCATCGCGGTGGTGATTAGCAGTGCTTCCCTCTCTGCCTTTGGAAATGCTGCTTTATAAACAAATGGGTAGGTCAGCCTGGACACATATTTTATATGTCGAGTCATAAGTACTCCCTGGGACTTTCTTCTGTGCAGCCATGGCCAATCTCAGGGCAAAACACTGCCTTGAGACTCTTGAATGCAATTCCCAGGGAGGCTAGACAGAGTTGTGTCCCTGAGAAATTTTGGCTTATAATATGCATCATTGAATTCTGTAAAGCTCCACTTAGAGTGGAAGAACACGAGCAGACCATGTTTCAACTCAAACCAGTGTGAAAACAGTGATTCCTTTTACATGGGGTGCCTGCCTTGACTGACACGCGCTGGTGAGGAAAGTTATGGGCCATACTGTTTGGAGATTTTGCTCTCCAACACCAAAGTTAGTTGAGAATTTTTTCTCGCTTTTCCCTCCAAAATGTGTGTGAAAGAACTGGAGGTTTCTTGCCTGCTATAAGCTGGGAGGAATCGAGAGCAGGTATTTATTCACATGTTACTCAGCTGCCCGTTTGCGAATAGGGGGGCCATGTTTTCATAGACCATGTTTCATAGGCAGCATGTGTTCAATAAAACGTTTGTACACTTGCCAGAAATCAGGCTGCCAGAGTGATTTTCATGGATTGTGTCAGCAAATGTTATTAGCAAATTGTGTAGTTAACCTGGTGTAAGACTTTTATTACTGCTGGGTATACTTACATATCAAAAAGCTTCTGATCCCCGCCCACTCTAAGCCTTCGGCAAAGAGAATCTGTAGTTTTTTTAAGAGACCGTGTTTACAGCTAACCAGTATTGTTCCTAATCCTGTAAAGTCTATGTGGGAGAGAACCCCATCAGTTTCAGTCTTAATTAGTTTTGGCAATTAGTTCTCCTGGAAAGGACCATGAACAAGGTCCAGGAGGCTTCTCAGTGCATTATTCCTCTTCAGAAATGAGCCTTCCCCTGGCTGTGTGAACATTTGCAGGCATGAAAACAAAAAATAAGCAGCGTAAGTCACTACAGATATTGCCAGCCTGACTGAACAAGAAGTTGTGCTGCGGGAAGGCATGGTGAGAAAGCTGTTAGGGTACAAAGGAGTAATCTGTGGCTATTTTATCTATAGGGAATTAGAACAAAAAAGCCGTGCGCTACATCAAAGGCTCCGTGACTGGAGACTAAATCTTTTCTTATTTAGCATTGTGTTAGTAATTACTGATTTAGAGGAAAAGAGATGGACAATGTATAGAATTTTCTCTCAGGATATGTCATTACATCATCATTGGTACTTCAGATTCTTTAAATTTTTTAGTTTGTTCTCCCACTGCATTGTAAATTATTTAAATCCCAAAGTAGCTTAACTTTCCCAGTTATCTATTAGACAGTCATCTTGGCCAGGGAAGACAAGAGGACAGATGACTTTTCCTGAATTAGAAATGTAGGTACTGAACTCAGGACCTGAGCTTGGAGCGCATCCTTTGCAGAAGCTGCTTGGCTTTGCTCTGCCTTGTCTCCTTATCTCTTAAATGAAGCTGCTCATGGGACTGCCCAGCTTCCCTTCTTTAACTGTCACAGTCAAGTGCTATGTGAAGAGGCATCTTTTTACACTGTGGAAATCACAACATATTTCTGCATATGGCTAAAACCTCTCAGAAATACAAAAAATAAACAGTGAAGTCTGCCCTGGGTTCGGAACAAGTGCAAACGCGTGATGTGGGGTCTGATAAAAGGAGCTGAAATAATTATTTCCTTTTGTCTTAGTGCTGAGCTCCATATTCAACAACATTAGATACTGAATGCTGCTGTGCACCTGGAAATGTTCTCTTCTGAAGCACTGGAGACACTTAATTCCAGTCTGTCCAGTATAAATACGTTGACAAATCCACCCGGGCTTTTTTGTATTTGTTTTAACCAGCCTACAGAATACACTGGGGAAAGAGAGCAACATGAATCTGTCCAGATATCTTGCCTCCCGAGCTTGATTGGTTTTATTTTTTGGTGTCCTGATGCCAAGGGCCTCTAGTATAGATCACTGAGATGAGAAAGGATATGTTACAATATCTGATCTATGAGCCACATGATGAGGTATCTAAAATGCTCTCCTTGTAAAAATCATGATGCTGGGAACTTTGCGAAATTTATTTTAGGTAATATTGGGAAGCTGTGTTACTGGGATCTGGGCAAATTCCTTTGAAACCAAACTGGATTGCAGTGGATCTCGGTCTGTGCAGGGGGCACTGGTTGCACCAGGCACTTAGGCACACACTTCAGCTCAAGTGTATGAGCAGGCGTCTTATAAGCCACTTGATTTCAATAGGATTTCCTCATAATTTCTCACAGTTATAAAAATTTCTTAAAGGTAGCAGATTTATTTGAGTCACTCACAGATCATACCATGACATAGAAATCTCTCTTGGTTTAGGGGTTAAATTTCATTCAGTCATTTTAGCCCTGAAATAGGTCAGAAAGAAATAATTGCAGAGTCTGGCCATGGGAGACATGGTAACCTTCTGAATCTGGAATGAATACTTCCATTTGTGTTGTGTGCATCAAGAGGAGAGACCCTGACGTGGTGCAGGTTGGACAGAGGGTTGTGGCAAGTTCCTTACTTTGCGGGTTATGTTTCAAAATAGGTGGTAGGAAAATATTTTCTCCACTCACAGGTCAAGCAGTGACCAAGGAGGTGGGTGCAAGATACAAAGGCGACATGGAAAGAGAATATTTGGAAATTATTACCAGTTCTTCACTTCACGGTGTGGCCCCAGGGTGTCTCTCAGGTCTTCCTGGTGGGAAAGCACTTGGATTTTCCATCAGGCTTGAATAGGAAACGGTTAATGCCATCATCACCAAGAATTGCAGTGTATGTGGAATAAAAGCGAGGCACTCCGCCGATCAGCCACCAAGAACATGTTCTGTGTTAGACATTTAATCATATTACTGCTCCCAAAGCCATCGGAGCCAATTTAATCAAATTGTATCATGGACATGGTGTTATTGTTTTTAATGCCTATTAGGAAAATAAAAGTTAGCACTTATTAAATGAGGATCCTTTTGCATGTTGATTGCTTTCCTAATTTCTTGCTGATAAACCCTTGTTTTATCTTCAGAGAGAAGGGTGGATTTTTGTCAAGTTTCTCAGCAAAGGCCTGCGTGCTGCAGGGTCTCAGACATCAGCTGCACATAGGAAATGAAAAATAAAAATAGAACCTTGTTCTTCTCTTGCTTGTACCAATACCAAGTCAGAACAAGTACAATAAAGTCAATGGAGTTATTTCAGTGTAAAATGAATGGATGTCAGTGTGACTGCGAGAGGAAGAGGGATGTCCATCCATTTTTTCTGGCAATAACTATATTATCACTCTGTTGCAAGAAGGTGTGCAGAACATAGCAGAGAGACAGACAAACAAACAAAATGTGATAGAGTTGCATTTTGAAGGTGGCGCATTTATCTGCTAAAAATCACCCAGTGGCTTTCAGTGGAGAAAATGGGTTTCGACAGGATGGTGATATGGGGGGAGGCGGGTGGAGGGGGGAGGTACATCTATCTCTCAAGAAATTGGGTACTGATCTGGTCTGAGAAAAAAAAAAAAGTGTTGCATTTGGTTTGAGGCATAGGTGACTGGAACCAATTCTTGCTATTCCTCTGTGTTGATGTGTGATGGATCTCCGAAGGGTTATTAAATATACGAGTTGAATTCATGAAGTTTATATGTTGGGCATCCCAAGGCACTCATAGCAATATGACCCTACTTTTTCAGCCATGTTTAACGATAAAGGAAAGAAAGATGATCCAAATATTAATTAATCATCACAGGAGATCAAGATGAAGTACTTGCCTTCTCAGCATCAATTGGCTAAATGAACGAGGCAGATCCTGAGCTTCAGTTAGTAAATGAATGAGGCAGATCCTGTGCTTTTTTGGAAGCATCAGTTAAAAGGCCACTACTGAGACAGGGAACATGTTTTGATGAGCCATTTTTTTGTTCCATTAAGGCAAATCCTCTGTTGTTATATAAAGTGCTTTGGCAACAGCATGAACAAGATATACCACACTTTCAGTGTTTGCCATTACAGGAACAGAAATTGCAGTGATACTTGAAGGAATGGTATTTTTCTTCCTTTCTTCCTGAATCTAATTTAAAGTTGAAAGAAGGTTTCTGGAATAGTAACAGAGGAACAGTAACCACTGGTTCTATTCAGCTTACACCCAAATAAAATGGTCCATTTCAGCTAAGTACAATATCATGCAATGCTGGTTAGTTTAAATGCTTTGTTTAGAGGGTTGTTTTTTGCTTAAAAAAATTATACAGATACTGCTGAATGAGCAGTTAGGAAACACATGTTTCCGAACTGCAGTTACAAGTATTGTAAAATATGATTGATACCATATGCTTTCATTCTTTTCTTTTCTGCTTTTTAAAATGCAAATTAAATTTCAGAAAAGGGTTTATACTATTTTTATATTTCAAAATTAATAATAATAATTAAAAAATGGTCTGAGCCATGTGGTACCAGAGGTTATTGCTCTGCTCTGCCACTAAAGAGACCCAGCTTTGATTCTGGGTGGAACATTTGACTCCCTGGGGCTGGAGGCTGCTGTATCAGCCAGCTGGTGGCCAAGTATTTGAGCCAACTCCACCAATTAGTCAGGTCCTCCCATCCGGTGGCTGGACTCATTCAGTGTATGTCTTGCACATTTTTTGCAGCTGAGATGTGAATCGGGACCCTTCTCATTTATGTATGGCAGTTCTGCCAGCCTTACCAAAGGACCTACAGAAAGCATGGTTTTGCTTGGAAAACAGGCTGCAAACATGCCATGGGGGCACGAAATAGTTGTGTGGTTGGTCCCCTTGGTATGGTCAAATAAGGGAGATATCACTTTGGGGCAACATGTGGAAGGAAGAGTCTCTGGCAGTCAAAAAAGTCAATGGAGTTTTAAAGGGGCTATAAACCAAAAATCAGCAGACACATGAAAGCTTTTTTTTCCAAAAAGACTGGTAGAATTTGTAAGAATATTAAATATAGGGCCAAATAGGGTCAATATTTTTAATGCTTTGGTATTCAAACTGCTTGGGTACATCTTCAGAATCAGCTTCATCTAATCATAACAAATCCTTGCATGAACTCCACGAGCTCCAAACCTCATTTAAGGGCTGTGCTGATGCCGAATTGAACACATGGAAGATGTAGAGCTCACAGCGTGGCTGTAAACAAGGGCTACAGCTGCACTTCAGTGATACAGAAAATCCAGCATTAGGACTCCTAGCACCAAGTGAAAAGTTGTGTGACTACTTAATATGAAATACTCTTCTTACATCAATTTTTCCTCACTGACTTAAGTTTGTTAGAAAGAGATGTCACAGCTTAACTCCGTCCTGCCAGGCTTTTTGCCAGTGCAGATATTGTCTGTACATGCCACTCTTGCTTTAAGCCAGATCAGATATTGTCTGTCTAGACACATCCAGTGTAAATCTGGCATAAACTCCATGTTGTGCAGCCTGGTGAGTTTGACAGAGATGGGGTTCTGTGTGTCTGCCCAATCTGAATTAAGCTGTTACTGCCGAATGATCAGTTCGTGTAAAACACGCTTCTAATGACAGCAGGATGATGGTCAGCATTCAAAACGCACAGAAGCTTCGCTTCCCCCTCCCTCTGTCAAAATCAAATATTAATAGGGGAAACGCTCTTAAAAGCCAATGCTATAAGTACAAATGCAAATCTTATCTTTGTCTTGTTATTTTAATATTTCATTTCCTTCTTTCCATATGAATTCAGCAACTCTATTATTGCCAATTGTCAGAGGCACGTGGGAAAGAGGAGGTGGTGGGAATAAAGTCGTTGTATTTATTAGAAAAGTGGGAACCCTGGCAATAGACCCTTTTCTATGGCTTCACTGGAGTATTGCTGTATCCCGCTGCGTTACCTTTGGTACATTGATGTCAGCAAGGGAATCCCATATTAAGGTACCTAAAAAAGGGGGAAATACAGTGAGTTGTGAGTGTAAAATTTTAAGAGGGAACAGTTCAAAAGCTTTTCACATCTATTTTATTTCACTTGTAATTCTCTGTTATTATTGCCATTATTTTCTACTTCAAAGGAAATGCTGTGGAGTAAATAAACACAATCCTTTTGAAAAGTTTCTCTTGCTTAGATGCTTTTGTAGCTCTGCATTGAGATAAGTTCCTTTATGCTAAATGTTACTTATGCACTGCTTCCTTCAAATATCTTGGTAGTTGGCTATGGGCTGCACTCATGGTGAGGCTGTTGTCTTGTCTCCATGTGTTCTTCAAGTGTCATCTTGTTCTGAGAGCGCCTAATATTGCCAGGGCAATAAAACACATACCAAATGTACGATGCTGGGAAAAATACCCAGGAGCATCCTGGGGATGCAGCATGTTTCTGCTACTAGGGAGGGATGTGGATGGGGTCCACGCACCAGGCTGTGTGAGAGGAATGTTCTCATTCTTGTGGGCAGCAAAAGGAAGAGCTGGGTCTTGCTGGAAACCTCGCCTCATCGCCCCCTCCACAACCCATTCCTCCACCCCCTCGTTTCTCTCCGCGAGCTCCTCGGCTTTGTTTATGTTTTAGGTGACAAGACACAAACCAGAAATGGGAATGAGAGTGAGCGAGGCTGAGATTGTGGGGCTGTGCTGGAAGCAGCAGGCTGTGATTCCAGCACATGCATTTGGCATTTTGCAATATACCGCCTCTTCATCCTATGCACTGTGCGGATTCCAAGGGGATGATTCATCCTGACAAGGGAGCCCATGGCTTCTTTAATGCCAAGCATTTACTCTGCAAAACGTGAGAGACAAGGAGAGGTCTATTTCTTTCTGAGTTTCCTGAAGAATTCCCTCCTCCTTCCCACCCACCGCCCCATCCTGCATAGTTGAGACAGAGACTTTCCGATGAGAAACTTTGCATTTATGACATAATTTCATGATTTTCAACCCAACTTCTTCTGCATTTTTCCCCCCTCCCTCTCTTCTCACAATTCATAAACTGTATGAGATTACTAGTACAATTAAAGCCACGGGAAAAGGAAAAAACTGGGTATAAGGCCTTGATAACCCTTTCAGGGTCATTTGCCAATAGGGAATGGGGGTCAGCCACAAATTCCAATTTTAGTGTCAGTGACAAGCCATCATAATCAAAGGAACACAGGAAAGCAGATACGTGATCTGAAATAATCTATAACCAGAAGTGTTTATCTAGAAATGCTACTCTCTGGCAAGATGTCTATCTTCTCCTTTTTGCATCTATTTCTCTTTTGGAGAATAGTCCTTATCTGCCGTCTAACTTCTTTTACAGTCCTAGTTGGAAAGGTCTCACTGGTCACACGTACCTTTGCCTAGAAAGGAAGGCAGCTGATTACATATTTTTCTTAACTGGCGAGCGGCTTGCAGAGAACAATGCGAGATATAATTATAGAGTTGCTTTCAAAGATGAAGATAAATGAAGCTGTTGCAGCCATGGGGGTAAATGTTGAAAGGTTCATTGCCCACTGAGTGGAGAAAGAAACCATTTTGTGATCAAAAGGAAACCCAACAGAAAGCTGCAAGGGATGGGCCTTATGCATATTCGCTCAAAGCCAGGACTGGGGTTTTGAAGGGCTGGGTGAAGAAAACCTCTAGGTTTGATCAAACCCAACTTTGAACATGGAGAAGAGGATCTGAAATTAGATTCTGAGAGATCTGGGAGCTGGAATGAATGTGTGGTTCAGGCTTTCCTGTGCAGGGCTACCTTTCTCTTTCTTTCTTTTTTTTTTTTTTAATGCAGTTTTATTTTTAGAGGCAACGAAAACACTCCTGAGAAATCCTTTGCATTCAAGACACCAGGACAGAAGTGCAAGTTGATTCAAGCTCCCTATAGGTAACAGGATTTTCTCTGCTGATGACACCCCGACAGATAACATTTCTGGATCTCTTTTCTGGCCAGAAGTAACACCAGACTGAGACAGCAGCTGGGAAAAAAAAGCCCTGAGATTTGGCTCATAGGAAAACATGGGGACTGTTAACTTTTAGTGAAAGCTTCTGTGGATTTACCCTAAGTGGGGTTGGTCCAGAGCTTTGTGGCTATACAGTATTTCAGCTCTGGGGTTATTTTAAATTCTGGGTTTTCCATTCTGGTCTGCATATAACCTAGATACTTGTCAAGGAGCTGAAAATGTGAAAACGAAGATTCTAATGAACTGTAGGCCTTTCTTTTGATTAATTTGTGCTCAAAATATAGTGAAATTAATTGTATTTTCTTCCCCTGCCTGCATGGAATTTCCCCTTTCTGTCTGTGGCCATCATTAGGAAGTGCACATTCATGAAATAATTTACAACCAAAACCAAACCAGAAATAGGCATAGGAAAAAAATACCTTTTTTTTTTCCCCAGGACATTTGGTCTTTTCCTCTAACCTATCCACTGTGCTTAATTTAGAATAGTTTTTAATTTAGGGAAAGCCAATTTGCTTACCTGTCCTCTGTCTCCCCATTGTTAAAATAGTAATGATAAATACTGATGGGTGAGGTGCACTGATACACTGAATAAAGCTCCAGTGCTGTTCACTAAGCAGAATCCTGGAGAGAAAAGCAAGAAGGAGACAAATTGCTTTTTAAAGTCTTGTTTACTTCTGGTCAGGATGAGCGAGAAGAATTTGGGATATACACATCCAGCCCATCACTGACTTGAGGATCTGTGGCAGTATGCAGTACTGGGCTGGGGCAAAATAAACAGAGAGCTGCGAAATCTTGGGCCTGAGCAGTCCACTTGGCTGAGTCAACCATGTCTGGTCTGTAGATGGAAAGCAGTGTAATTATATCACTTTTTGACTTTTACTATATTCTATATTTCCAATGACAGGTAAGCTCACCCTTTCCCTACAGGTTAATGATGCTGTAAACAAGAAGAGCAGAGGAATGGCCAGATAACCAAAAGTCAAAATGCTGGTCCAAGTGAATTGCTTTAGAGAAGGCTGAGACTCCCAGTTAAATCACAGGCCTGCCACGGCACTGTGTGAAGGGGATTTGCACACAGAAATTGTACAGCTGATGCATGCGTAGGAAGGGAGAAACCTCAGTCAGCTCGGGCCAAGTGCAGACTCAGACCATCTCCTGGCATGTGACTGTGGGTAAAATATTCAGGCACCTGAAAGAAAACTTATAGGTATTTGGATAACAAATTAAACCCAAACCAAACAGTGGGTCAAAGTCCTTGCCTTAGGACATTTGGGCCATTCTGATGGTTATGATGTCTGCTTTGTGAAAAAACCACGGAACTTTCCAAAGTTGTTAAGAACTTAGTGAAACCCAGATGGCAAGATGGGGGCTTTTTTCTGTTTCTCTTTATCAGCATGTTACAGGGGTGTGAAAAGTTGTATGACCCTTAGCTTTACTCCACATAGTCCTGCTGTAACTCGTTTTTGCGTGGCTCTGACATACGATGGCACGTGATCCTCAAAGCCACAGAGTGGAAAAGCATCCCTGAGCTTGGAAGACTATCGAAGTACAGACAGCCCTCCATGGTCTGAGGACAGGTCTGCAGTTCTCACAGATGGCAGCGTTTATCACTCTGCCTTTGGCACCTGGAAAAGCAGCACAGCAGGTACCATCAGGGTCTGTTCATAAATTGGTTGCTCTTCCATGTATTTTAAACAGCAACCATGTTTTTATTATATCTAAGGCCCATTAATAGCAACATGCTTTATGAAACCATTTCCATCATAATATAACATTTGTGTTTTCTGTTTCATGGAAAGCGATATATTTGTGGTTTCTCACAGTGTTTTGGCCAGGGTCTCAGCTGGTAATGATTGGCATAGTTTCATGGACTTCAGCAGAGCTTTGATGACTTACAGAGAATCTGGCCTCTTGCATGTGGCTCTAACACGAGTCATAAATGCCTAATCCCATTTCTTGGGAGTTAACAAGTTTATTTATCCCCAGAACAAGAAAGACAACAGTAAGCAGATGAACAAATGTCTTTACCATCAATATTTCTCAGGATACTTCTGTATTGCTGGACACAAATATGTCCCACCATGATTTAAGTTAGCTGGATGGGAGCCATTCTGGTCAGGGAAGCAAACACAGATCTTAAGTGAACAACTGAATAGCCCAGGGCATCAGCTCAAGCACAGCACCACACATGTGCCATTTTGAAAAGTCATGACAGATTCATGCTGCTGTTAATGTGCCATCCATTATAATGAAAGAATTACTCTTTATGCTTCTTACTTTGATGCTGGCTTTCAGTCATTAGCACTGCGGGTGACAGAAGTTCGCTACAGTCTCGATGCCTTCAGCTGCTGAATCACCATTGAAAGAGAAGGTGAAGAGCTGTTTGGATGGGACCGAGTGTCATTCAGCATTGCTGAGGACAGTCTGACACTGCTTTTGTGGGACATGTTAAAACAGTACAGAAAGACAATGCTCAGGATCAAGCCTTCTTAGGTAAATCCACATAAACTTTCACTGTATTTTATGGGCTCTGGAAAGTGTCCAGTCAGCTTGGACTATAAGCAAAGGACTTCATATTTGTCTGTGTACCCTCAGTTATAAATGATGAATGGAGGAGATTCAGTCACAACTTTCCCTCAAATTCTTGTCTTTCCAGAAAGAAAATCTCTGCTACACTGTGAAATGTAGACCATAGGCTGAAAGAGCCTCCAAACAGCAAAGTCCTGTTTTAAGAGCTGCTGAGCACCTATCTGTGATACCTGTAGCTGTTCAGCAGTTCTGAAAATCTGTTCTTGAGATGTTTGTGTTGATATTTATCCAAGAAATGAGAACTGTTTTGTTATCTAGGTCTTTGGTCCATTCTGTCCATGCTTCATCTGCAACCTACTAAAGGAAGGTATGAATTGAAAAGCTATTTCCTACTGAGGCAGTAGGAAATACCACCACAGTAGGAAAATCACGGAATCACACAATGGTTGAGGTGATTCTGTGATTTTCCTGTTGTGGTGATGTTCACCCACAGTCTGTTTGTGTATGGGATTTGAACACGCAGACCAGGCCCTCTCAGACCTCATCTGCTTTTTGTTTGGGGTGTGCTGTCCAGCCCAATCTTGCCATGCAGCAAGTCCCTGCCCAGCCACTGCCTGGCTTTATTTGAGGAATTAATGTCTGTTTTGAGGAATCTTCTTGGAGATCAGCAGAATGATAGATAGCCAAGAGCATGTAAATCAACCCTAAAGCAGATGTGCTGCTTCTTCCTAGCGAGGAGATGATCCACTGAGAAGACAGATCACCTAGCCCTGTACTTCATTTCTTCTCTGAATTGTGAGACAACATCAGCCATTTGTCCACCAGAAGGATGAAGATGGCAGGCTGAAGACTCTCAGTGCTTAAAGATAGCAGTTTCACTATTTGACATGTTTGGTGATTGTAGGATTGTAAGTCAATGGGAATCTGAACCAAGTGCAGCTGCATCCTTCTTGCTGGTTTTCTTTTCCAGGACAAGTCCGAGCATGAGGGCTGGCGGGAGCGAGGAAAGCAAATGGACACAGGTTTCAAGTGAAAATGGCTGATTAGGGCCACACAGGTTAACATGTTCCTCAGAGCCAAGATGTGACCAATGCAACTAAAAAACTGCTTCTGTGTTGCAGAAGGCCTAGTTTCACATGTGCAGCTGAGGAGCAGAGAAAGATGTAAAGTCTCAGGGAAATATGTTAAAACACATAAATAATTCAGGTTACCTTTCAACTTCAGGGCAGCTGCAGCCTTGACCTGACTCTCGTGCCAGGACTATGACTGAATCGTTTGGCACAGAAATGCATGCACCAGTAAACAGTATCATGTAGGTGAGATGATCCCCCCTCAGTCCGTGTTTGTTCCCTCTTTTAAGAAACAGCTTCATCAGGTCATCATGGAAAGACAGAGGTGAGAAATAGAGGCCTCATCAGCTTCAGTTTGATGATCTGTGTGCAGTTGAATTTGGTTCCTTTATCCAGAGACAAACTAAAACAATACAGGATACACAGCACAGGACTTACATGGATGCTGTTTTTCCCCAGCGTGGCATGAAAGAGGAGTGCAGCCATTACAAAGACCTATGGACTGCTCAAAATCTTAAGGTTGACCACTAAGCGATTGACCCTTTTGGCGCGGTGTGGTTACATGAAGATGGTGACAGAGAACTCAGACTTGTTCTACCTCAGCTTCTTCTTACATAGACGCTAGAGAATAAACCTTATCTACCTTTTAGCATTGCCTTGAGGCATTTGGACAAAAAGGAATAAACTGCACTGAACAGTGTTTGATAATCAACACAGAGCTCATCTGAGGGACTTTTTACCAGCAGATGTTGTGGATGTTTTCATGGGTCCAAAGAAGATTGATCAAATTAATGGAAGAATCTTACTAAGTACTTAGAAATCATGAGGCAAGGATGGGTGGTGTGAAATGCTTGACCTGTTTTTATACTTTTGGCTAAACAACTGCTCTTGCCATAGTTTGAGATAGGATCCTGGTCTAGATTGACTCTTGGTTTACTCTGGTGTGGCCATCCTTTAACAATGCAGTTCCTGTCTGTCGTTAAAACCCATGCACATATGCTCTTTGCTAAGTGCTACAGAGGGACAAGTGATTCTTTTCTATTCATGCAGGGCGATGAGCTTGTTCTTGTTCCAGCTCCCAGCACATAAGGAAGGGCAAGCCCTTCCCTACCCATCCCTCGCTCCCACAGCTGCTTCTGTGGGTGGGAGAGGCAAACCACAGCTCCCTCTGGAAAAAAAGCACTGGAAACTCCCTGAATTGAAACTTTTCTTCCTTTCCTTGGCAACGAATTCCTCATGTTCAGCCAAATCCCATTATCATTATAGGAATGTGGTATTTCATAAGGGAAAAAAGGGAGATTTCAAATGCTGCATCAGGACGACCTCTAGGTGTGAGTTTGATAGTTTTGGTTATGTTTATAAAACCAGTAACAATACAAAGGATAAGAAAATTATTGCCCTCATTTTCTCTTGTTTTTAATCCCAACCTCAGCTCAAAGCACCCTATTCTGTGATGTCGTTGTGGTACCCCAGCAACCAGCTGTGATGTCACACAGCATGAAGGTTTCAAGCTTCAGTTAGGGAATTCATAAGCAAGATGACTTATGCCAAAGAAAGCCATTTTTCCTGCAAAAAATCCTTAGTGCGACACCAAAGTAAATAGAATGTAGGTGTGTAAATTAATTATTTCTCAAGGGATTTTTATTTTTTTCTGGTAAGGACTTTTTGTCATCAAACATCAAGAACTGTTTCAAAGATGTTTAGGAGAGAAAACTGAAGGTCCAACAGCTTCAAGGGGCTCTGAGTTACTTTTTTTTACAGAATAATTCAGTGCTGTGTACAGGCATGCACAATCGGTGAAATACTGGATATTGTTCCATCATTTCATTCTCTTTTTTGGGTGCACAGTAATAAGAACTTCAGACATGAATATGGTCATTTCAATGAAAATAGAAAGAGCATGAGAAATCAAAGAACATTTTAAAGTGCAAATATGCAGCCGTGGAATCATTAAAGGGATACAAATGTTGAAAAAAGAGAGAAGTTTATGAATTCTGTGTTTAACGGAAGCGGGCTGAGAAAGAGTTTAGCTGTCCTTCTAGAAAACAAAAATTAATTTGCTTTGGCCAAATTAAAATTAATTAAAATTATGCAATGTTGCCCTTGTGTTAATTTTAACGGTGAGGTTGTTGTGATTTAAGGCTACAATTAGTTCTAGTGTTTGAAAGAGAAGCACTGTAATCGAGACAGGACATTTTAATAATCCTGGTTATAAACATTTAATACATCATCTTTAGGGACTCACAAACACATTGTAATTAACTTTTACAACTGAAATAAATCAGATTGCATTAGCATATTGCAAAGGAAAAAATCATTTGCATGATTGAAAACAGCTTCGGAAAATTATGTATAACAGGCTTCATGTAAACATCAATGCAAGCTAGTCTCAAACTTTTACCAAGATTTTTTTTTTTAGGTTATTTTTAGAACAGCTAAAAAACCACTCACATTTCTTTTTCCCCTGTTAAACCTCTCCCCACATCAGGAATGTCACTCACTCTACCTTGTACTTTTTCATACCAGTAATAAATGTGTACATGACCAAGGTCAACGAATAGCATAAAACACAAGATTAAGGTCCTGATCCTGCAAGCACTTAAGACATGTGAGTAACTTTGCTCGTGTAAAAGCTCTGTTGACTGCATCGAGCCCGCTGATATGGATAGTTATGCTTAAATATCTTCAGGGTTATGGTCCTAATCATTCATCTCTACTCTTCACCAAAGAAAGCACAAACAAGATATACTGGAAAAAAACCCAAAACATAAACAGGATTTGAACTGAAAAATCACCAAAAGAAAAGGAGAAAATATGAAAGCAACCAAAGGCCAAGTAGGAAACTGGTTTCAGTTTATTTCATTTATTGCAGATGAAAAGGAAATGACTGACCTTTTGCCCAGACATCCAGATCCACCTGCTTCCAGGGAGCTTTGGTACAGATTTGGGCTGTGATCATGTGAAAATTCGTGCTTGTAGTCATCGTTCTAACCCTGAGTGTTAATCTGGACAAAACCTGTGTTCCTCTGAGCTCAGAAATTCCAACAACATAGTTATAAATTTTGGGGAAGTTCTGTATGGGATTTCCTGACTTAAGACCTCTGTTAGATAATGTAGGATCAAAGTAGCTTATTAAAACCCAAGCAAACAACAACAATGGCAAAAATGAAAATTATAAGTTGATAAAATTAGACCTCCACTGGATGAATTTGAATTTTCCTTCTTGAGAGTGGTCTGTAATTTGATTTAATCCTGTGCAGACTGTTTAAGATAGTCAGAGAATGGGTTTGAGAATGGGTTTAAATGCATGCTTGTTGGGAAGTGTAGCCAGGTCCAGGGATAGTGGTGTGTTGGTCATCCTAACGCTTGCCTGTAAAGCAAGACTAGAGGCAGAAAAAAGAAGAAAGGGGCAACGGGCAAATTCTCTGGAAAATGGAGATGTGAGATTGAAAAAAAGAGGTTATAGATGAGGAAAATTTGAGGTGAGTGGATAGGGGAAAGAGGCTTCTGTGAGACAAGCTTCTGATAAAGCCCTTAAAAAACCCCTGATCTGTAAGAGGAGTTTAAAAAATTGAACAAAGGAAGAAAGAGATCTCAGGTTCTCAAGAACCTAGGAAGGTTTGTATTGACAAGTTCTGCAGGTTGGTCCGCTGATAATCACTGCACCATTTGGAGTTCAGTCCTTACAGGATGAATGTTACATTTGTCTTTCATTGAGAAATGTCTGAATTTCATTTTCATTGGCTGAAGTATCTGGTCATCAGTTAACACTTTGGTCACTCTCCATTTAATTTTTTCACTTGGAACTGGGAAGTTGTGGAGCTATTTAAGGAATAAAGAGAGGAAAGGAGATGAACAAAACTTTTCCTTTTTTTTGCCCCAAAGACCAGGGGGAGAACGCTTTTTCTCCTGAGGCCACAGTGTATTGATTCAAAGGAGCAGTAAGTTAATTAACACGAGTAGTGAAGCCTCCTGCATAATTAACAAGACATTTACCTAAAATCAATAATCTAATTGCCACACCTACCGTACATGGGGGACAGTGTTTATCCTATTGAGAAAGACTCATTTATATCTGCGTGTTAACATGGTGATTCGTGGTTTGTTTAAGAGCCTAACCTGATCTGTAAAGTGATAATTTATTGAACGATCAATTAAACTTTTTAACCTTGCAAATATAAACAGGTAATGAATAGCCACAAACCTATTTCCTTATGAAAGTTCACACATTGCAGGGATTTTCATGCAGTTCAGATTATTTTTCGTTAGTCCACTCTCAGACTTAGCGGAGAAGAATGAGAGAGGAATAAGTTCTATTTGAGACACATTCAGCAGCCTTCCTGGGTTTTGCTCCTGTGTTTATATTCCTTAATTTCAGGCTGGTCCTGAAGTGTTCAACCAGCTTCCTTGTCCCTGACTGTTGAAAAGAAGGAACTGGGGAACATGAAGGGTCCTTTTCTGGGGAAAACATATTGTGTCATCAAGGAAAGGTGACCTCCAAACCATCAGAAGACCCAGAGCTGGGCAGAGAGATGACCACCCAAAGCAACTATAGGATTGCTCTTATTGCACTGCACCAGCACACTTTAGCTCCACCATCGTGTGGTTTTTGTCTCACTACCCTGTGATAAGGAGAAGGAAGGGAGGCCAGTGCAAGTAGGTGGGTGGGAGGTTTAGGCTATCAGTGAATTGCTTTGCATTGAGGATGGCGGCTGGCATCCCTTTCTAAAAGGTTGGGTCCACTGAAAGCTGTTAAAATCTGGAGCTTGAAGTTGTTTAGACTCCTTTAAAAAGTGCAGTCTTTCATCCTGCAGGTGCAAAATTGGACTTGAAGATACCCCAAGAACTAATTTTGTTCTGAGTTTTCAAGTATATGTCCCAGCTTGTGTTAAAATGGCATGGGGCCCAGCACTGAGGTTTTAGATTATTTTAAATGATATTTTTCTTTTTGGTATGTTGATGTTTTCTAGTCTTACCCAGATTTTGATGGTGTGAAGAAACAGAAGACAAAATAAAAAATGAACTCAATGGTTTTCAAACCTTATCTCCAGAAAGCTGGGATTCACAGCGATGTTGTTTTTTCCAGAGAGGGGTTCTGGATTTGGTTTGAAGCAATGGTTTTTTGACACTATCTTGCAAGATCCAAACCAGTTTTTTGGTCCACATGAGGAAATCATGGGAATAATTCAACACACCAGTAACATAAGTGATTGAAAATCCATAGCACCTAATAATACTTGCTAAAGTGTGTATAAGAGTATATAAATTGAACAATAAATCTATCTTTGAATTCTCGGAGCCTTTTGGCTTTTACAGGCACTGCTGCAAAAGAAAGATTTGAACCTGTCAGTCACTATGAGTTTTCCTGTCCTTAGTAGTATCTTAAAGCCATGGGCTGTGGCTTAGCAGAAGTCTTAGAGGTACCAACTCTCAAAATCCAAGGTCATGGGTGAAAGAAAAAAAAAAAGAATAAACCTAGCTAAACTAAGATGCCTTAAACTTCCCTGTCAGTAGCTCGGGTTTAGTAGTGAAATTTTTTACTTCAATGCATTTCAATAAAATTGGGACTAAGAGAGTCGATGAAATTTGTCACTGGAGTGGAAAGAGCAACTTAACTGTACGTGCAGTAGACAGGGACCACGATGCTGTGTGACTTTCAGTCTGGCAATGCCCCACCACTGATGTCTTACCTGGACTGCAAGATTTTCCGTGTTAATGAAATCATTTGGGGATTAGGTGAGGAAAACCAGTGAGGGATGGGTGATTTAGATACGCATAAAAAGAGTTTCCAGTATTATTAGGCTTGCTACCTAAACTGAGATAACAATGAAGTGTGAAATATAATGTTCTAAAAATTGATTTTTCAGTAAGATGGTCTCTGTCTTAAAAGCCCCCACCTTTCTTGGAATAATTATTTGGTAATTTTTACATATTTAATTCTTTTTTATTGAGGAATTTAAAAATTTGGGATAGCTTTTATTTTTCCCCACTATTGTGGATATTTTAACTCTCCTACTGCTATCAGGGACCTTGGTTTTTTTGTCTGGTTTTCATGCTGTACACTAAACAGAAAGTTCCTATGGTCTGTAGCCCATCTGCTCACTCAGTTGGCTCACAGCTGAATGTCTTTGATAAAAAGTGACATTTTGGAATATCAGTAGAATTAAATGATACAGGTAGCAAAGTTACAGCAGTAGGTGAGCAGTCATGGTGAGTGGCTGAAGCATAAGATCACGGTCCAAGATATTTTTCTGATAGCTCAGCCTCAGGGGTTATGTGATTTCAGTCTTTTCAGCCAGATTTCCTGGAGTATTCATGAATTTTTAATCCCTCAGATTGACGGAGTCCCACAAAAGATTTTGGTGGAAACAAACAAAAATATGAATGCAGTAGAAAGCTTATTATTCTTTTCCCTAATTTTAAAGTACCTCAGTTTCCCCAGCTGTATGCTAGGAGATAGCAGTGCTGTGCAGCTGTTACGTGTAGCATGCAGCAGTTACTTATGGACCAAACCATTCAGAAGTGCAGTGAACTTTCCCTCCACTCCCCAGTCACTGGGATAAATGCATTTTGTTAGGTCAGGCCTTTCTTCTGAGGAGCTGGAAAGCTTTTTTGGGTTTTGTTATCTGCGTACCATCAAGATGATGTAATTTTTTAGCCTGGACTAGCATGGCTGTGAATAACCAACTTATCTAACAGTGATTTTTGGGGATCACACCAGGGCTGAGATCCACTTGCATTTTCAGCAGGAGGTTTACCTGAGTTTGGTGAAGGCACAATGTGAGAGATGCAGCACTGGAAAGCCTTGCAAGGGCTTTGATGTTGTCATGATTTCCATGTTACTGCATGGACACTGCAAGATAACAGTGCAAAGAAAAGATCTGGATTTTCTTATCTGGGGGGCTGGGAGGGACTCCTGCATAAGTGTCATGTAATTATATGTAATTATATCCCTCCTTCTATTATCAATGATATATGCTCTTCCTAATGATCTACACATTATCAGCATTTCCTCTTAGCCCCCTCATATGTTTACGCCATGTTTTATCTTTAACCCCTTGTGGCTTCCTCTCCCCCTCCTGCCTTGCCATCTTTGCCTCACTGACCCCCATGACAAGAGCGGGGTTGGGTTCGTTGGACTTTGTACATACACCAAAAAAAGGAAAAGAAATCCCAGCTAATGTTTTCAAATTAGCACAGCTCCAACTCTGGAGATTCTCATTAGTTGTTGGCTGAGATTTATCAGCTCTCATTTGCCTAATATGGAGCCTAACTTTAGGCGCCTGGCCCTTTCGGTGGGGGGTAAGAGAGAATAGGAAGGGGTCTTTTGTCATTGCC
Organism: Gorsachius magnificus; assembly: GCA_034008185.1. Lineage (NCBI taxonomy): Eukaryota > Metazoa > Chordata > Aves > Pelecaniformes > Ardeidae > Gorsachius > Gorsachius magnificus. The sequence goes on from CM067088.1 coordinate 6,242,487, forward strand.
ATGTGGGCTCACTAATTTGCTCTGCCTAATAAAATTACAAATGAACACAGCTTTGCTCATGTTGCCTTTATAGGTTATAATAACCTTGGTACCCCATAACCTCCCGCTAGCTGAATTAATCAGATCATATTAATATTTCTTCTTACTTTCTTTTAACTGGTTCTTCTCTTAATTAAAGGGGCCAAAGATGTAAACAGGGTAGGTGACTAGAAACATGGCGTCAGGTTATAAACAAGGCTCATTAAAAAGATGGATGTGCCAGCAGACTGCGAAAATTGCTTACTCCGCAAGTGTACATTTTGTAATTTCCTGACGACTAAAAGGACTAATACCAGATCCTGCTTTGCTTCCCTAGCCCCCACCCTTTTCTTTTTAAAGCATGTATAAAAGATGATAATTTTTGTAAGCTGGGGGAACACAGAAGAGTTCATTCATCAGCTGGGATAAAGGCCATTTGTATTATAAGCCTTTTTGCCCCTCCAAAAGATCAGGATGCAAAATGGGATGTTATTATAACAACAATAAGTGAAAGAAATCAATCTGAAAACTGAAGATTTTGCAAGGGATGGGGAATAATACCCAGAAAACAGGTTTATTACTAATATTTAATCTATTTTTTATTACAATTAATATTAAAACTTCATTCAGTTGTAGTGAATTTCCAGAGCTGAAATCAAAAGTGAGTAGAGTTGACAGGACCTGCACAAACAGGGACAAGCAGCATGTGCTGTGCATGCTCACAACACCCTCCCCGAGCACACGCGTGCTTCTGCTGTTCTTCCAGGGGGAAAGCTATCTATCGTACCTGTTAGAGTCAGTAGGAGAATCCACGAACTGATATTTTTAAAGTTATGTGTGAACTTGATATGAGAAGACTATCTAGTTATCTTACATAAATAATTTATGTTTTCACTCATTAGTAACTTCAGTCCCCTTAATATTGAAACTTGGCCTTGTAATATGTGATATTAAATTCAGTTCCAGTACAATAACCACTGAATAAAGCGGCACACAGTTTTCTCTCTTCCAGTGATTATTAGTAAGAAAGCCCAAACCCCTGATTTTTCTATCTCCCTTTATCCCTTCTCGAGAAGAAGGAAAGTCATTCTGACAGGATGATGCACAGCATGACCAGGAAAGACCTCTCTCCTTCATGAATAAATTAGAGATGAAAGTTTCACTGATCCCCTTGCATTTTTATGGAGGGACCTCATCTTAATTTACCTAAATGCTTTGAACAAAACGAAAGAAAAATGTAAGCGGCGAAGGTGAAAAGGTTAAAATCTGTGTTTAAATGGAAGGGCATTTTAACAAGAAGGCTATGTGTGCTACCTGCATGTGATTGGGGTATCTTATCTTATGTTTAAGTTTAAGCATTTAAGTGGATAAATCACAACACAGTGTGATTTTTTTTTCTCCCCAGTAATAACCATTTTTTGCATTATAAAGCCTATGTGTTCATTCTGCACTTACGAGTGCCTAATCTGAATTTTATTGATATCAGCAAATGTTTTATAGTATTAGCTAAATAATAATAACAATAATAACAACTTGCTATTATTATTATTAAAGAAAAATCTAAAAAGTCTGTGAATCATTAACTTCATTTGAACTATAGAACAATAGATTTCGGCCTCTAGGGTGTTTTCTCTGTTATTTAAAATTTCTATAGATTTAGGAGGAAGGAATTGCCTTTTCTGTAGGTAATTTTGAGCTCTGTGGAATAGTCTATATGTTTATAACCCAGCATAGAAAATTCTCCAAGTTACTTAAACCAGATCTTTAGGAAAACATTCATTCCCTGAAGTTGTTCAGGTGTACTTCTACAGAAGTGCTTTAAAATCCTGTGAAAGCTAACGGTTTCCTCCCTATTATATTCTCCAGCAGTTTCCTTATAAGCTAATATATTTTTATGAGTATCACTTAGGAATAATTAAAATACAAAAAAAGACACTCTCATTTTCACATCAGTTATTATAGTCTTACTCAGAAGTTTAATGGCTTTGGAAGATGTTCTTCCAAGCCCAGGTGTACTTTTTTGAGTTTAGTGTCTTTGCCAGTGGAACTTTAAGCTGGGTCCAAATTCCACAGGGCAGAGCAAGTTGGACATTTGTCTGGGAATAACAGGTTTTGTTTCTTTTGTTGTAGTTCAAAGCCTTCTGGATGCTTATTAGGAAAAAGAAAATAGTCACTTGCTGTTTTGTAAGGGCTCCAAATCCATTTTGCTTACCCTGTGTGTGAGAAAACCACCTGCACACAGATTCAGGACAAAAGTGAAGAATGTAGTCTCCAAAATATTCCAGGGTTTGAGAGACAATCATTGGATCACTTGTTGAGGATGTAAAATCTGACAATTTAAATGAATATATTTCTGTGTTACTTTTGATGTTTTATCTCTTTAAGAACAAAAAAAAAATCCAATCTCGGCTAAGGTTTCTAAGCAGTGCAGGCAAAGTGCGAATTTTCAGTGACTGCAGAGAGGGCTCTTGCATAGTGGAGAAGGGTCATGGTCACACCCAGGCTGATGTGGGGACTTATGAGGTGTCTGTGATCATTGCTGTCCAGTTGTCCTGCTTGTCCCAGACTAAATGCTGAACATTTAGACAGCTACATCTGGACCATGGGAGTTCTCATCTACAAGCCAGATGCTGTAATTTACCCTGCCACTAAAACCAGCCCTAGATAAAGCCTGAAGTTTTCAAGGTCCGTCATAATTTCAAAAATTCCAAACTCACCTTGATTTGTAGAGTAGGTTCAGCTACAGATTTCTAAGCCACCCTATTTTTTTTTAGAAAAGGTAGCCTGAATTTCAGATCACGTAAAAAGCCAGTTCAGCTCCCTCAAATTCTGTGGAAGGTTTATGCCTAACCCAGGCTTCACAGTTTGAATCAAAATGGTGGATATTATATTAAAAAGCAAAAGAAATAATGATGTATGTCCAAAGATTTTGCAAAGAAAAGGTACAGGTTGATGCAAAATCACAGTTACATCTGTAGATGTGGCATTGCACTGTGAATTAGGATGCAATTTCCCTCTCAATTTGAGCCACCAAATGTGTGTTAAGACCTCAAAAAGCTCATTAACGCTTTGTATGCCTTAGTTTCCCTACCTGTAAACTCATTTAAACACTGATTATTCATCTTTGTGTTACATTTGGACATTTATTTACAGCAAAAAAAAGTTATGGTGAGGGAGTCTTGCTTTTTCTTTGCTTCCTCAGCTTTCCTCAGAGAAATGCAACTCGGTTTTGATGCTGCTAGCTTCAAACGAAACGTTGCAAAAATAATGAGAGGGGAGAGAGTGAGAAAAGTTCTTTTTTTAAAAAAAAAAAAAAAAGGATTGAACAGTTCCAAAAGCTTCAACCCTTCAAGTGTCTTTCCTAATTGATATCACTATCGATACAAGAAGGCAGAAAAAGCATCCAGACGCACACGGCCTGTGAGCTGAGCTCTAGTAACACACCCGTACGTGTACATCAATTAAATGTACACATTTCTGTGAAAGATAAACGCCCTCCTTCCCAAGGACACTGGCCAGGCCACGTGTGTGCGTGTGTGTGTGTGTTTTTGAAGGCTGACAAGGCACCTCCGCCATTTCCTCGTTCTGAGGCCTACCCACGGACCACTGCACCAGCCCCCCTCGCCGAAATGTTATTATTCTGTCGTTGAGCCCTTCTTCGGTCAGGATGTTACTTCATTTCCACCTTTTGTCTCAGGTTGAATGTGAATGATGCTCTTTCAGCAATATACGGTCGCTCGAGCTCCCTGCTGCAGCCTTACATAAATATACAACACCCGTCTCGGCCTATAACTCACTTCAGGCCTGGAAAAATAGTGACTTCCTTTATTGGCCAGATTCTTTCGCAATTCCCAACAGCTGTATGTTTTCACCTCCGAGGATCCTTATCTTCAAGTTTCCATTTGTCTCAGCACTATTCCAGTGGATTGCCAATAAAAATGATTCCCATTTTTATAACCCCTGAGAACACAGGGAGCAGGCTTTCCAGAAAAACCTATTTTTTAGCAGAAAAAAAAAAAAAAAAAAAAAAAAGGCACCCTGCAACTTACCAGAAGGCAGGATTTAGCCTTCACAGAAATATTTGAAAGTGTGAAACTTCCCGAGTAATCATCGCGACTCCTCAGAGATGGGAACAGAGACTTCCAGCAATCTCTAATGCCGTTCAATCAAGGACTCTTAATTTTCCATTTGAGCAAGAGGAACGGCTGCAAATGGAACATTTATTAACACATGCGCCTCACACACACAAAGAGAGCTATATTTACAAAGAATTAAACTTGAGAGCATGAAATAGCCTTGTAACCATATGACAAAGATACACTTAAAGAGATGTAAACACTAGGTGCAGGGAAATTTGCCAGGTTAGAGTCAGCTGTATCACTGTTTTATTACTATACAACTGTTTACTGAGAAAAGACAGATGATTGCTGATATACTCTGTGTGTTATCATAAGGGCTTGCTTGGGAGCTCTTTGTGACTGACAATTGCTACAGCCCTATGCAAAAACCTGGCCTGGGGAGTTGTTTTTCTTTTAATTCTTCTCTGTCCATCATTCCAAAGCATTAACAATTCTTTTAGAAAAGCAAACTGGCAAAGCATCCTGAGTGTTTTGTATCGCTCCCGTGAGATAGTCACTAAAGAAGTTTAAATCATTCTTTCTTTTTCTTACAGGGTTATTGGTTTTGGTTCTTCCAAGGATAAATATTTTAAAGCTGCTCCCCTGTCTGGGCTATGTAAGTCCCAGGTTCAGGCATCCTTTCCCTGCTCAAGTTTTGGAGAAAGCACTGTGAAATATCTTTATAATAGTCCTCAGCTCCAATTCAGCCACTAACAGCTGCTAGCAGTGGCTCTGAAGAGGAGGTGGTGTTCCCGTGTCTCCCTGGAGATGCACAAAGCTGCCGTCAGCTTGCCCTAAAATGGGTTTGAAGGAACCCAAAAGAGAAGCCAGTGCAGCCCATGTGCCTTTCTCATCTGTTTCATCTCTGTGACTAAGAAAAGGGGTTCCAGATATCTGAGCGAGCAGGTTAGAGCATAATACGCTTCCTTTATCCTTAGCGGGGTCACAGTGCCAGGGCTGCATTGCGAGACAGCCTTCAGCAGTGCTCTTTGCTGCTTCCAGGAGCACGTCCCTGAACTGGGGCTGGGGAGTGGAGGGGGCAGAAGACGAGGAGGGAAGAGCTATGCAGGCAGGCGTAGCCAGCCCTCCAGCTCCACCGCTGCGGACATCTGCACAGCAGGGAATTCAAGCCCCAGTTCATCCCACTTCACTTCAGATACCTGAAGCACTTAAGCTATGAACCAAATCACTCTAGGCCTCCTCTGTAGTCAATGGAGAGAGCAAGAGGGACGTTTGGAAGGGCCAAATCATCCCTCAGCGTCTCTTCTAGCTGGGATGAACCCAGGCTCTGCTATCTGCTGTCACTGAACCAGAGACCCGCCATCACCTCCCCCTCTTTACCACCTCTCTTCCCTGGCTTGTGACAAAAATTTTGGCCTGTTCTTAGGTTCAAGTATTTTGCTGTGTCTTGCCCGGGGACAGGAGGGGAAGAGTTCTTTCCTTATGGTTCCTGATCTAAATGAATTATTGTGAGGCACTTTTTTTTAAAGCCTCGGAAAGGGGATTTCAAGCTATTGTATTTATCTGACCATTATGAGCACTGTAAAACATGCTGTTTCACATTGTAACATAAGCTCTTTTTTAAAGTATGCCCAGAGTATTTGTAATTGTTATCAGGCCCAGATGTATCCGAGTGTCAGCATGAAGCACTGAGAGTTGGCTCAGATGTACAGAATGTAATTAGCTCAAAGCCCTGTGCGCTTAGTTTGTAGTGGAAGCACAGACTGATAATAAAACCAAAAAAAAATGAAAGTGGCAAAGGTTAAAATCTATTGTTCACAGTGCTAAAGCTGTTCTGGGGGAAGCCAGTGCTGGCTGCTGCAGTGCTGGAGTGCTCAGACTCCAAACGAGATCAGAAGTGAGCCAGTGACAAAGGTTAGTTCAAAATAGGTGATGATAGACTAACATTAAATTGACATTATTCTCACAATAGTGGCCCAGACATTTGGTCTATCTAGTCTGGTATCCTGCCTCTGACTTGCGCCAATCCCTCATGTGTCCGGAGGAAGAATAGCATATGATCCACACACCCACTTCCCACCGAGCTTCCAGTGACTTGTGAAATCCCAGATGTGGTGGGAGTGCGGTGATGGTACAAATGGTTCCTAAGCTGCATGGGAACCATCTATTCACTGATGTATTTGTCTATATGGCTGCCAACTTGCTTAGCTTGGGTATTTTTTGTGTGTTGTTTTTTTTATCCAGGAAAAATCTGATTTTCTGATAGGCACCGAGACCATATGAACATCCCTCATCTCCACCTACTGCTGCCCTCTGCTGAGTGGGAGCAGAAACACGTGTCCGGGCTTCCAGAGCCTGGTACTGCCTAAATTAAAAAGAAAAGTCGCCTCTTGCTTGAGTGACTTTGAAGCAGGTGGATTTGATCTCTATCCCTCCAGCCACTATGACATTTCTAAAGGCTGTTGTGTGCACTATGGTGACAAGCATGACTTTCTGAGGTGGCTACCGGCTTGTTAAAATACAGACACTTTCAGGGCTGATTGTTGTTAAGGAGACAAATCTTAGCACTTGCGAAAAGCTCTGGTAGTTACAGTGCTCTGCACCGATATAATGCATAGAGATGTGGGTGTATTTAAATTTAGATGTGTGCACTTACATCACATTCACAAATGCAATAAACAATATCTAATAACATTAATAAGGCACAGGCACATAGCAGTTCACAACAGGAAATTCAAATCCGAGGGTGACACACTGATCTCAACCCCCTCTGTTTAGAAAAACTAAGTCAGAACAGCTTGAGTGAAGGACAGAGTGTCACAGCCTTAACTTGAACATTTCCTGGCTTTTGTTGGTTTGTTTCACAGCCTTCACATTCCTTAAACATAGGTTTGTTTGATTTTAATTTCCTTTTCTTGGTTAAAAGAATGAAGAAACATGTTTGAGGGGTGCCCTGAGCATGATTTCTTTTCACAGTCTCAGCTGAAATTTCCTATGTTTGTTTTTTCTTTTACAATGTTTAGTGTTAAAGACGAACTTCTGGGGAGGTGATGCAGCCGGCGACAGAGCATGTGTTTGGAGACAAGAAGGACCATCTCAGGGCTATACTCGTCATCCAGCAGTGGTGGACTTAGGTTCAAGTTCTTCTTCTGCCATGGACCTTACTGAGGGGCCCTAGTCAAGCTGTTGCATGTTAGGCTCTGCACAGCGAGTGTGGTGTTGCAGTGTCTAATTTCACAGTATTTGTTTTGCAGGTGCTTAAAAAAATTAATAATAATAACCCATCTGTTTGGGCCACATGAGAGAAGGGTCAGCTTGACTTGGTCAGCTTGAAAGCAAGCCCAGTTACCTGCATTTATTTTACAGTTTTCACACTGGAGTGCACCAGTGCTGCTATCTCAAACCCCATCCTCTCCAGAGCTTGACAACCTTAGACCTTGCTTCGCAGTTCAAATCCACCATCCACAGCCCTTTCCCAGTCTCGTATCGTATGATAATATCACGTAAATGAAAAGCTCTACTAAGTAAGATCCTTCTTTTCACTTTCAAATTGCTGTTATCCCTCCTCTTTATCCCTCCTACTCACTCTTTTTCTCCAAGAGGATTCCTATAGAGGTACAAGAGGCTTGGCCATTGCCCTCTTCATATTTTCCCATGTAAAGCTACCTCTTGCAACTGTATTTCAAGAATTCACCTTACCTCCACAATGCTCTTTTTGTTGTGACTCTTCTAATCTAATTACAGGGGGATCATTCATGTACTTTCAATTCTCTGGTTTATAAAAAGAGACCCAGAAAGCTAGGAAAGGATTGCAGAGCCATCAAGAAATGGGCATAATATACAGGAGGGAGAGAAGTGAAGGGGAGGGAAATTTCCAGTGGCGTTGGCTCCTTTCATTGGTGTTCACGAGGGGAATAGTTTCTGAAAGACTCTTAGGCCAGAGCCTGGGTGCAAAGCCCGGTGAAGGTTATAAAATCGCATTAATGGGTGCAGCAAAATAGGTCTACAGGATGCTCCAAATGGGTTATCTATAACAGTGAAATAGCACAAGGGCAGAGATGAGGGGAAAATGGCAGCTTTGAAATGACTTCAAGAGCTTCTCAGAAAGGGAATTCTCCCCACCCACTCTGTTCCCTCTCTCCCGGGATTTTGTGGGCTCTCACACCTCCAATTACTCATTAATTTTTTCCCCTCTAGCCTCAGTTCTGCAAAGTCAACATGGCTTATGAAAATCAAGTTGTATTCTGTATACTTAATACATCATCTCTAAGAATAATCATTTTGGAATCTGAACTTGTTTCTGTTATCTGGCTCAGCTTGACAATGATTTATGAAGCAGAAAACAAGACAGCTTCATTTTCATAAGGCAGCCTGAACCTTCTGGACAAGGAAGAGCTCTGAAAGTTGTTTTGACTAGGAAACTGAAACAAACATGACACAAAAGTCAATACAACTGCAACATCAGCCTCTCATTTTACAAAGTAACTTTCCTTGGCTAGAGCAATCTGACAGTCAAAATGTTGTGATATTCGATAACATCCTGCATCTTCACTAATTACAACTGCAGGGTACTTGCCGTGATGGACATTTGAGATGCAAACGAAATACATGGCAGCCATTCACAAAGCGTGGCTGGTTAGCAGTTAAAAGGACACTGTCATCGCGCTTGGCTTACATTTTATTCCTGTAGATAGAGATATTACACATTGTATTTGAACATTAATCTGGGTTTATATTAGCTCTCTGAAAATATAAACTGAGTTATGTGAATCTGTACATGTTTATTTGGTGATGTGTGTGTTGAAATACATGTGATTGATTCTTTGGAATTTCATTCTATATTTGCTGCCATTAGGCAATACTGAGAAACTCGAAGATACAATTCCCATGAAGATCTTAGAAAAAGCCTTACAATTTTAGTTCAAGTAGGCTCTCCACCCATTGCTAGTAATACAAAACATATGGGACATGCCAGAGACAATGTAGAGAGATATATATATATCTACTGCTTAGCTTATTGCATCTCCTTTTAATACGGAATAAGTAATATAGAAAGTACAAGTGTTTCCATGTTAGATTAATTTATTTTGAGCCTTTCCTTAATGATTTATAAAACAAACAAGCAAAGTGAGACTGATGGAAAACATGAAATGAGGCAAACTGAGAATTTTTGAGTTATTTAAAATGTCAGTAGAAAAGATTTATTTTTTTGAGTTGGCCTATCCACTAACAGTATGCAGACCTAGTTGAAATATTTTACAGTATATTTCGGAGGATTTTTTTTAAACTAATGTTAACTGTCTAGATGGTTATTATTGCTGCAGATAATGCTTTAGATAAATATATTATAGTTTTTATTTGATGTTATCCATTGAAAGTTTACCTTTCATCTAGGTTAAACTGGCTCTAAATTCATCCAAATTGTGGAACAGTGTATTTATAAAACAGAACCGTGATTGCTGAGGAATATCTATTAAAGAATATGGTCGGCCAATTTTATGTGAAAAGCGTCTGTTCCAACATTTCTTGAAATCAACTGTCAGTGGACCCCTAAGGAGAGCCTAGAAGATACTGCTGCATATTGTGGCCCTTGAGAAAGAGTGCAATGGCAAGGAGTTGCTTATTTATTCATTTACTCGCTTTATCACAAGAAGGGCTTCCAAGAAGGCAAAGCTGGGCTGTGCAAGGCCTTTTCCCTGTTCTCACCAGAGCAATCAGGAGTAGCTCTGCTTTAAATCCGTACACCTGCACGGTCAGAAACATGTCCGGAATCGCTCTTTGCCCTGCCCGGCTGCCTCCCTAGAACATTTCTTATTAGCATTCTCTTGCTGTGAGCTTGCATGCAGCTCTGCTGCTTTTTGCAACGTGTGGTTCACGGCGTAATCTCGTGTATGGGGGCCAGTGTTCCCACGAGCAGCACGATAGGTGTGCGGGCTGGCAGGGGACATGCGCCTAAATCTGGGGAAGCCAGTGGGGAGCTGTCTCCGCGGTGCTCTTGGGGTGTGATAGATCTTCCCTCCCAAATGTGATTTTTTCTGCCCCTTATTTCTCCAGTAAAACCAAGAGTACAGGACACTTGGAGAATATTTGATTTTTGAAGCTTTACAGTTAAGTATGTCAAATGAGGGCTAAAAAGCACTGATGTTTTAGGCCCAGCATCAGTACCGAAACAGATTGTGTACTTGACTTTAACAATCTTTCGAGATATAAAGCCCTTTGACTGAGGTCATACTTAAGATAATAAAACTCTCTTTGATGAGGTTCATTTACATATTTGTTTTCCTTGCCTGAGCCCATTTTTTTGTATAGATTTAGTGCAGTTGTTTACAATGCTGGAATTTTTATGATTAAGGTCATACATGAGAATATTTACAATATCAGAAATAAACACGACTCCTATTTAAGAAGCATATCCTGTTCCCAAATGAGATCCAAGCCCTGCTTATAATGTCATGCATTTCCAGAGCACTTAATAAATGTTTATTTTCAAATACAATTATAAACAATTCTTGCATTGTTGCAGTAGGACGTGGACTTTACATCTCTTGACATTAGCACAGTAGATATACATTAGGCAATATATGCCTCTCTTAGAGGTAGTTTGACCTCCAACCCTGTCTGCACAGGGCAACCCCTTGCTTTGTGACACCCTGGCTTGCAAACGATGCTTTAACTTATATCTCAAAGGGTCCAAGGGAACAGTCTAAGTAAAATGCACACATACATGTCTTGGATATTTAAAAGAAATTAAAGTTAACATCCAAGCTTCAGGCCACCGTTACCTGCCGAGAATGATGAATTTGGGGGTGACGGGGCATGCGGTTGGTTGAAACAGCAGCGAGACCACGCATGTTTTCAGAAAAGTGACCAAGAGCTTGGGTTTGTGTTGTTTGTTCTGTTTTGTTTTCCAGCTCATGGCCCCTGCCCCTTTGTATGAAATCCACAGACATTCTGGCAACAGACTTCTCTTGTTGGAGGGACAGAGAGGCAAAAAAGAATCCCCAGAAAAAACAATGGGGAGATGTAACACATGCACTGTAATTAGATGAGGAAGCCATTAATTATGTTGTTTCCAATATCCTCTAAAAGGGTTGCCCACCCCTAACTACATATTTATACATATTTACTTGTTAATCAATAAAGGAAAATGGCTACATTATTTTGATTAAAACATCAACCAACTGTGTGGCAATAAAATCAAATTTCAGGGGGAAGGTAAAAAAAAGAAAGAAAGAGAGAGAGCATGAGAGAGATAGCTATGTATGCCTTCCTCCAGACCATGATATATGATATTTTCAGGCTGCTAGGAGAGCAGACACATTAAGAAAATAGTGCTAATGATATTAAAGTACTTTACAAGGCTTGTTACTAAGCGCTGACAAACCTGTCAAGTGTATAATGTAGGAGGCTATTGTAGCGTTCTCAGAAAACCATACCTCTGCCCCATTTCAGTGCAATCTCCTAATAATGGAGCTGCTATAAATTCTAGCCAGCAATGGGACAGACTCCTGGCTTCTCACCCCAATGTGAAGACATGATAAATATAAAAGAAAATGGCTGTCAGTTTTGGCGCCCGAACCTTATTACAAAGTCTTAATCTTACTGGCCTCAGCACCTTTTATCACCGCCTTGTTATGAGCTGATGGCTTTTTTATTTGCTGGGAGATGGAGGATGTGTCATTTGATGTCCTTTTATGTAGCCACTGCTCTGTCCTCTCATGGAAAAAAAAAAATCTTTTTTTATATGTTTATTACAGTAACCGATTAAATGCAAGGCTCATGCTGTGTTTGGTGCAAGCATCTTCCTGGTTGATTTTTGCAGAAGCTCGGATTAGATAGTCATATGCAGAGTTATTAAGGATGTGGGCACAGCGGAGTGTTATTTTTATTTTCCAGCTCCTGGAGTGTTGGCATTGCTGGTGGTGTTATTATTTATTATTATTTATTGTTTTGTTTTCTGTATGGATTTTTCCCTCTTGCCAAGGTCAGAAAGGAACCATAAGTCCCGGCTCATTCTCTCGCACTCTTTTTTCCTCTTCCTCTCTCTCTCTCTCTCTCTTCCTCTTTGCAAGTGTCAGCCACAAAGATGATGGGCCCGTAAACAAAGTTTGACTCAAAACTCAGCTCAGGTTCAATCAGTTTGAACTTTAAGATGAGATATCTCACAATTATCTAAATATTATTCCTAAACCTCACAGCTGACTTCCTGTCTTCTTCGTTTATGGCAAACAAAAGACTGAACTCCACTTGAAACAATGACCCTGTCAGAGCCCTTATCCCCCCAAGAACTGCAGCAAAGTGCCAGCATCAGGTACTTAACTCAAGATGACATTGATGGGTTGCTTTCAAGCTGTGGCCGGAGACTCCATCACTTGTTCTTATCCTCAAATTGAAGACGGGGCGGCCTACTTTGTTGCTGCAGAGGAGTCCCCTCCCTCTGATTTTGTCTGCCAGATGGTGACCAGGCTCTGAGCAGGGCTGGACCCATTAGCCGAGCTCCCCATCTAGTGGCTGCCCGCGTCAGGGGGCTGGGGGGGCCGGCAGGCAGGAGCTGAAGCAGGACCTGTCGCCCTCCAAAGGCCAAAGCTAAACCAGGGAAGAGGGCAAAAAGGGGAAAAACAGAAAAAAAAAAAAAAGAGAAACAAAACCAATAAGTTTTCCAACCAAGTATCAGAGAGAGGAAGTTTGTCTCCTATGAGAGCCAGTCTGGGCTCCTCTGTGCGTTGACTCTCCCAAGACCCTCACACCAGCTGCAGATACTCACAGCTCATGAGCACAGAGGGTGCATGTGCACACAAATGCACACAAACATCCCATGCTCCTAACACAGAAATGCCCCACAGAAATATGCATCCTGTCTCCTCTGCCTAGTCCTGTTTCCTAAATAAAGGCTCTGGTAGGCAATGGCCATATTTAACTGATCATCATGCAGGCGCATTTTCAAGGAAGCTCCTTGCAAAATGTAATTTACAATCTAAATGGATTTAGGAGACAATGCAGTAGGAACAAGAAACATAAAGATGTTTAAAGACGTCTCTAACTTGCCTCAGCAGATCAGTGGCGGAGCTAGGAATAAAACATTCTTGAGTCTGGGACTCGCCTGAGCAAAACTGGCTGTTCTCCTTCTAGGTATATTAGAATAATTGTCATGTAGATACTGGTATATATGATGTGAGGTTTATTTTTAGCCTACAACTCACAAGCAATTAGGTTCCTATGAGTTGCATGGAGCTAGGCAGTTGGGTAAAGGATGGAGACGCTACAGATCCCGATTATGGGAAAGTCTGAGCCTGAGCTCATGCATTATTGACATCAGAGAATACACAGGGTATCAAGTACTGTCCTGGCTCTGGAAGGTATTTCAGTATGAGCTCTCAGCATCCTGGAGATCGTGCTCAATCATCCATAAGAAGTTTGGGCAGTTCTGCTGCATAACGAGCTGTTGCATAGCCCAGGGTTGAACACAGCTGGAGGGTTGAGGGGTAGACTCTACAGTGAAAGGATCTTTCTCTCCCTTACTGGTTGCTGGGCATGTGTTGCATTGGTGTTGCTAAAGGGGAAGGGTAGGAGAACCACAGCTTCTTAAGCTTGTTTCCATGAAGATGTATCTGGTTATAGACATATTAGAATAAGGACTATGGAGGAGGAATGAATGGTTTGGTCAGGGATATGCAGGGATATATGCAAAGTTTCCTACAATTGTATCTATCACACATAATGCCGCTCTGAATCTCCTTATGTCCTCGGGAAAAGATGTCTCCATATCCCTTATTCTGGGTTATCATCCTGTTGTTAATATGCAGCTAAAGTAAAACAAAATGGGCCTTAATACATCCTGGGGTATTAGCTTGTTGCATATCTTTGGAAGTGTGTTTGCACTTTAAAAGCAACCTTCAGGGTGAGAGAGCACAGGAACAGTGTGATAGTTACAGTAATAAGGCACTTGTGGTTTGCTACAGCACAAGGGGAAGAAAAACAATTGATGAAAAACTCAATAGGATGGGAAAGGCAAATTGCTTGGCTGGAGATTTAATTAAAAAGGAAACAGCCCTCCCCATTTAAAGGTCGGTTTGCACCCCTTAAATTACAAAAAGAACTCGGGGCTGAATTCAACACGCGATGCATGTTAATAAGAGAGAGCAGCAGGCTGCAGGACTGATCCAGCTCTTCTCAGGCAGGGCCAGCAGGCTGCGAGACATGGCCAGTGCATGCCAGCTATGACTGGGACCTGACTCCTACTGAAAGCTATGCCCTGGCTACTACAGAAGCTACCTACAGCAGATGTGATGCTAACCTGGATGATCTGAAACATGCAGAATGAAATATAATGTGGCTTAAGTCTCTGTTTGCCATTTTCCTCCTCGTATCTCCCACCCCTCCTCAACAGCCCTTTATATATATTACTGTTGGCTTTGTGCAGCACTTTCAGTGCCATGAATGCCTCTCTCCCATGGGAGAACTTGATGAAGGTTATCCATTGTCACCCAGTGTTATACTGGGATGTCAGGACACCTTGAATAAACGGTTTACATGAGATGTTGCCTCTAAGTGCATCCTCGGAAAAACTGCCATTGCCCTTTGCTGAGAAAGTTAACATCATAAAGTGAAGGCTGCCTCCGACCAAATGGGAATGACATTGCAGATTAAGGGCTCTTTAAATTATGCATTTAGTTCAGACTCCCGGGGAGACAGTATATGAGATAAAGCTAGCAGACTTACTCTGCAGCGAAGCTCTGGAACCAAAGATATTTTAAAAACATTTTTCCAAAGAAACTTTGGTAGAGGTAAAAAAACCCCTCCCCAACAACAAGAAAGCCAAAACAACAAGAAACTCGGTCATATCTTTAAGTGCACATATTATTCAAATGAGGAAAAAAGAGAGATGTTAAGAAAGGGGAAAAAAAATTTCACAGGGCTTCAACAGGATAGAGACTATATCCCAATTTTAATGATAGGATTTTGATTTATGTTGAAATTCCTGATAGCAGAACCAGGATTATGTTTCTCAAACATTTATTAGATTGGAGATGCTCTTATTTGCTTTCCGGGCTGATCACCCCCATACACTCAGTGACCCTGGAAACACTGAAGTATCCAGGGCATCCTCCCAGTTTGTATCTGCTGAGACAGATCTGAGCAAAAAACCTCTCGGTTCCCCTGTTTGCATGCAGCTCTGTAACCTGTAACTTCCTGCCTTCATTTAGCAGAGTTTAAATTGCAAATTCATGTTTCTTAAAAATGCTGTAACATCATAAGTGGGACAGTTTTATGACAGCTCTGAATTACCAGACAATACTGACACATGCCGCGTGCACTTACTTTGCCTACCAGTTATGGCTGTATTTATCTGCCCATATGTCACTCTGTGTCTAACGCATCTATTTACCACGTTGAGATGGATATTCCACAATTGAGGGCTCTTAGTGCATCCTTTAGATTTAAAAAAAAAAAAAAAATAAAAAAAATCTCATCCTTAGATAATTTATTTCGGAGGTGATAGTTCTGCCTTTTTTAGGAATTTTGCATACATCGTTCTGCAGTTCCTTTATTTCCCCATGACACTGATTTGGAACTCTTCCCTGACAGGCAAAATGGGCTGGGTCTTTATTTTATAGATGGTAAAACACAGCGACGGCACTCACAGGCGTCTGTAGGTGAATCTGGGTTGGCTTAGAAGATATACTCCCTTGTCTGGTGGATTGACATAAGAATTCAAAATGAACCTTCACCGAAGATTTGTCACTCTTCCTCACCCCCCTTCCCTCCTCCACAGACTCACACACATGACCCAAAATGTTGTGAGCCTCACCACCCTGCTTTCGTGCAGCCGACTGGCACCAACCGGCCAAGATTCTGGTGAAATACTCACGGGAGAAGTTCCCAGCACAATGTTGCCTGTGACCGGGAAGGACAGGCAGCCAGGGGAGAGGCATTTGGTCTGCACTCCCATGTAGCCATCACAGCCAAAGCAGTTTCAATAAGCTCTGAGGTTCCTCCTGGATATTTTGCCCAAACTGGAAAAATCTGGCAATTGGCCGGTAGCTCTTCTCTCCATGAGGTGACAAAACCTGGGTGCAATGAGGCATTTTTCTCTTTCATTTTATGCTAGGAATTTAATGTGGGTTTGTAGCTTTAGCTGTATTTCTAAAGAGCAAGCAGTAAAAGTTCCAAAAAACTTATAGGATTGTCAAATTTGCAGAAGATAAATATATGTATGTAAGCATGCACACATATATGGAGAGAGAGAGAAAGAAAAAGAGGCATGGAGAGAGATATGCATATATATTTAGATGTATGCATATTATGCCTATCTATAAATACTTGTTTTTTCAGGACCTTTACCCAGATGTATGATCCACTCTGACCGATACTCACTGGCATTCTTCACATTTTACTCTTAATTGCTTTGAGCCAGAATTAATGTGATCTTTATTCATCCAAAAGAAACAGAAGTGTTCCGTCCAAATACACCAACAGCTGCAGCTCCCTGTGATTCAAATTCTGCACAAGTTTTGCCCGGGCTGGAGTCGCCTATACTCTAAAGGCATCATTTCTGCCGTCACAGAAGTGCTGCCATTTTGCATTGAAACACAGCAACGGTGCAATGAAGCATAGAAACAGTTGACAGTAAGCCAGACCCAGATCTGAAATGTAGTTTGTCCAACAGAGATCACCAAGCAGAATTTTGGCCAGTGGATTATTTAGACTTAGTCTGAAGTTTTTTCTTCCAAATCTTTACCTTGCAAAAAGTTCCGCAGGTCATTAATACCGACAAGCTGTTTTACCTCATGGTCAAAAGTTATCTGCTCCTACCACACAAAGCCATTAAAATTGCTCTTTGGGTGCAATTCAGTGATTCTGAGGACTGTCACTCCTCCAATCTGCTACCGCTTTCTTGCAGCATTTGAAGCTTCAACATCTGCATCCCATTGGAGAAAGTCTGGAAGCCAGGTATTGACCAGCTCTGACTACTCATGAGAGCTCAGAGAAAGATGAGACAACCTCCTTCTTCCACAGATAAGGAGAAATCTGGCTTTTTCTCCTCCACTTACTAGACAGACAGGAAAATTACTCCTTCAAGGTAGAGCAAGAGCAATTGCACTATCCCCTTAATCAGTACTTGCAGCATATCAAGCTCATCATCTTGATGGTAATAGCTGTTTGACAAGTCAGGATAAAAGTGATAGTCTTCTGAAAATGAGATAACAATCCAGTTTAAAAAAAGGAACCAAAAGAAAAGAAAGAAAAAAAAAAAAGAAAAAGAGATATGACCCAATGTAAGGTATCTTTTAATTTAATTTCATCCAAGGATAACAGTTTGCCCAAAAATGTCTTCTGTGAGTCACGTATGGTATTTCAATCTGTCATCTTGTATTGACCTGGCTAGCATGGAAATATACTGCACTGAGCTTTTGTCAAGCTTACCAGCTTGGTCTAAAATTTGATGATTTCTTTTTTAGACCATAACTGTGCTGAGCTGTCTGCTTCCACTTTCTTCTCTCACATGCAGAGAGCTCAAAATGGAAAATTCATCCAAATGCAAAAAGAAACAGCATGATCTGGCTCACAGCTCCTCAGAAGTACAGGCAAAATTGAATTTTACTGTTTTCCTAAAAGTGAAGGCCCAGAGTCAAGCCAATGCTATCACAGAAAAGGGAAAAGGAAATGGCTGCAGCAGAAGAGGAATGAAAGGATCCAGGCAGAGCAGCAACAGGGAAACATGCCATTCCCGCTGGTATAAAAATTCTAACACTGTTTTATTTTTGTGACAATTAATTTAAAAAAGTTATTTACAAACTTTCACAGGAGCCAACTGCAAGAAATGTTTTCTTGTATGTATTGCTAGATTGCGATATAATTATTTCACGTTATTCTGTAACTGCATCAGTAGTAGAAATGAGTTCAGTCTTGGCTTGGTTAATTATGAGAAGAGGTACCAGTTGGGCAGGTTGCTGGTCTTTTACTGCTGAAGTGTCTCTGAGAATTTAGCTTCCAATTCAAATATTTATACACCAGAATTAGTTTTCTGGGAACCTTCTCTATTCTTTTCTTTAAGGTAACAAAAATAGTAAATTAAAATACCCACACTGGTCGATGAGTATTCCTGACAGTGAACTTATTTCCTGGAAGCAGAAGGGGAGAAAATACAATCAAAGCAAATGTATTTAAAACTAAATAAATCTTCATACAGCTTCGTTTGAACATTTTGTCTCCTCTGGTATTTGCTCTGCTCTGGTTGTTGCTTCCCGTGCTTCTGTGATCAATCTCTTTATGCTGTTAAAACTGTGCCACCAGAACACTACCCTAGAACACAGCAAATTCGGAGAAATCCGGTGTTAGTGTATTCCAGCAGCGGGATCAGTGATTTCTTAGAGACACCCACCGCCATCACCACCAATACTCTCCACCCCCCAAAATAAAATCAACAAAAACCAGTCAACCAAAACCATCCCAGGACAATGGTCTGGTTTTAAGCTGGAAAAGGAGTATTTCATGGAAGCCATGGTATACAATCTACGATCCTAGAAGTTGTGCCAAATGGACATGAGAACGGGAAGTGGAGAATGACCAGGCATGTGTTCTTGTGGTCAGGAGATTAAAGGTTTACCTGAGATTGGTCAGAAAAGCAATCCTAAAGAAATGAAGCTGGGATTTTCACAAGCATGACCTTCCTTGCAAGATTTGCTGCATTTTCAAAATCTACAAGGAACTGGGTCCTTTTAAACCTGTTCCGGAAATCTGTGGTGTTTCCAAGGTGGTTTATAACTTTTACTTTTCTCACACATGATCTTGCTCTAGGAGTGCCCTTACTCTTCAGCTGTTTGCACTAGTAGGACCTTCAGATCCTAACCAAAGTCCTACAAACACATAGGACTACATTTGTTGTTGAGAAGACCTTGTAATCTAAACAGATCAGACAAGGTAAGAAGAGAAATGGAATCACATTAGGGGATAATGATTTGTCCATGCTCTTAAAGAACTCCTTGGCATCAAAGTCAGCCCAGATCTCTGCCTGGGGCCTTACTGTCAGCTAGCCAAACAGATATGGAAAGACTAATAAAAATCAGTCAATATTTAGATGGTGCCATAGTATCTTATTATTTAATGAAACTGAGTTGGAAAGTAGATGCAATGCATCTAAAGATCTGTATTTCAGCAGAATCCTTCCTTTATGAAGATTAAGAGGGAGGCCCTGGGACAAGGAACATTTTTTTCACTGTCTGATAACACTTAAGCCAAAGTGTTTTCAACAACACTAATTGCCCCTTGGATTTCTCCACTGCTTTATGACAGAGCAAATATTGCCACAGATATTTCATTCCTTCCTGGAAGAATGTTTTACACCGGCCACCTGTGGATCCCCCATTTCTATTTTATTTTTCTGTCCTCTGGTTCATTTCTGTTTTCAGCAGCGGGTTGCAAGTTCTTTAGCCTGATCAATAGTCCCGACGTAGCGAGGTGGGAATTTTTACCAGCATGACAGCCTGTCTCTCTCCTGCACAACAGCAGACCCTTAGCAGGATCTCTGCTCAGCGTAAAGAGGTTATCTCTGAATACAGGTAACGGCTGCTGAAAGCCATTTAGAAGATTTTTGGAGAAGAGGTGGTCACAGGCAGACGAGGTCTCTAACCCACGTTCCACCCCGGTAACACAAGAAACTCCGTAACTTATATCATTCTGAGTAATGTTCTCCATCACATGCAATTCACCTTCTTTTTTTTATTTTTTTTTTTCCCCTCCTTTTTCAGCTGGCTTTGTTGTTTGTGTGGTGTCAGTAGGAATGTGCTTGGAGCAGAGTTATATGGCATCATTTGGAGAAACATTGCGTTAATAACCAGAGTTCAAGGGCAAAGGATATAAACGGAGCAAATTACAAGTCTGAGCAGATATATGGCTTTTGCTAAAAGGGACACAGGCTGCTACTTTTATTTACTGGGTGCTGGAGCGCTTGTAAAAAGGTGCAAGAAAACATGAATACATTTTTAAATGATACTTTGTAGTTTAGAAAAACAATGCAAATTTTCAATCTAGAAAGAAGGACTGTTTGAGAGGGGAAAAAAAAAAAAAGAAATTGCCTACCCTTGTAGTGACTTTGGATTTTTTAAATCTATAATACTCAGGCACTAGCATCATTCAGATGTTAGCGACCCAACTTTGCCCTGACTGAAATTTGGAGGTATTAAAGCAGACATTAACAATAAAACAATGGCAGGTTCGGAGCAACCGTTCATCTAACCTCAGCTGTAATTAAGTTCCTGCTTTGAATGGCTCAATCCACACCCTTGATCCTCTGGGCTCAGCCACCTCCTCTCCGTTACCTCTGGATTCGGTGGCGAACCTCCTGCCTCCGTGACTCAGCACAACCCCAACCACCCGTCCCTGGAGGGATCAAAGTCTGCTAAAAGGCTGGGCAGTTTCAGGCAAATTCTGCCAGCTTGTCACAGGGTGGGATTATTTCATTTCACAGCCTGTAATACAATTTCATGTACTGCTATTGAGTGCGGCAATAACTAACTGGAACATTTTGTTTATCTGATTTTCTGAGGCTGCAGATTCATCACTAGTTTTATTTCATTTTTCTTAAGTGTTTCATAATTTATTTTTTCTAAAATACAAGATACTACCGAAATTCATTTTTCTACTATTGCTAGACATACATTACTGCTGATTACCAGGCAAGATATATAATGCAGCCTATAAATAATAATCTCCTCTGGTGAAAGGATATCCAAAATAAAATCTTTCCTATCTCAAATTCTTTGACTCTCTATTTTTTTTAAAATCAGCTCATTCTTCAAGCATTGTTTTTACAGCTTGTTCTACAAGTGTGCAAAGAGAAAAAAAAAACAAAAACAAAACCCACCAAAACCCAAACAGTTTAAAAAACGAATTTTCTGAAAACATCTGGTCTCCCTCCTTTGTCACAGTGCCACAGAAAATATTTCATCGAGCAAATTGCAGGTGATTTTTAAACACACAGAAGTTACAAAAATATTAAGAAAGATTTACTCCCATCTAAGAAATGCTTTATGATGCAAAAATGAATGCAAAAATGCACATGCAGAGCATTAAAAAAAAAAGAGAGAGAAATTGTCATTTTTGTGGGGAAGAAAAATGCTAGAGGAACATTTCATTTCACATTTCAGTATTCACCAAAAAGACCAAGCTTTTCTTCTTTTTGCTTCTTGCAGTTTACGGGACGCTTCCTTGCTTGCTGGGTTCTGAGCCTACATTTTTACACAAAACAGGGTCTATTATGATTTTAATGCCATACAATATAACAACAGATGTGCACATTTGAGTCAGATATAAGTAAGAAAAGCAGAAACCAACTATTTAAGCAATTGAATTCTGAAGGGTTTCTTTTTTTTTTTTTAATATGCTGTGCTCTGTTCACAGCAGAGATCACAATTTAACTCACGGATCGGTAGAGTTGTATTTTATAGCCAGTGTAAGCACCTGGGCTTTTTGGGGGTCTGAGAGCTGATTCCAGCAGTAGCACAAGCCGAGCCGCGCTCGGGAAGCAGGCTCTTTCACTCCTCTGCAACATGAAGCCTATCCAGTTTCCCATATGACATATTCTTTTCTCCCACTGGGACATAATAGCAACTAATCTTCAACATCTAAACATTCAGAGTCGAGTCCTTTTGTGAAGTCTTTTTATTCATTTCATTCGGTGCCAGTACAGCACCGAGCCCACGTGTATTTACATACACGAAGAACCCCGCTGCTCCGAACTCTCCGCTCAGAAGACAGGGCAATTAATCATCCCCAAATCCTCCCGCCGCGCGCGCGGCGGCTCCGACAGCAAGCATAACCAATCAGCCAGGGCAGGTGGGACGCGGACCGGCAGGAAAGCCTTGCACCCTGACCTGGCACCGGTGTGTTCTCTTCCTTTCCCCCTCTCATTGCTGAGTAAGAATAACACCATTAACAGTGTCCTTGTAATCAGCCAAACACATTAAAGTCAGGAACGGACAGGTATTGCTTTTGTGATTTGGGGAGGTCGCGGTCTCTCTCTCTCTCTGTCATTGTTCCTGAGATAGGAATGTGGGGCAGAGCTGAAATCCAGCCCAGAATGTAGAAAAAATGAGATGATTTTGTGCTCCGCTTTTCCATTTGTGAATTGAATTTGCCTCGGCGATCATGTGTTGCCTTTCGTGAACCAAAACCATCTGAGGGCCAGTGAGACGTTTTGGTGACAAAATAATTACTAAGGAATGACCTGGTTAATTGTCCCTACCAGCTAAAATGGTAAGGTCCATGTGACTGTGGCAGCTATGCTGAGAGCCTTTATCCAAGGACCTTCCTTCCTGCCGCAAGCAGTACACACCTGGCCATTAAAACACTCACTACTTCTGTCCCCCTGCTTTTCTTGCCCCCACTTAATATTTGCCTTCTTACCTATCTTCCCTGCTGTATTTTCATATTTTTATCACCCATTTTTCTCAATCTCTGGACTTAAATTCCTATCTCACTAAAATGTTGCCATTTTCTTTTAGTGTTGGTCTGTCCATCTAGCCCACGTATGATAGGGCACCATCACTGATATAGTGGTTTTCTCCTGTAACAGACACGCTTGCAGTCAGTCAGACAGTGAAGTCAATGGAAAGGCACCCAGCAACAAAAGTGAGCTCAGGGTTAAGCCTGTAAGTTTGCTCCCAAATATTAATTCTCCAGAAATGTAACTTCTTGGTCAGGCTTTCCTGGAACGTCTTATCTTTTCCTTCTAAACCCGTCAGGTGCTCCCTTTTTTTTTTTTTTTTAATGAGATTTTTTTTAAGTTTCTATTTCCAGCTCCTGGTGAGGCTTGCCCTTCAGCTGCATTGTCCTAAGAGCATCTGTGATTTTGTCATTAAATCTTCTGCAGCCTATGATGTGCCAGGACAGGACATAGTTGAACCTGGAGCTGAATTAAAGTTCTGAACAATCTTAGCTGGTTTTAATTAATACAGTGGCAAAATGAGCCATTTTGTACATATGCAAATTGTAAATGACTTCTTTTTTAAAAAAATTAATTATGGTACTGGAGAAGTATTTGGTACATTGTATATTGCAATTCTTCATGGCATTTGGAAGGAAAAAAATCATTGAGATACATGCTGTCAGTTGACTCATAAATAGTTTCCCAATGAAACTTCAAAAATGAGTACCTTTAATATTCATCTGCTGAATAGCTTAATAGTTTACAAAACTTTCCAAGTCTTTTGGAGAAAAAACATACGTAACCATGAAGTGTGACTGAGATTTCTAGCTCCACTGCTTTTGTATTCTTTGGGACAAAAATACTCTCAAACCAAGAAAACATCTTGGAGATAGGAGAAAAGTATCTCTTGAGTACAGATAAACCACATTGTTCCGCACCTTCCTTTCCAGGAAAGACAGCTGACTGTCTTCCTTATCTCTGGTCATACCCAAAACATGGCTGTTCTCCTAGGCAGAAATTAGGCAGTGTACGGAAAACTTGACAAAAACAAGGTTTTTGAGGAAGGGGAGAAGGGGGAAAGCTCAAAGCATTCCATCTGCCTGAAATGATGACTTTTGTGTCCTTGCAGAGGACCTACTCATTTTGGTGAGCACCAGCTTACCTAAGCTACCCTATTGATTTTAAATCAATACTAGTTTCAAGGTCAAAGAAGGTCTAGGCAACGTTCCCCAGGACTGGGATGTTCAAGCACTCTGGGCCAAAATCATTACAGATGTAAATCCAGAGAGTTGGGCCCATCAACCCTTCACCACCTGCGCCCACAGAAAAGCAAAAGGGAAACGGCACCAATAAGTGGCAGAGGTCTCGCTAATGATTATCTTCACTCCCTATAGCAATGACAGTCTGCTTCTAAAAAAAAAAAAGGGGGAGGGAAAAAAAAAAAGCGCGCCCTTTTTTGGCATGGAAATCGCTTATCTCTAGAGTGCAAATCATAAATCATTCACAAAGATAGCAGTGACTCCAGCCTTTGAGTGTTACTTTGTTAACAGCACAAACTGGTACAAACCAAAAGGAAGAGAAATTAACATTTGAACCATATTGTTTCTGAAGGGCTGGGAGAGCCCTTGCAAGCCTTGGCTCTGCCGTCGTGATGTAACTCCTGGCGCGGGATGAGTTACTCGCGAGCTCTGGTCCCCCCAGTTCAGTCTCAGAGCCTTGCTTGGAGGATGCTACTAAGCAATCTGTCTGCTTTTAAACCAAAATTGGGAATGAAAAACATTCCTCTGTCTCTCTCTCTCAGTGCTTCTTTCAATTAGCATTTTTTTTCTGCTTTAGTATGGATCCCTTGAGTTTAGCATCCTTGCTTTCTACATTTTTGATTGCATGTGCATTCCTTTATTAAAAAAGGGGAATGGGCTTTCGATGCTAGCCTTCCACTAATTATTACTTGCTTCCCGGATAAGTAAATATTTGATCAATTGCTTTGGTAGTGTGATTATAAATTGTCTTTCAGCCCTTACCTCAGAATACTGGAATATTATTTAAGAATAATTTCTAAGGGACACTGCCAGCTTGAAATTTTTAATACATTAAAGTACCATGCCTAAAACACCAAATCACAAAGCCTCCCTCCATTATTCCAAAAATTTACATTTTCATTACCCTATTAAGAAACAGTTTTGTGGTTTTTTTTTTTTTTTTTAATTTCCCTATGCTGTGAAATGAGACCCAGAGAAGTAAGGGAAAGTGGAACTAAGTTACTGTACAGAAACAGTGGAATGAGCTACACAAAACACAAGGGAATGAGACTTGAAAAAAATGGAGGAAAATATACTTTTCCTCCTAATTCCTCTGAGTTACAATAACTTTACTTACATTTTAATAAGATTTATATAAAACCGAGCTGATTTTTAAGTTGACATGCCTTAAAATCTATACATATGGCAAAAGGGAGAGAGAAAATCTAAAGTTTTCATCATGGCACAGAGACAGCATTTAGGTTTTGATCCTTCTGCCAATGAAATCAGTTGCAAAACTGCCGCCAGATTCCCACGTGGGAATCGGCTCCATTAGAAGTAACAGCAGCAACAAGCCTCGTCGCAATCTGTACCCACCACAACGCTCCTCCCTGCCAGACCCCCAAACTTTTGCAAAGGTGTGGCCCATGAGGTGGGGTTTCAAGGCAGGGGGGAGTGGTTTTCTGACTCTGTGCTCTTTTCCTTCAGGATAGATGCTCTGTTCTTTGCTGAGACAACCTGGCCTTTTACAGGCATTGATCACCCATCTCCAGGCCAGCCAAGGTGGACACCTTTGCTTCTGAAATGATGCCCTGCCGCAGGCACCAGAGGAAAATTCAATTTTCAACTCCAAGTATATAAGATGGCAGAACTCCTCCACAATTAGGATGACGGTTGTTATTATTTTACTTTTATTAAGCAAGCTCCAGCCTCTGCTTTCCAGTCTTAGCTTTTACTTACAGTAATCAATTTTTCAGTATAACTGGCTGTAATTGTTAGCCAGATATTGAGCCTTCATGGTGCTTAGACATAGCGTGTTACTGCGAAGCGTCTTCCCCATACTTCTCAGACAGATGGGTAATAATACTATACATTAATACCTCCACATTGGTTTATGTGTGTTTGACCACAGCGCTAGCATAATTATTTTTCCTCAGTAAAAGCTATTAGAGATCTATTTGGTAGGTTTTACGATCAATAGCTCCTGTGATATTTGTGTAGCAGGCCCAGAATAATCAATTGAAGGTCATATAAAGTAAATTACCATCCTCCTATAATGATTCTTTTTTCTAGATGAGAATGGGTTTTATTATTTCATCAGGAGAGCCCTCACACTGTGTGCTTCTTTTTTTTTTCCTTTCCTGAGAGAAAGAAATAAATGTTGTGGGTGTATTTTGAAACATGGTATTAATGTCTATTACCTAAATTTATATTACTAGATTATTGAATTAGTGGATGGCAACATGTGGAATAATTTTATATGCTTCGTGACACGAGAAATAGCCAGTTGTGTGGGTATCCTGGCCAGTTTGTTGTTGCAGGTGACTTAGCTAAAGCTATTTCTCAGTAGATTTAACACTGGTCGAAGCACTGCTCTGGATGCAGAGGTTCACTGGTTGATCACAGATCTACAGTACCGAGCCCTGGAGGGGCAATTTCCCCCATGTTGCTGTGCCAATCCATCCCCTAACAAAGCCACCACTGCACATAAAACCTCTGCCTGGTCTCTGCACTTCTATCAGTCCTGAGCCTCCTTATTCGAGTTGCAATGTGCTGCAAGTGGGGAGGTAAATTTAGCAATGTGGGAGATCCCTGAGATCCAGCACCTCCTTCCCCACCAAGCAGAAGGAGATGTCTGTGGATGGTCCTGACCTTGGCTGCCCAACAAGGCTAAGGCTGTTTTGGAGATGGAAAACACAATTGCACAAACATACTTTTCCTTTCCAATGGACTATGTGTGTGGTCACAGTCAGCTGGATGAATTTTAATTTCCAACTGACTCCCATCACACATGAGATAAGCTGGAGCTCATAAATGTAGTGTTCACACAATTTAT
Source organism: Gorsachius magnificus (assembly GCA_034008185.1). NCBI lineage: Eukaryota > Metazoa > Chordata > Aves > Pelecaniformes > Ardeidae > Gorsachius > Gorsachius magnificus. The sequence goes on from CM067088.1 coordinate 6,269,085, forward strand.
CCTCCTGTTTAGTTAAAAGGTGGCTATAGGACTCTTTGACCTTTCTTGTCCAAAAAGTTCTGCATTCTTAAATTTAGTCCCTGGAAGGCTACTGCTTTCCTCATGAACAAAGTTGGTTCTACTATTTTTAGGAAGGCACCAGCTTCATTGAAAAAGGGCTACCTACCCTCATGTGACCCTCGTCACTATCACATTTGAGCAACTCATTGTGATTAATTGAATTGCTTCTCCTAAAAAAAAAATATGCATAGAGGCATTGCATGAGTGCTGGGAAGAGGTGGGAGAAGGATGTTTAAATGAATAATTTCCACTGAGAAATGTTGATTCATCAAAACTATTTATTGCAAAAGGCAATCAAGAACAATTAGGGCTGGGGAAACTGAGGCACAAGGGAGTTAAAATAAATTTCTGGATTTTATATGGAATGTTTGTCGTCGAAACAGTCACTGAACAAAAACTTTTACAGCCTCCAGCTGGGTATTTCATTCACTGGGCCAGCGCTCCTTTCCAGGAAAAGGAAGTCACATTTCAAAGTAATTATAGTGAAAAGACCCCAAATCCCTCAGTGTTGCAAAAGGCTGCCCAGAAGCTATTTAATGTGAATCATTTTAATCTTTTTTTTTTTTTGGCTAGAACTGATTAGTAAATGTTAACACGCAAACAACCACAACCAGACAAATGGAGAGAAGATAAAGTGAAGCAATTGGTAAAAGGACAGAGCCAAACCCATCTACCTGCGAGATTATGCAGTCCTTGCCATGTCAGTCCTTTACCCTTGCACATCAGCAAGAGCTCCCAAAACCCCTGTCCTTGGATACAGAACCCTTCTACTCAGCGTGTCTGCTTCAGCAGGGCTTTGCAAGGTTATGGTGATAGGAAAAAAGGGACATTTACGTCATGGATGAATAGTGATTCTTTCTGGCTGAAGCATACAGACCTCTCAAGAGATTGCTTTTTTTTATAGGCTGAGGTGGAGTATTGATGGGTGGATGCTGATGTGGGTGGCATCCGGACAGTAAGGTGCACTGCTTTGCAGAAGGAGGGTCTTTGAGCTAAGCCGCATCAGAGGCTCAGACCAGCCAAGGGAGATTTGCAGAGAGCAGGGTTGTCCAGCTGGATGCCACTGTAGCAAGGTGATAGGGCAAAACGGTGGCAATAGAGCATCTGTTCCTCAGCCAGGTAGAAGAAAGTGGGTGAGTCTTACATCTATATGTAAGACTTAATGGAGCAGAGATTAAGACAGGGGATGAGAAAGTTTCAGCTCCTTGTGTCCTACTGCAGATGTTCGCTCTGACCAGGACAGCTCAAGATACCACTCCGTGCCTCAGTTTCCCTAGCTGTAAAAGGAGCGTAAAAATACTGTGAAGAAAGAAAAGCCTTCATGCCTTCAAAAAGTGCAGTGTCAGGATCCATCTGGCCCCATTTGGAAGCACGGCTTCTCAGAAAGAACAATGGAAAACCCGAGCAGTTGAGCTCCAGGGTCCTCCAGTTGCACAGCGAAACTCATTACAATATCCCTGTATTTCTTTCCAGCTGCATGGCCAAGTGGACCCAAGGGCAACCTAACAGAGAGGAAAAAGGCCTAACACAACATCAAAGTGGCAAAAAACCCGGGTGGATTGCCATTTCATCAGTACTGTATGACATCACTTTCTACATGACATCAGTCAATGACCCTCTTCCCCTCCACCCCCGCCTCCAATTTCTTTTTAAAAAGATGATGGAGCTGCTTGAAGTTGAGCAGAAGTTGGGGGGGGGGGGGGAACAAAAACACACTCTATATCCCTTCAGCTGAACGCAACCCAATGTGCTACACAAACAATATTAACCAAAACAAAGCTAGCAGGAAACGTTTGCACACAGCATCTGTTATGATCACATAACCACCAGACAGATGTTTAATCCCAACTGCTAACATAAGATCATTTGTATGTTTGAAGAGGGAGAGATCCCATTTGGGTTCTTTCCCTTTTATTTATTTCTTTCCTAAAGGGGAAAAAATAATAAAGGGAGGGTGATTTTCTCAGCTGTGGGAAGCAATTTGTTTTGTTATTGTTCTCTTTCTCCCCACTTTCACCATCAGCTGCCGAAAGGGAAGGAGTGGTTGCAGCCTCTTGCAAAGAAGAGAGCCTGAAAACTGTGTGGTCTGGTAGTTGAGCGCTGCACGATCCTTTTCCAGCTTAAGGGACCAGAGCTCGGTTTCTCAGAAGGCTCATTAAATAATTCTGGTCCAATGAGGCAAAAGGGGAGGCCACACATGAAACAAGTTTGGTGGTCTCAGCCAAGTTCCTGGGGAGCTGCGCTGTGGTTTCCCAGCACCACCCCGGATTCCCTCCGCCCCTGGATATTTCATCTACAAAAGTGAAAACAAACTCATTAGCTCTACGTAGCTCTGCGAGGGTCACAAAAAGATGTCAGCGTTTTGTGTGGCCTTTTTTTCCATTTAGCAAACAGCCAGACACCTACAAAGGGAAAAGAAGGTTTGAGCTCTTCAACTGTGCCGAGGGATTATTTTACTTTTAATGATACCGGGAGGATTCAATGGAGATTTATGCAGATAAGAGAGATTATTAATAACACATTGCACTTCTATAGCACCTTCCATTCAGGGTTTCTCAAAGAACTTTCCAATCTGGAATGAATTGGTCTTTACACGCCCCTGGTGAGTGGAGTAACTGTCATTAGATTAGGAGGTAACTACTGCAGTAATGAAAAATCAACCAGGGTATAAAATGTAAGCGGGATACCAGGCAGAGCTGATCTCAGGGCCTTGCTCTTCCACAGATTTCCTATATGACCATAGGGAAACCACCGAGTTTCTCACAGTTTTAGTCCCCAGAGGGTAAACCGAGGCTTTTATTTTCCTAATCACAAATGGGCATTGTGGTTTTGGGGTTTGTTTTCGGGGGGGTGTGTGTGTAACATAACACGGCCATTTGGTACACAGCACTTAAAGGGGTGATATAAGGAAACTGAGGCACAAATATGGGAGGTGACGTGTCTCTACTCCCAGTCACTATTGCAGCAGGAAAGGGAAACCTCGGTTCTGACTCCTGGTCCTTGTTTAGGCACAAAACTCACTTTCTCCCACCTTGCAAATGCGGAAGACCTGTGAATGATAATAAGGAAAGTGAATCTCTCCCAGCACCTTAATATTCCTCTGCTGTCACTGAGTATCAGCTATAGGATTATAAGAGAAAATAAAAGCCAAAGTTTCCCAAGGCTGGAAAATAACTGGTTTACCGAGCATTATGAAGGTAAATAGCAGTAGGCCAGAGTAGGAGGAGATTCTTGCAAGCTGAATGAAAAAAGGGAAAGAGAAAGAGAAAGAGAAAGGAAAAGAGCACAGGCAGCTAAAATAAGAAGGGGTTAACAATTTTCAGACCTTTCTGCTGTGTGTGTGTACGCACTGTGCACAGTAGAAATGCATTCACCTATGACATCCTTTGGCAAAAAAAAAAGGAAAAAAAAAAAGAGAGAGAGAAAAAAAAAAAAGGCTACATCCCACAGTGAGGACAGTTGTCCCTACAGATTAGGAATATCCATCTTAATGTGCAACTTCCCCTGCACGGGTCAAAATTGCCAACAGCTTTAATGGGAGAAAATGCTCTGTTGACTGATTCATTTCCACGTTTTGTTCCTGCTGCTAGACGGGATATCCTGTAAGGTGGCGAAAAGGGAGGGAAAGCCGGCACTATATCAGTTTATGATTGACCATTATTATTATTATTGTTGTTGGGATTTTTTTTTAACACAGGTTTAAACTTTGGTATTACATTTGTCTACTGCAATTCTCGTAATTTTTTTATTTTTTTTTTTTTTCTGGGAGAGGTAACAAATCATATCTCCGGGCTTGAAAAGAGACGCCCCAGCTTTGGCAGACAATAATAGTGATATAATAAGAAACTCTGCCTTGGATCTCTCTGCAATCTTCTTCCTGCTTTTCCTGTAGATGTTTTACAGTCTCAACAGTGCCTTCAGATACTCAGGTAGCTGCGTGCTCCATGGTAGGGTAGCTGCTGTCCAAGTGCTTTATACCACCCTCCTGTGCTAGGTCACAGGGACAGAAGGGATGTGTCCAGGCATGGCAATAATGAGGAGAAAAGTCCAAGCAAGCTCTAGTCCGCAGGGCAGCACCGCTGCATTAGCTCAGTACCCACCTGGGAGATCATACCCCTTCCAGAGTCTGCTGGGGCATCGGCGGGGCAGCTGAGGGGGCGGAATTTGTCCTTCACTTCATGTTTGCAGCTATTCCTGTAGGGTCACAAGCCCCAGCCCCGGCCCTGGTGAGGGTCAGGTAAAGACATTATGGTACCTGTAATTTTACACACTGGAAGGGCTGCTCTGCCAGGAAGGCTGTCTTGCCAGCCCTGTTCCTCCATTACATGCTTGCTGTCGGGTTGTCTCTGTCTTGTGGATAACACTGTTGTGCTCATATATACATAAGCTCCAGCCGATCTTGCCAGTTGCGTATGTAGAGGTGGAAGTGACATTTTGGATCACACATCCA